>CM075352.1:76560000-77160000 GCA_037693485.1 Kitagawia praeruptora
ACTAGTGTATGTGTGTGCACAAGAACAAAGCATATCACTTCTCAATCAAAAGCGTCAACAACACAAAATTCCTATCAAGCATGGGTGCAAATGCAAACTATTATGAACTCACATGATATACAAAAAAAAAAAAACAGAATGTCCTATATGAAACAAACGTAAATAGCACGAACAAACATGCATGAATTGTCACTAATATGCAAAGCATGAAATCCTACATGAACAAATAATACAACAACAACTACTAATCCCTCAAACCACCCCCAAACTTAAAATATTCAACGTCCGCATTGAATGGAAGTAAATACAAGGGATAACAGAAAACATACCTAAATAAAATTGCCGAAAAGCGTGGGTTGCCTCCCACGAAGCGCTTCTTTAACGTCAATAGCTTGACGTTACTTCTACCTGGAAACTTCAATGAGGAGAAAAAACAAACAGATGCACATATCTACGAATTTCTAATATAAGTTTATTGTTCAAATAAACCTTAGATTCATTGAAAGGTACGAAAACTTTCAAGAACCTATCATGCTCAAGAGACTTGGAAACATCAAAATAGCTAGAAAAATCGTCAGAATAATCATTATAAGTACGACTCATATACTCATCCCAAATCGGATCCTTATACTCTAAAGCAAGATTTTCAACTTCCTCAATCTTAACTTCCTTCTCTTTTATAATTGGACACTCATCAATTTTAATCTCGTCTACCAATGTATTAAGCTCAAAATTTTCTAGATTTGGTAGAATTTCAATTGCATCCAAATTATCATTAATGCGCATGGGACAATTATCAACTACACAAGTAGACTCATCAGACACAACATTATCATCAATTGCTAAACAAGAATCATGGCATAGAGGAAAATTGACACAAGGGGGAGTTCTATAACTTCCTTCATACCACACTGCTCGAACTTCCCAAATAAAATTATTTAGTTTAGCATTCTCCTCGTACCAAGCTATTGAATCACATGGAATATCATTGTCACTAGCAATCTCTAAAGTTGGTTCATCAAAAACTCCCAAAGAAAGTAAGGTAGGATTAGACTGAGTTCCTTGAATCATTTTATTGAGCGCAATCTCCCAATCAGCAAGTAAAGAAGGATTAGACTGAGTTAAACTCGTATCAACATCATTACACTTATATGGATTAAGATCATCATGATATTGATTTTCAAACGAATACGAATAATCATTGCTAGGGGCATATGGAGCATAAAATGAGTTCTCAGAATAGAACGAATTCACCTGATATGCATTACAATCCTCATAAGCATTGAATTGTGGGTAAGGATTGAAGTCTTGATATTGTTCCCGACTGTTGTAGAAATTCTGAGCATTGTTCCAACCAAAGTTATACTCCATCTAGTCTCTCTCTTCAAAACCTGTTTAAGTTGTCTACCTCAAAGAACCTGTAGACACACCAAAGAAAAAAACAAAAAAAGAAAGAAAAGAAAAATATATACAAAGATAAAATCTAAACACTAAGAAACAATTAACCTAAACTCAAATATACTGCCTTCCCCGGCAGCGGCGCCAATTTTTTAGTAGTATTTTTTGTGTTCGTTCGCAGGGAAGGACTGAATTGTAATATCAAGTTCAGGTTTCTTATCTCTTTACGTCTAGAAGTGTGTGAGAAGAATTTTGGGTTTGTATATTAACTAAATTAACCAAGAACTAATTATAAGCACTAAGAATTGATTTTAAACTGAAATTCAAATATATGGGAAAACAATCTAAGAACTGGGGTTCTTCACTTGGTCTCAATACATGCTCAATATTAATGTGATATCTGTGTTCCTACCTTGCTGAAAACAATTCTTCTAAAGTTATACTGCACCCTCCCAGGTTACAATATAGTGCCTACAGCTACACCATAATTGTCACTCCCGTGATACAATCAAAGTATATCTATAAACTGTTAAGTGCCAAGAATTATATGTCTCACAATTCTCCTATTAATCTCCCAATCTAATATTCAAATTATGTCTGTTAAATCATGTACTAAGATTGCAACTTCTCTCCCAAGATTATTACAATCCCTAGAATACAATCAAAAGTTAGCTACTCTTCTAATTGTGTTAAGATCTCATTAACAGATCAGCAAAGCAGAAAATCACCTAATCAAGCATGCATGAATACCAAGGAATACTACCCAATCCTCAGATTAGAGAATTAGTTACACATAATTAAAGAAGAGAACAAAATAATAATGATAATGAATAAAAACATAATATTGAAGAAAGAATTAAAGATCGAAAGTACCTTAATACAATTGTTAGCTATGAATTGTTCTATCTATGAATTGTTCTCTATTTACAATGGTAAGATGTGTTTATATAGGCTCTACAAATCTTGCCTAGCAAGATATTGCCTTCTATTACAATTAGGATTTAAAGAAGGTACCCAAAACTGCCCAGAATACAATTAGAATTAGAAAAAGGGCAAAACAGTAAATTCCCAGCCTTCTTTAATAAAGAGTACGTGCGCGCCATTATTCAGCTTATTTCTTGCACTTGTTTCCTATCCCAGGTTGTAGAAAATCTCTCAAGCTTCGCGTGGGCAGTAAGATCGCTGAAAACGGACTTCTAGAACTCCAGATATGGCCAAAACAGTATAAGCTGCGCAGCCTTCCCGGAAAATCCGAATTTTAATCAATTAAATCTCCAAAAACGACAAAAGCTTAGATATTCTTGGAAACCTGCACAACTACACAAAACACATCAAAACTACACAAACTTGAGTCCAAAACAATCAATTTAAGCCGATTTAGAATGCTCCAAGTGGATATAAAATCCACTTATCAGTTCTCCTTCTTGGTTCTCTGCTAGCACGTCGGCTTCTCGGGGCTTCATCACAATCATCATCATCAGATGATGAATCATCAGTATAGGGGTCGGAGTAGTCATAATACTCTCTATCTCGGATCTGCAAGGCATGTCCACTGGGTCCAGGACCTTGAGTAATTGGAGGGTAATTAGGCAGACCATACATCGGGTTGGTGTTCATGGGGAGATCTGTAGTATGGATCTGTACCCCCGGTGGTAACGGGCGATTGGGATCAACTAAAGGGGAAACCAGCGTTTAAAGAGAGCTGGTTTCTTGACTTGGATGGATGACCATGGGTAACGTTCTCTCAGCATGGGGATCCGTCCCTGGAGGTTGAGAAACCTGAGTTTGAGAAGCTTGAGTTTGAATGATCGCCCCTGTTGTTGGGGGTATTTGCTCAGTAGCAGGCGGAGCAGAGCAAGGCCTCAGTAGAGATTGGTGTTGTTATTCGTGTGTTCACCATGGTTGATGTTGTTTTCCCACAGGCGGCGCCAAATGTTGTGGAATAAAAACTAGGTTATCGAACTACGGTTAGGGTTTGTGTGTATTTAATGCTAAGGGAGGTTGAGCTTCGAGCTTTAATGGTTGTTTCCGTGTATCGAGACTAATCGGTCCTCATAGAGTGCCTACGTATCTCGTATTGAGAATCAAGCAAAAAACGTAGTTCTGAGAATGAGGGGTCAGACCCTTATATAGGCTGAGAACCCCTAGAATCGTAGTAGAATTAGGTGACTTGGTGGGCAAGTCACCGCCTTGAAGAAGGTTCTAGACTCCTTCCTTGTAGGAGTAAATTCTCATATCGGATTCTGTGCCTTGGAGGCCAAGTTTGGTAGGAGTAATATCCTTATCTGACTCTTATTGCTGAGCTGGTTATTACCCTTAATATTAATTACGAAATTAATATCAAAAATAAGGTTTGGATCCATCTGGTGGGCCCCACATTTGGACCGTATTAGGTCTAATTAATGCCACATTCAATGTGTCTTAAGAGCTTATTTTTAGCCCATATCAGAATTCCACCAATAACATAGCAAAATTAACATTTATAATATCACTACACTATAAGCAAATTAAAATAATTTAAAAGTAAGCTACCAATAATATATTAAGAAAATTAACATTTATTAGGTTATACTATATTATAAAAAATTGAAAAAAATTAAAAATAACTCGTGCAAAGCAGGGGCTATAAACTGATTTATATATAATAAGCATAAAACTAATCTTATCCATAATTTTGGTTATCGTTGAAAAGATAAGAATGGCTAGATTTAACTTCGATGGAGAACTGTTGAATTTATTATTAAAAATGTATTTAATTGTTTATTAGAATTATTCAAATATTAAAAAAAAAGTATTTAATAATTTAAATCAATTTTGAGTAATTTTTTAAAATTGAATAGAATTACTAATGTAAAAATTCCTACTTTTTGAAACTTCCTCCCTTTCTTTTTTTAAGTGTATTTTAACAATAAAAATTTAATAATTAGCAATGAACAAAAAGCGAAGTCAGATAAAATTCACAAATTTTTTGTTCAAATTTGGATAAAGTAGCAAAATTATGAGAGTGGAAAATCATCCTATGTATAAAACGTCGTCGTAAAGTCCAAAACCCAAAGTTTTCTTGAAAGGAAAGAAAACCTAATTAAAGAGGAACGCTATAGTCGAGGGCTTGAAGATCTTCCCCAATCTCTCTCTCTCTCTCTCTCTCTCTCTCTCTCTCTCTCTCTCTCCTTCTCGATCTCTCTCTGCTTCTCTCGATCTAAACAGATATAATGGTGAAAGAACAAGCTAATTGGTCTCCCTACGATAACAATGGAGGGTACTCTCTCTCATCTCTCTCTCCCCCTCCCTCCCTCTCTGTATGTGTATAGGTTGTTTGTGTTTTATTAATTGATTTGAATTGCAGGACCGTGGTTGCCATAGCGGGAGCTGATTACTGTGTGATTGCATCGGACACTCGTATGTCTACCGGTTACAGTATTCTCACCCGTGATTACTCCAAAATTTGTAAACTGTATGCCCCCTCATTCTCCTTTCAGTTTATCGTCTGTCGTTTATTTGTGTACCTAGTTTAGCATTTGTTTGTTTGTGTATGTTTCGATTTTGATCGAATTGTATTGTATGATGAATTTTACATTTGAGCTAGCATTTCGAAGATTTATTGGCAGAAATTAGGAATACAGCATAGTTTAGTTTGGGTGTTTATTTATGCTTTGGGAGATTTGTGCTCCCATACTTTCTGCGTAGCTGTGAGTGGACTTTAGGCAAACAATTAATAGAATGTTACTATTTGTATAAAAAAATCGGTCTTGATTGATAGTGATTCCATATTACCATGAATGGTGCAGAGACTTTGGGTATAAGGGTTAGTAGAGATCCGAAGAATTAGACTGAGGGAGATGGATCGGTAATAGAGAATCATTGAGTATGATAAGTGGGATTATCCTTTATTATGATTGTAACTAGCCCTGATTTTGAAGGTAATGACTAGCCCAATTAACAAAGGCATCTCCTGCTGACCTTACTACACTGCCTAAGCAGCAAGGCAAGACCACTGGGTTTGATCATCATACTTGTCAAGGCGTAAAGGCGAACCTAGGCGATAGCAAACCGCCTAGATGCCTAGGCGGTAAGGCGCCCGCCTAGGTGTACATTAGGCGAGTTAGGCGATTTGCTATATAGGCATATATTTTAGATATTATGTAGATATATTTTTATTGACTTTAATAATAATTACAATAATGTGAAGATTAGTTTGTTTGATTGAATCAAATAGATTTTATACACTTTTACTTGTTTAATTTTGAGACTTTTATCACGAGTACGATGGTTCAAAAGTACAAGTTTATGAATTTTACCACTAAAAGGAGAAATAAGCAAAGTCGAATCATATATTAGAAAAATGTTTTATATATAGTTGAACACCTAACTCGCCTAGGCGGTGCCTAGTCACCGTCTACCTCGCCTAGGCATCGCCTAGTCACCGTCTACCTCGCCTAGGCAATTAAAATCTAGGCGGTTCGGACGCCTTTTCATTTTTTACCGCCTTTCCGCCTAGGCGACGCCTAGACGACGCCTAGACGACGCCTTGAAAACTATGTTGATCATGACTAAATCCTTAGCATATGAGTTTCTCTAGTGTTTATTGATATTATAGTACTTCCTCAATGTGTGAATATGAAACACCTACTACCAGTGTAGCTCATTTTTTCGTGCTTCACAGTGCTTAGAGCTAAGGTATTAAAAGGTCTATTTCTTTCACCATATTAGCATTTTTGGGGTCTGCATTTTTCTTTGTCTATATTCATTTTTTAAACCTTTTGAAAGAATTTATTTATTTTTACAAAGAAAATGTAGCAAAAGCTAGATTGACTATTAACATACCAAATCAAGATTCATATTTTCTTTTCATTGTTTACAAATGGATGTGTGTTCAGCATATGTGTATCAACGTGCCAAATTGCAACATCATGTTTTATATCATGTTATATTTGACTTTCCAGTGCGGACAAATCTGTGATGGCATCTTCTGGATTCCAAGCTGATGTACGTGCTTTACAGAAGGTCTTGGCTGCTAGGCATCTGGTGAGGTTTTGAAGTAGTTTCTAAATGCACATTTTCTTATTGTACCTATATTGGAGTTGCAATTTACCTACAAGCATTTACTTGTTACAAAGGCATCACTGAGAGCGCTATAATTAAGAGAAAAGGCTAGTTGACAACTTGCCTTGGGCATTATATGTATCTTAACACTGAATATCTGTTGTCCTCTTAAAATCTGTTTCGTCGCCTTCATTACTCATTTGTAAAGTCACAAATTTATAAGTGTTATTAGCAAGAGAGCTACACCTTGAATGGCGAAATGATGTTTATATTGATGTATGAACCAACATGGAAAGGTGTTGGAGATTTTTAGTTATTTTTTTGTTTTAAAAAAACACATTTTTTCTTTTGTTCACACAATTCGCCATAAATGCATTAATATATAAGTATTTTTGTTCAAATATAGGCATGTATATGTTCCTGTTTCCCTAGATTCTGTTTCTGCTTCTTCTAATCAACTTATATTTTATATAAATATTATGGGGGTGCATGAGGACCAGATGGACATATATTTATGCGCCGTTCAGATTCTGTAGCTGACAATATTAACTGTTTGTTAATTTTATGGGGTTAGTAGTGTGTTTGTAAATAATCATAAGGTCAGCGAGTTAATTACAGTGATGGTACGAGTGTGTTAATGTGCATTAAACCAATAAACTTTCTTGTGACATCAACTGCATCAAATATATATTGCCCATATATATTGTTGTAAATTTGATGTTTTGAGTACATGTTTAGCCCAAGGTTTTCTATCAAATTCTGACACAATATGACGAGGGCAGATGTCAAATTATGACTCAAAACTACTTGCCTGTTCTTGGTTTGTAATTGCAGTTTGGGGATTTCAATGAGTAAATGTTCAGTAAACCCCTAAATGTGCATAGATTTATAGCTATAATTTTTATGTCCTGAATACATGTTTAACCTTAATACCTGATATTTCTTGTTGAATTATGACTGAAATATTTGACCAATGAAGATCTGTATATGTTTTTCCTGTTCTGTAATATTCTTAGGACAGACCTAACTTGTGTCTGATCTTGATATATCTGTAAGTTGCTGCATGACTTGAAATTAAGTTGTATTCTTACATTATATAGTTGCCTTTCTCTTGGAACAGACTTATCAGCATCAGCACAGCAAACAGATGAGCTGCCCTGCAATGGCACAGCTGCTCTCTAACACCCTTTACTACAAAAGATTCTTTCCTTATTACGCTTTCAACGTTCTAGGTGGTCTTGACAATGAAGGTAAGATGCACAAGTAGTAGGTGAAAAATTTGAGTCCTCAATGTATACTTACACTATATTAAATAATTAAAGGAAAAGGATGCGTTTACACTTATGATGCTGTTGGATCCTATGAACGAGTTGGATACAGTTCCCAAGGATCTGGTGCTACACTCATTACACCTTTTCTGGACAACCAGCTGAAATCACCAAGCCCTCTCTTATTACCAGCTAAGGTTCGTCACTTTTCATGCCTTAGCAAACCAATATTCTCTTTGGGTGAATATTTATTTAATTATTTATATCTTCAAGTAGCCTAAGTTAGTCCCATTGATCTATGCAGGATGCTGTTACCCCTCTTTCTGAAGTAGAAGCCATTGATTTGGTAAAGACTTGTTTTGCATCAGCAACGGAGAGGGATATATATACTGTAAGTTTCTACTTTCCATCTGTCACTCCTCATGGTTTTGTACAAGTTTACACCGAGTGAAACAGATTTACGTGCTATGCATAGAAAAATGTTGTGTTTCTACTTTCTAGATACTTGTTTTTAGGGCTCGTAAGGTGGTCATTATGAAAGATTTTACTTTTTTCTAACTGAATAAAGTGATCCAAGGCATTTCAATGAATTTGTTACGACTTCTGGTAAGAATAGATTAAGCATGAAAATTAAGACACATAAAACAATTCAGTTTGTTGCAATCAGACGCGGTAACCCCAGCACCTAAGAGCATCTCCAATAGAGGCACCCTTGAGGGGTGCCAAACATGTCCAATAGTAACTTTTTATTTATGCCTCCATCTATGTCACATTTAGCACCGCACCCTCCAAGTCAAATAGTTGGCACCCCATATAAGGTGCCTAGATGATCCCCAAACAATAATATAAAAACTAGATGCAATATAATAGGCACGGACAGTATATACTTTTAGTGCAACTATTTGGGTTTTTTTCTACACAGAGGGGGTGCCAAGAGGGTTCCAAAGCTCCAACAGGGAAGCACCCGAGAGTGTCTTGCCACATAGGCACATATGATTTGGCACCCCTATTGGGGATGCTCTAAGTGAGTAATAAAAAGCTCTAGCTTTCATGCTATGATTCGGTTGCTAGGATAATAATAGTTAGAAGTGAAAAGTCTTAAAGGGCAATCTTTAAGTTGTTTTAGCTTGTAGGCTATATGCTAAAGCTTGATATTAAATGTTTTTTTTTTGCCAAGTTGATATTAAATGTTTAATTGCATTGGGTAGGTAATTATTATCACTTTCCAGCATCCTTTGAAAAATTATGTCACACTCTATTCCCCATAATGGACATGCCAGGAAAGTGGTCTTCACTTGTGAAGTGATGTGTTTCCCATTTACTTGGTAAAATGATTCAGTGCCTTGACTATATCGTGTATGAAGTGCATTTGAGTCGGTTTATGTCATCAGACAGATTTCTTTTGCGTGGCGTTCCGCTATTAGAGTGGGAGATCCTTTGGTAAAAAATAAATAGGTTATTCCCAATGCCAGCCACTTTGCCATGTTTCTAGTTTCAGATTTCTGGTAAAGGAGTGCCAAGATGTTGTGCTTGCTAGTCTCTAGATTATCTGCAGGGTGTTGATTATGTTTTCTTGCTATTTTCTGTAACAAGTTGATGGGTGCTCCAGTGCAAATTCCTTATATAAAGTTTCAACAGTAATTAAACATTTAAAGTTTAGTGATAATGTTATTGAACGAGTGAAAGGTTTTGAAACAGTAATTATTCAAGCAGTTAATGTGCAAAACAGTATAAACAATTTTGTCCTGCTTATGTTTGTTGACCGAAGTATCTATTTGGTAATAGAAATTTAAACCTTAAGTATTTTTTATTGAGTTCCTTGATACAGAGATGAGAGAGAGTTAATTAGAGCAGTTTAAGATATCGATTATTTAATTGGTTAAACTCTCTTCATCTTGTTTATATTTATTTTGCAGGGAGACAGGCTGGAAGTGGTTATCTTGAATGCTAATGGCCTTCGCCGCGAGTACATGGAGCTGAGGAAAGATTAATCGCATTGGCCCTGTTTGCTTGTTGGGGTCTTGTTGAATTGGGATTTCAACTCTTGGAAGATAGATCCTATGTGGCTGGTTTCCTCTTCGTTCTTGTACTTTTGGATGATCATATGTTGGACTTGACATAAATCCAACTTGCCCGGCTTAGACTTGGGATTTAGCAATTTAAAATTCTATTTAATGGAGTGTTTAATTTGCTTTGGAGTGAAAGTTGCTTACTGTACTTTCTTAAAATTATATTTGAAGTTGCATAATGTTAGACGAAATGAATGAAAATGCACATTGGCTATCAAAGTACTGCCAAATAGTTAAAAAGGTGCTTCATATATGTTGGACTTTGGGGAAGGGGTAGGGGGGTTGAGTTGTTCCAGGCAAATACATGTAAAATGCTGGTAATCACATAAGGTAGCTGACTTATGCATAATGATATGTAAATTAGATGAATTGCATTTCTAGATGATATTCTGCACTGTTTATTCAATGGGCAGATCGATCCCTGCAAAATTTCAGCCATAATGGTAGCAGATTCAGCATCACAACCAGAAGCCTGTCACATTCCCTCTAATGTTTCTTGCTACTCTCCATCTTGCCCTTAACCAGCCTACCACAGTACCACTGCACTGCAAATTTGGCCTATGCTCTGTTTTCAGCTCTCCTAAGTCAACGAAATATAACCACTTCCAGTACTTGGCCTATGCTCTGATTTTCACTCCAAATCAATCCAATAACCACCCAATGCACACATTTGCAGTTCCACTAGTCTTTATACCCTCTTTAGAATTGCCTCAGTCGCCTTTCTTTTTCGTAATTCAATATGAAATCTTAGGTAATTTGTTCTTTAATTTAGCTTATCGACTCTGGACTTTAGCTTATCAACTCTGGACTTTTCATTGATCTGATCAGCGAGCACAACAATCTAAAGATCATGGATTGGATTATGGTCGTGTTTAAAAGTTAGCGGTTTGAGAAAAAATTAGAGGATTGAACCAAATGTGAGGTTTGACCAAATGAATCTTTAATGTAAGTGTTTGTTAGTTAATGGATTGAAATAACGATTTGAATCTAATCTGTTAATTTTTAAACTACTACTTGAAGAAGGTGTTTTTTCAATCAAAAGAATATAAACAGCAGACTCAAACAACATTTTACCAAATAGTTTTATTCAAAAATAATCAACTTAATTCATTAATAAAAAAAATAGCTAAATCAATTTGTTATCCAGATCGCTAACAATTAATCGCTAATGGACAAGTATTGCATATAACTTTTTAGGCTTCTCTAAGAGAGAGGTCAAGAGTTCAAATCCTGTCCGTGTATTGTAATTTGTAATTATCAAAAAAAAAAACATTTTAGGCTTTTGTAATTTGGGAGAGAAAGTTAAGTACAATTATGTATCAGTATTCTAAAATTGTGGTGAGACCACCTTGAGATTTTTAAATATTATATTTATTATTTTAATTTTATAAATTTTTAAATAATTTTTTGACTATTAATTCATATCTTCTATTTAAGTAAAAAGATTTACCCTCGTTTTATTACCCGAAACAATAGTAAAAACATACTTTTTTTTGTATAATTATTTGTTTTTTTTAAAAAAATTCATAACATTACTATCCTTATTTTGACAATAAATTAATTTTTTTATTAATTAAATCATTTGAATTCAATTAATGTACAAACATTTACAAAAATTAGATATTTTCATCTTGCACCGATTAATTGGTCGGCCAATTTTCAAGACAACTAATGTATCAAGATTTAAATTTAAGGTTATACACATGGCCAAATAAGTGGGGGTGACGCATTATATATTTGAAAATATATTGCAATTTAATATAATTGTTTTAAATATTTTAGTGATATGTGTCAATTTTCATATGTTATTAAAATGTAACTAATATAATGTATTATATTATACATTTTTATTAAAAATATTTCTATTTTAAACCTTATTTACCAATTCAAGTAATGTAATTTTAGCTCAATGTAATTAATTTTAAAATGTTATTGATGTACTTTATATTGTGTTAAAATCGACTAAATTGAATAAATATAAAATTATAATTATGCAAATACTACGTCACAAAAACAAAAAAATTATAGCAGTATCTTCTACGATCATTCCATTAATCCAATGATTTATTTATATTATTTAGTCCTATCACATATGACCTTCTAGATTTTGTATTGGAAGAAGTTTTCTTGTAGCACAGTTGATGGTACTAGTACAAGATTTTCAAACAAAGACTATCTGTAATTTTAATTCTAGTAAGTTTTTGTTATCAAATCTTTAAATCCCATTTCTTTCTCTCTCTAGAAAAAGTCATCTTCTCTCTTTTATTCCCATTCTCTCTCTCTCTCTCTCTGTAAACAAGTCTGAAGACTAAACATGGATTCCTAAATCCTTCTCACAAGAATCCATAAACCCACCAATAAAAACCCATTAATTTCATCAATCTTGATAAATTTTAGTTTAAGGAAAAAAGGGTATATTTATATTGTAATAAAGATCAAATTTTTAATCTTCTTGGGTCAATTTCGTATCAGATTATGTACAGATCTGGAGCTGTAATGGC
The DNA here is from genome assembly GCA_037693485.1 of Kitagawia praeruptora. NCBI lineage: Eukaryota > Viridiplantae > Streptophyta > Magnoliopsida > Apiales > Apiaceae > Kitagawia > Kitagawia praeruptora. The sequence continues at coordinate 76,572,280 of CM075352.1, forward strand.
TTGGAATGTATTTAAATTCTGTACAGCTCTAAGGGGTCTTGGCTCAATTATGATCTTGTTGGTTCTTGGAGTTGTGGGTGTTTCTTATTATGCTGTGGTTTTGTCTAATTACTTCCCAGCTTTGACTAATGGTGGTCTTGATTCCCTTGTTGCACTTGTTGTTTTGCTCTTGTTTCATGCTCTGGTGAGTCTTTTTTCTTGTAAGGTTTTGTTTTTTATGTTTCTTTGATGAAATAAATTTGTGGGTTTATGATCTTTTAGGTTATTTTTTCTTACTTGATCTTTACTGATTAATCACTTCTATGATTAAGTTTGTTTTTTCGAATGAAATCAAGTTAGAATTTTGTTGATGCTATGGAGTATCTTGTAAAATAATTTTTCAGTTGCTGCTTCTTCCAGGGGTTTATACTTTAGGAATATATCTATAGGGTCATGCTCTTATTATTAATATGATAACCACAAACTCATCGTATATTCGGTTATTGATGATTCAGTGGTTCTGTTCAATTGCAGTCGAATGGCCAGTGATTTGTAGAGTAGTGTTTGTGTTTTGCTGTACGTAGTGGTAATTTGTGTAGTTTTTATAATTTCTATGAATATATTGGACCAGGATCGCTTTTTGGTTTTGGTTTTAACTGTTGTTAAGACAGTTGTGTAGCTGGATTAGTTTGCTAGTTTCGATTTTGTTTAATATTCAATTTTCCGACAATTATTTTGCCATTATAAGTTGTCGATTAACCTTCAATGCATATGGTTTTTGAATACTTGTAAAGAAGCATTTTTATAAAAGTTTCCAACTTTACAATGTGAATAACAGACAGATGTATCAAAAAAATTTGGTGCCATTTGGGTGTAATCTTTAATTTAAAATCTAATATCCTGAGTTTTTTTTTGCTAAGCAATATCATGAGTTGTTGAATAATTTAAAGCTAGGTTTATTAATACGGTTTTTTTTGGTCAGTTGGTGATGCTATTATGGAGTTACTTTTCTGTTGTTTTCACGGATCCGGGTGGTGTGCCTCCGAATTGGAAGCCATCTGTAGATGAGGAGAACGGTGATGCCGACTTATTGGCAGGATCTGAATTTAGTCAGTTAGCAGGTGAGCCAGCAAACTCGAGGATTCGATATTGTCGGAAGTGCAACCAATTAAAACCGCCTCGCTGCCATCACTGTTCTGTTTGTAAGTTTGCTTCCGTTGTTAGAATATTACCGGTTACGGAGCTATAGTTACTTACGCTGTCTTTCAGGAGACTGATTTTCTTATTTTTTACAGGTGGTAGGTGTGTACTGAAAATGGATCACCATTGCGTTTGGGTTGTTAATTGTGTTGGAGCATTGAACTACAAGTATTTCCTTCTTTTCCTGGTATGCTTCTAAATCTGAAATTTTTTATGTCGTGGGTGTACATGTATGTGGATTTCTGTTGTGTGTTCTTTTAAAACTTGGACATGCATATAGTGGTTAACTTGAATTCATTCTGCAGCTTCTGTATGCACTTTTTGGTTTATGATGTTATTTGTGTTGGTTAACTTGAATTCATCCTGCAGCTTCTGTATACACCTTTTGGTTTATAATGTGATTTATTTCACAGAGTTTCCCTTACACTCATTACATTAATCATTCCCCTATATTTAGGATTAATCAATGGCTTACTCTCCAAAAGTTATCCCTAATTAACTTTCTTCCTCTTGTTTAATATGAAATTTGAAATTATGCGCTATGATTGTTAAAAGTATTTGTAATAAAATAAATAATTCTATATTAATTGTGTTGAGTTAATCTACAATTAAACAGGGAGTGCGCTCACGAGAAAGGAGAATAGTATATAGGGCTGCAGAATATAAGTCTCACTACAGTTACTTTATTGTTTTTGCTTTACGAATTTCTGCTCCTAAATGCTTTCGCGTTTATTGTAAAAGCTGTTTATTCCGTGTGTATAGATATGCTTTTCCAATGCTTAAGCACTACTGTAGTGCATAGTAACTAGGTATATTTTCTAGGGATAATATTCTGTAACTTACTAGGGCACAGTCATTATCTTCAGCTGCTCCTTACTAGGGCACAGTGTTACTAAACGCGCGCGTAAAAGCGCAAAGGCCTCCTGGAACATAAGCGCAATGCGACGCATGAAGCGCAGAATCACTGAAGACAAGTAAATATACATATATACATGGTATATAATGTGGAACATATCAATTTAAAGATGATACGAAATTTTTAAGCAAAACTCAGCTGTCATAAATGATAAAACAAACAAATTCAGCACATAGATTCAAATTCTAGAATAATTTGAAGTTAAAGTAACAAAGAAATGCATAGCTAATTCACTATTCTTCATCAAGATTCACAATATCATCTTCTTCACTCTCGTTTTCAAATTCAGCTTCATCTTAATCCTCATTCTCAACGAATTCATCAATCAACATTTTTAGATGATGATCCGGTTAGAAGCATGTTCGCCTTGGACTTTTGAGGATCCTTCTGAGGCACGTGTGACGTGACGATAATTATAAAATATACCGAATAAAATGTTAAAGTGGGAATGAAAATTTTAATGCGACCAGTTACTTTCACGTTGACGCGTCTGTAGATCACATAGTAAATGATTAAAGAATAGTTATCTGAATTATCTGCTTTACAATGATATACCTTAGAATTTGGATGATCTGTTATTTGGACCCAATACAAACAGTTAAAGTTATTGTTAGGATTTTCCCCTTATCACTACATTATAATCTTCTGAGAGTTAAGTTTTTTGTTATTTACCTTCGTGATTGTATGTTATTCAACTTGATATTTTTTAGTTTGATTATTTTTTTGTTTCATCAAAAAAGAATATTATTCACTGATCTCTTCCAGAAATAGGTAATATTAAACTGATAAATGGTAAAAGTAATGTTTCGCTATGTACCTAATCATTTGACAACTCCACTTGTAATGATTGTTAATATGTGTTTCTGTATTATTTTCATATATGCGGTATGCCTGAACCCCCCCCCCCCCCCCCCCCCCCCCCGCCCGCCAAAACCTTGTTGAACCATTGTATCCCCGAACTTACACCCGCATCCCGTGCTTCTTAAAAGGTAAGAATTCCAGTCTCTATCGAGGGTAATGCTAGTGTAGTGTATTCTTTAGAGACTGGAACTCTTTGTGGGAACTGGGATCTTGTGGTATGAAAGAAAGCGGTCCTCTTTTAAAATCTGTGAGTTTCTCTCACCTCCTGGTCTAGGGCTATAGTTTGCTGAAGTGCAAAGAAAATTACCGGGATTGGCTCCTGCAGTAGACATAGACAGTATGTATTTGCTGTAATCCTGTAAGTATGTAATCACGGCCCTAGTTTCTTAGTGGAATTTAAGTATCTATTTGGAGCTTTATCTACTGAAAAGTAAACCTGGTCGCAGATAAGTCTGAACAGGTAAAAGTGAGGTGATAAGGAATGGATGTGGTTGTTCATGATACCTACTACGGTTAAAGTTAAACAAATAGTGAGCTAGTTACCTTCGCTGGTAGTCATGATTCATGAATGTCTATGACATTTGTTCACCAGCAAGAGCATATGGGTCCTTCCAAACCAAGGTGTCATAAATACTGCACTGAAATATATTGCTCTGTTGTAAGTTGCAGTTCCTTTGAAATTGTCTGAGAATCTCACTGGAGTTTGTGAGACAGGTTAGTTAAGTGCTCGAGAGTCGTATAATTCACTTTATGGTGCCACCCTGAACTGTACTTTTTATCGTTGCGTACATTGTATGCTCTGGACTCTAAAGCTGTCTGATATCCATATGATTTGCTACCTTTCTTTAAGTTGCATGCCATCATTCACAATTTCTCATGGATCCCTTGATATGCAACTATGTGTTTGGCATCCACAGTTATGACTTGTGAGCTGATGAAGTCTAGTATAACTTTTCTGCTTGTTATTACAGCCTTAAACTTCACAAACCACTGTGAAGAATAATATCAAATAGTGGAGCTCATCAATGTCTTTTGTTGTAATACAGTTCTACACATTTCTCGAGACCACTCTGGTGACCTTGTCATTGCTGCCACATTTTATTACATTCTTCAGTGATGGGGAGATACCTGGATCACCAAGCACCCTAGCAACCACTTTTCTTGCATTTGGTAAAATCTACTACCTGTGTTTAATGACTTGTATTGCTATTGCATTATCTAGTCATTGTCAGTGCCATTTCACCTTAATTAACACGCTTCTTTTAAATTGCTTACAGTACTAAATTTAGCTTTTGCGCTGAGTGTTATGGGATTCCTTATTATGCACATATCGTTGGTGGCTGGTAATACTACAACTATTGAGGTATAAATTTCATTTTTCTTGTTATACCAATTATGTCAAATGTTGTACATGGCCTTCTATTTCCACATTTCTTTAATTTTATTGTCTCAACATGTCATTGGTTTTTAATCATGTATGAGAGGGTTAATATCACTCAAGAAACAGTTAATAATGACTAAAGATACAAACCTTTGTTAGTACTAGTTAGGGTTTGCTGCTCCTTACTCACCGAGCTTGTTATACCCATTAAGTGAAATGTTGTACATGGCCTTCTGTTTCCACAATTCTTTAATTTTATATTTGAATAAAGATACAAACCTTTGTTAGTTACTAGTTAGGGTTTGCTGCTGCTTGTTAAAGCTTCCCTTCACTTTTTCCTCCCAATCTCCTTTTCATAATGCAGTGGATAATTATTTGTCTAATGACTTTATTCATCCTTGTTCAGGCATATGAAAAGAAGACCTCTCCAAAATGGCGATATGACCTCGGCCGAAAGAGGAATTTTGAACAGGTGGGTTTATTGTACTATCTTATAGCAATTGGATATTGGCGTTAAGTAACCTTTTTGCAGAGTGAGCTGTCATGATTGGTGTCACTATGAATTGATAATTAAGGATAGAATTAAAATCTATGTCATGCTTGTGATTCATGCACAAGGTTCAGATTTAAATCTGCAGAATCGATATCCTTTGTATTAAGTTGAAACCTCACTATCTTAGATTACCATAACAAGAAAAATAAAAGCGTCTCGACCCTTGGGAATCTTCCTTGAAGAATTTTATAATCACAGATTTTCAGGGTTTTAGAAATTTATTATAATAGATTTTCAGGGTTTTGAAAACATTCTGCCAATTAAGCGTCAAGTTGCATGTATATTTCTTTAGTCGGGCCACTTCTAAGAAATACTTTTTGTGATTGCGTGTCAGGTGTTTGGAACAGACAAATGTTACTGGTTCATCCCAACTTACTCCGAAGAAGATATAAGAAGGATGCCTGCTCTTCAGGGTCTTGAATATCCGTCAAAACCTGAATTAGATGGCCAAGAGTTTTAGATATCTGTGAGAGCCATCCTTATAACCATAGCAGCTTCGAAGACTAGAGTTTTTATCAAGCATCAGGTGATTGAAAAAAAAAAAAAAGTTAACCCCGTTCTAAACCATCAAATCCAAGATAACATTTTGCTAACAAATGGATTATCGAATTTAATGAAGCAACTTTAGGAGAACTGGTAAAATCACAGCATGGTTTGGATGGTTTAACTTAATGGGCTCGCTATTCATTTCCGTGTTTCTCTACCTTGTTTGGCTACTGTAAGATATGTTATGCAGCAATGTGCCAATGATCTTGTATTCCGAAGAAATGTAAATTAATACAATTAATACGGCAGCATGTTTATGTTAGAGTGTATACCATTGTGATATTTCTCATTCATTAATTTCAGGATATAGATGCTTCTTACATTCAAGCTAGTGTTTTTGTTTCTTGAATATGGTTTAATAAACAAGTTTATTTAAGGACTATGCCAGATTCAGCAGTTCTATTATCGATACTATTGTTTCTCGACTGGGGCTCGCCGCTTATCACCATAACTCAAATTTTAATTGTATGAAGATGATACGTGTTGTATATCCTGCATATTGTTATATAACAATGGAGATGAAGCTTCCTTAACTAGTATAATTACTTCATTTATTTCCTCCTGCACCATTTTTTGCTTGCGGCACTACAAAGTTTTGAGGTATGGAAAAGCAGAGTATGTCTGCGGCTTACTACAAAGTTTTGAGATGTAGAAAAATCAAAGTTCGTCTGAGGTTTGATGAATTTCATACATATTTGCCTGAATTTGTTCAATCAACTTTTTTCTGACCCAAGAGGATTGAACATTAGTTTTGTTTTACGTCGAAAGGATGTAGAAGAAAACAAAATGTAGCCAAGTATCTAATTCGTATCGAGCCTGTTAATTTGGGGCTCCTGTGTGCTTCTTTTTGTTTGATAAGTGCCCACATGCTTCAATTTGATGTATGTAGTGTTTATGTGTTCAGGTCAATTTCTGACAGAAACATATGCCTTTGCTGTGATCTCTGTAGCAAATTTATCTGCAGGTAGAGAAAACCTCTTTTCTGTAAATATTAATAATTATTGAACTATGTAATCTAGTTGGAACATGTAAGACCTCTGTTTTACCACGTACATTTAAAGTTGAGTGAATCTAACTTGTTCTTGTATTACCTTACCATGACGTTGATTTATAATAGAATTGATTTAAGGTCAAAAATAGCATCCAAAATACGCATTTGTGACTTGAATATTATCCGAAGGAGGTGGTATGTATGTTTAACAACCATTTCTTTCGAAAAATAATAATAGAAGATAAGGATCACTCAAATGTGTTTCAGAATAAGCATTTCAAATATGTGTATCGTACAAATGTGAGAGATGCATATTTAGGGCGATTTTTCGGATCAAAAATGTTTTGTCCTTCTTGAATGATTGCGGACTAATGATATGGGGAAAAAGAGAAATGTTTTGGCGTATCTATACACAACACATACTTCATTTTTCAACCGTAGAGAATTTAGCAACTATGCATGCCTGCTCTGCTACACCCTTGGGGGCCAAGCTAGAATCCTTTTTCCATTTTTTTTTAGAAACCCCACCAGGCCCTTGTAAGAAATAGAGAATATTAAAGAAACACCACAATACAAGGAAGAGGATCCAAGGGAAATAAAGGAAGGGCACAAACTAGGTAGCATGTAATGTGAATAGTCAGAATGGGACAAGAAGAATTCACAAGCAAAATAGTCGATTCTGTCTTGTTTTAAAAACCATATGTTGCCACAGCTGTGTGATTAGTTTTCCAATACAGAGATTCCATTTTGTAACTGAACAAACCAACAAAAGAATACTAAATAATGTGTGTTCTGTAAATCTTTTTTCATTACTATGTAGTAGAGTGGATGCAGAGTTTAACACAAGGTGCCAAAAATGTGGGGAAATTGCAGTTTGATGAGATTAATTGGTTCAAGATAGACAGTATCTTCTGCAAAGATCACTTGCAATCAGTGTTCTAAAACAAGGCCGCCTAGCCGCTTAAGCGGTCCGCTTAAGTGTCGAAGGTCCCCCAACCGTCCCGATTTTATGTTAGCCGCTTATTCCCCGATTTATATAATTATTAAATATATATATACTTATGTATATAAATAATTAAATATATATTATATAATCCGCTTAATTGGTCCGCATTGAACTCCGCTTAAGCCCCCCTAGCCGCTTAAGCGCTCGAAGGTCGTCTCGCCGCCTAGAACCGCTTAGCGCTTTTTAGAACACTGCTTGCAATTCATCTTTTCTACATTAGGAAGTCAAGAAACTAATCTCCAGTTAATTTAGCCAAAAATAGGGGAGAAGAAATTAATCTCCATTTAAACAAATTAAAATCAACCCCTTTTTACCTGAAAAACTAAAAGAGTTGGGATTAAGGCATTAAGCTATCTTCTAGTTAGGGCCTGCAAATCATTCATAGGTTACAAAATTACAACAGAAATGTGAGTTCAACTGGAATGTGCTTAATCTAAAATACAACAAGAATTAGTACACCTTCCTTACGATTCCCTCAATCTGATTTGGATTGTGGGGAGTGAACATTATTCACCAGATTACTTCCAGAACAGAAGGCTACTGTCACGTCTAACTGCTGTCATTGCATAACGTTAACTTTCTAGAGAAAAATTGGCCAACTAGAAGCATTAGTGAAATTTCAGCAGCCAAATGAACCAGCAAAGCAAGATGTTTTTGCGGATCAGGAGGCAACACATGTCAAATTCTGCAATACTGTTTCGATATCTGGCCTCTGGTTGGGAGATTCATGAGTGCATAGCAAAGCAAGTTTTCCCAGCTTGATTACCTCAGACTCTACATACTTTCCCTCAAGGTTTACATCCATAAAATCTTCTAGTCTGCCCAATTCTGCACCTTGACGAATCGACTGGCTAATAATACGTTTTCCAGAGAGAATCTGAAGTATAATCATGCCATATGCATATACATCGCTCTTGTCTGTGAATCGGCCAGTGGTTGTGTACTCAGGGGCCAGATATCCCTTGGCAGCACTAGCTTTTAGTGTGGAAAAGAAAATGTCATCTGCAAGCAGTTTCTGGATACCGGAATCTGAGAGTACCGGATTGTATTGTTGGTCAATCAGCACTTTTTCAGCTGATAGATTTTGGTGAATTATTGCAGGTTTGCTGCCTTTGCTTACATGCAGATATCCAATACCTGAACAAAAACTTCAAACCTTTAGCCAATTGAAGACTACTACAAAGAACAATAAAAATGTCATTTAGCAATGAGCCACTGATTTTACCTTTGGCGATGCCTTTAATAATTGAAATTCTTGTAGACCATTCAAGAACCTTTCGTTTGTTATCCTTAATATCAAGGTACTGAGATAGATTACCATTTGGAGCAAAATCATAGATGAGAAAGCACTCTCCTCTTCCTTTTGAACAGCATATGCCTCTTAAGCCAAGGAGACACTCGTGTTTCAATAAAGTCAGAATCTTCAAACCTTTCAGAAATTCAGCTTCGTCTGACTTGCAGCTTGTCTTGGCAATGCATTTAATAGCAACGATAGAACCATCTCTCATAATTCCTTTATATATGGTCGAGAAATTGCTCTTTCCCAACAAATTTACTTCGGAGAAGTACTGAGTTGCAGACTCGATTTCATCAACATTGACCATAAAACTGTCAAACATTTCCTGAGAGAAACCACTTCCACTTGGACCTTTAGCCAAAGGATCCCATCCATTGGAGTACTCCAGGCTGATGAGGGGAGAGGCATTCCTCCTGTTAACCGCTTTGATCTGGTCTGAACTAAGTCGACTATCAGAAGCTTCGAACGCACTTCCAATTTTCTGTTTTCGTCGACGATACCATGTGAATGTAAAGAGGCCAGCAACTACGAATGACACAAATAGAATCACTCCACATAAAGCAGCAACACGCGAGTGTTTAGAGTAATTTGAGCAATGGTTCTGGCTGCAATCTGATTTGAAGTTAGCAGACTCGGGAAGGTCTTTGGAAGCAAGGCCCTTTGCAGCGGCCCCAAATGGCTCAGGCTTCTTCGGGTTGAGGGAATCAGAATGTTTGCAAACATTTAAGGAAGAAAACTCAACTCCACATAAATGCAAGTTGTTCGCATACTGGAATCCTTCATTGAGTCTCTTCAAAGCTTAACATATACAAAAAGAACTTCAGAGAAGTGGAAAAACAAAAGTAATGTTAAAGGTTCAAAATTGATACTCTAGTAATGGTACAAGTTTTGTGTTTACCTAGAGGCACTCTACCAGAGAGAGTATTGTTTCGAATGTCTAGAACTTCTAAAACCGGCATATCAGCTACTTTTGCAGGAATCGAACCAAACAGGGAATTGAAGCTCAAATCCATCCTTCTTAACAGCATCAAATCACCCAAACTTGCAGGGATGGCGCCAGTCAACTGATTGTATTGCAAAGCCAGAACTGTGAGCTTCCTCAGATATCGAAGCTGAATCGGTATGCTTCCAGTGAACTTGTTGTAGCAGAGTTGCAGAACTGCAAGGTCATAAAACAGCCAGATTAAAGCTAATATCCTTAATATGCAACTTTGAGTCAATACTTTGAAAATAATGCCTAAAGGGACCACTCAATTTAAAGAAGCAGATTAGTATAATTTGCATAAAGAACAGAACTTCAGTGCAAATCGAACTGCAAAAAGTAACGAATAATTTGAAATTTTGATAGAATCCAGAATCTATACAGCAAAAGGGATGTTTTTATGTTTTTTCTTCTGTTGAACATGTGAATCAGACTTCATTACAGTTCTATCTTAAGACCAATAACTTTCATACTATTCCCTCAAAACAAACATTTGATTACATAATAAATAAGCCATTGAACAATCCTCATTCACCTTAAAAATCACATCTTTGGCTCTTTTACCAAAAATCAGCAGCTGTTTTAGAAAATTCAAAATCACCAGCTAGTAACACACACACACACACATACACAAAACTGCAGATCCAGTGTCAATATTGCATCTTTCTTTTTCCACCCATAAATTACACTTAAAAAATACCACAAAGTACAAATAAAAATGCCAAGATTGCATTTTTCTTTTACCAACCACATAAAGCATTTCCAAGAAACAACAAAAAACACATAAAATTTGCCAATTTGCACTAACCTTGAAGATTGGACATGTTTCCAAGCTCAGGAGGAATCTCCCCAGAAAGATTATTAACATTGAGATACAAATCAGAAAGCTCAGTCAAATTAGCTATTTCTTTTGGAACAACTCCATTGAGCTCATTAAAATGCAAGAACAGCCCAGATAAGCTCTTGAGCAAGCCAATCTCAGGTGGTATTTGACCAGTAAGTCCTTTACCCTGTAAAGAAATGTTAACAACTTGACCATTTGGGTTACAAGCAATGCCTTCAAAAGAACCATTGCATGGATCAGTGGCATTGACTGACCAAGAAAACAAGATTTTATCAGTTGGGTCTAAAGATGATTTGATGGCCATGAGGACAGAAAGTTCAGTTGAGTGAGAAAAAGATAAACATGGGCTTAAAGTGTAGAAAATTATGAAGAGAATGGTGTGAAGAAACATGGAAGTCATGGTAAGAGTAATGAGTTTCTTGATTATTTTTTTTTGGTTTGGTAGAGTAGAGAAGTTTATTTGTTCATCATTCAAAATGTGTGTGTTGTGTGTGTGGGATGTTCCAGAGGTGTTTAGGGGGAAGTGCAGTACTGGGGACTGGGGAGTGAAGAAAGTGTGTGACTAGTAACTGGTAAGTTGTGACCTTAAAGAAAAATTTTGAAATGTGACTGTTACTTATCTTACACACAGCTTTATTAAAATATTCTTGTATTGGTGGGGTGGGGCTAGCAGCATGTGTTCAAGAATCAAGATAAAAGGGGTATCTTTAAACATTTTGCTAGCATTATTAGTACAGTTTATTGCTGACAAATCTTTATTTTTAGAAAATTTAAAGTTAAAAAAGTGAAGAAATCAGGGAGAAAGTATGTATTTGTTGGAGGGAAGAAAAGTGAAAAATGGAAGGGGTGTTACTGTGTTAGTAGGAGCAGTCATAAAGACACATTCAATGCATATTCAAATTCTGGATAATTTAATGTGTCCTGCAAGAATTCAATAAATTTGGACAGCAGGAAACATTAGTACTCCTACCAGACTACCAGTTCATAAATTCCTCATTCATTCTTGGAACAGGAGAGTACCATTCTTTAGTTTGTTTCAAAGCTGCCCTTTTTGAAAGTTCAATTTCAAGAAGCATGCTAATACTATTTTTTTACCAATCAAACTTTTTTACTTAAGTACATAAATTTTACTCGTACATTTTTCTTGGATGAATTTTTACCAAGTTATTAATGGTCTCGAACTCTTGATTCGTATCTCACTCACTTACTTTGAGAGATTGAGGGTAGGAAAAAAATTAAAACCGAGTTCCGGATTTTAGATGCACTTTACTTCTTTAGAGGACTCCAATGTGGTGTTATGCATGAATCATTTGACTATTTGAGATATGATGGCCGATGGGTTACCAACTACTGCTGTAAGTGAAAATTGCTACTGTAATATTCCCTCCGTCCCACCGGGATCTGTACATTCTTAGTGGATACGGAGACCAATATATATATATATATATATATATATATAGGCCTTTGCTCCATAAAGAACACTCTTATATAAAGAACAATAAAGAACACTATAAAATCATTTATTCCAATAGATCCATTGGCCCCGCCAGGGGCACCCAATACAAAAAGTTCTTATTTTTTTAGGCTCTATCCATCCAGCAAAAAAAAAAAAAAAAAAAAAAAAAATGAAAAATTTACTGTTCATGATGACGTCATCGATGACGTCATCGATGAACAGTAAAATTTTTAAATTTTTTTTTTTTTTTTTTTTTTGCTGGATGGATAGAGCCTAAAAAAATAAGAACTTTTTGTATTGGGTGGCCCCGCCAGGGGTAATGGATCTATTAGATATGAGGTGTTCTTTGTTGTTCTTTATTTAAAGTGTTCTTCATGGAGTCCAAATATATATATATATTTAAGTAGGTAAAGTAATTAAAAGTGATGAAAAGTGGATAAAGTGGTGGTATCTATTAATATTTAATAGTAGATTTGAGAATGTGGATGAAGTTAGTGGAAGTTAATGGGTATAATAATATTTTATATTATTAAAAATTTATTATTTTTTGAATGTAAAGAAATGGACGAGATGACCCAAAATAGTAATTATAAAGAAATGAATGCGATGGAGGGAGCAATAAATATTAAATAGGCTATGAATTTTAGTGCATATATTAGTGAACTTGCAAGTATAAGATGAAAGTAGAAACAAAAAGGTTTGGTAAGTCTTGTGAGTCAGTATCACATGGAACACAGAAGCACTTTCTTACAAAACGACCATGAGCTGGAGTGCTGGACTAGAAATGATGAAAAGCAACCCACTGAGCTCATATTTTTGTGTATAATCTTCTATAGCTTTGTTTGGAAATCCAATTCCAAACTAACCTAGTTTCTTGTTCATTTTCCCAAATTAACCTAGTTTATTCAAATTTTCCCAAACTAATCTACTTTACTATTTAAACTCAGTTTTTTGGTTTTTTTTTCTTTTAATAGTTTTCTTAATTCATTTACTATTAATTTTATGTATATAAAATATTATTAGTGGAAATTAATGTGAATACAGGGGGTTCACTATTATTATTTGAGAAATTAAATTGATGTTATAAGATATATATATATATATATATAACCCCCTTGTATTCACATTAATTTTCCATTAATAATAGTGAACCCCCTGTATTCACATTAATTTCCACTAATAAAAACATCCCAAAATGCTAAATAATTACATTGAAATTCGTGCAAACTTGATGTATTAAGTGTAAAATTGACTATTACAAGAAAAAAAACCAAAAAAATGAGTTTAAATAGTAAAGTAGGTTAGTTTGGGAAATTTTGAATAAACTAGGTTAGTTTGGGAAAATGAACAAGAAACTAGGTTAGTTTGGGAATTGATTCTTTGTTTGGGGGTAAAGTTTTAAGCAAGTCCAATGTTTCCTTATTTCAATTCTTAAATCAAAAAATAAAAAACTTAGAGCAACTTCAAGAGATTAACTACTAGGTCTCCTAAATCAAAATATAAGGATTTTAATACAAAAATGCACTCCAACAATGTATTAAGTGATTCCTTAAAATTTAAGATATATCTCTTCTTCCTTATTTATAAGGAAATCCTAATTCTCCCTTATATTATTTTTACCAATAAAATATTCATTTCCCTCCTTTTTTTTGACATTCTTTTCCTCCCTCTCCTACTTCTTTCTTTCCTTTTAATATTATAATAATAATAAGGAACACATATAAGGAACATTGTTGGAGTAAGCATTTCTTAAATTGTCCTAAATTACTAAGAGGTTTATTATTTATAATATTTTAAGGAATTCATTAGGAATCTCTTGGAGTTGCTCTTAACCAAAAACATTGTTCCAACAGCTTTCTAGTGATTCCCTAAATCACTAGTCACCACTAGTCATTCCCTACTTTTAGCTAGGGAATGCCTAGCCATTCCTAATTTTCTTTTTATCAATAAAAAAATCTTTTCCCTTCTTTTCACACTTCTTTTCCTCTCTTGATTGAAATTCAAATAAGTATTTAGATTTAAATTTATTATTATATTAATTATAGGGAATAAATTTAAGGATGATTGTTGGAGTTGATATACAAAATATTATTTTATAAATCACTAAAATTATTATTTTATTATATTTTTAAGAATCATTTAAGTAGCTGTTAGACTTGCTCTAAGAGCATCTTCAATGCTCATCTTCCTTATCTATATTGAGCTTATGTGGACAAATATAAGGATTGTGTTTACAAAATTCAACCTCCAACGCTGCTCCCTTTAGGGGAGAGAAAACCCAACCCCTTATTTTGGGAACCAAAATTCAAGCCCCTAAAATTTCCAACAATCATCCTTAAATTTCCAACAACCCTTATATTGGAGTTCATAAAATATAAATTTATTATATTTTAGGAGTTCAAAATAGGGTAAGTACTTGCTAATAGCATTGCCATTGGGGTCCCTATCCCCATCACAAAAAACTTACTAAAAATAGTAAATCCCCAAACAAAAATAGTAAATCTCCAAAATTATCAAAAATGTTCTACATCCCATTCCCCATTTTCCATAAATCCATATATCCCTACATTCCTTTTTATATTATTTCTTTCTCTCTTTTTCATTTAAATTTTAACTATCAAAACTCACCCACTATAATTAAATCTATACTATTATATAAAAACCAAAATATTGAAAGTTTTGGTACCTATTTTTTGGTACATGTTTTTGGTACCTGTTTTTTGGTACGTCGTGAATTTACTTATTTACCCTTCATTATTAAAAAAATATATATAATATCAATACTATTAAAACTCCTAAAATAAATAATAACATAATATAATAAATGGTAAGTAGTCGATTACCTTTTTTCACATTTACTTTTAATTGAAGATATTACCTTTTATAAACACCTAAAAACATCAATCATATCATATATTCCAATCATTAATATTTCATTTCGAATTAAAACACGTTGCCTTTTTAATTGAAAACTAATTTTACAATCATTAATATATACCCATATAAGTAGTCGATTGTCTTCTTTCACATTTACTTTTTATTGAAGATGTTACCTTTTATAAACACCTAAAAACATCAATCGTATTAGGGCTGTCAATGGATCGGATCTGGATCGGATCAGGCATGATCCATATCCTGATCCATTTAATTTAACCGGATTCGGATTCGGATCGGATCACAGCCGGATTTTTTTCAACATGATCAATATCCGGATCCGTTAGGATCACGGATTATCGGATCGGAGCTCCGATCCGTTTATATATGTAAAGAAAAAACTTTTAATTTAATTCAACAATTTATATCAGGAGGTAAGTATCTAAAACTACACATTGATTACTCCAAAGTCCAGGCAAGGTTACTTGTATATGGCCATAAATAATAATGTTTTACAATCCTGCAGTTCATCTTGATAGTATACAGACCAAACTATATGAAGTTACAGTACTAGAATTATCCTGAGAACAAATGGCTATGATAGTTAATGCTTAAATAGCAATACATTGGCAGAGAATTTCAACCTCCAACTTTTAAATAGTTAATGCTTAAACAAAACCAGAATTAGAGATCTGATGATTGCCACAAAACTTCACGTTTAAAAATTAGATTGAAAGTGATGCAATGCCACAGCAACCGCATGTAATCTTATTACAACTACCACCATCAGACTTAAACATATGACCTGTTACTCATTAAACTTATAATGGAAAAAACAGAAGCAGTTTATCACGAAAAAACACAGGGGCAATATAAACATCAGGGGCAATATAAGCATCAGAAAATAAGCTCTTTAATTTGTCCACATACCTGAAAATTACACCGCAGTCAAGCTCTTTAATTTGTCTGTGTTTCTGTCATATCTGAAAATAAGAAAGAGGCATGTTATAAAATAAATTATATATATAAATATATATAAAATAAATTATATATATATATATATATATATATATAATCGGATCGAATTTTTAACGGATCGGATCGTATCAAATCCATATCCGCTCCATTAGCTTTCGGATTTTTTCCGGATCGGATTTTTTTCGGATCGGATTTTTTTTATATGATCCATATCCGCTCCATTAGCCTTTGGATCGGATCGGACCGGATATCCGATCCATTGACAGCCCTAAATCGTATCATATCTTCCCATCATTAATATTTTCTTTCGAATTAAAACACGTTACCTTTTTAATTTAAAACTAATTTTACAATCATTAATATATATCCGAAAATATCACATCATATTTTCCAATTATTAATAAAATATATTAAAAATCTGTATACGTTGTTTATAATAAGAAAACATTATTATAAATTTATAATCAGTAAACATGAGTATATTAAATTATAATAAATTAAAATTAATCTATACTATATTATAAAATACGAAACATTAAAAGTTTTGGTACCTAGTTTTTGGTATATGTTTTTTAGGATTTTGTGAATTTACTTATTTAACCTTTATTATAAAGAAAAAAATATACGATATCTATACTATTAAAACACCTAAAATAAATAATACCATAATATAATTAATGGTAATTAGTCGATTTCGTTTTTCACATTTACTTTTAATTGAAGATATTACCTTCTATGAACACCTAAAAATATCTATCATATCTTCCAATCATATCATATCTAGCAACAATTAATATATGCCCAAAAATATAACATCATATCTTCTAATTACTAACAAAATATAATAAAAATCCGTATACTACGAATAATGACCATTAGATTTTTAGTAAAAAATCAAGATCATTAGATGTAATGATTAAATATATTATATAATTAAATAATTTACTAAAATTTCAAGATTCGAATTCTCCTTTATTATAAAGAAAAAAATATATGATATATACTATTAAAACACCTAAAATAAATAATACATAATATAATTAATGGTAATTAATCAATTTCCTTTTTCACATTTACTTTTAATTGAAGATATTGCCTTATATGAGCACCTAAAAATATCAATCATATCATATCTTCCAATCATATCATATCTAGTAATAATTAATATATACCCAAAAATATCACATCATATCTTCTAATTTCTAACAAAATATAATAAAAATTCGTATACTACGAATAATGACCATTAGATTTTTAGTAAAAAATCAGAACGGTTAGATGTAATGATTAAATATATTATAAATTTAATTTAATTTACTAAAATTTCAAGATTCGAATTCTATCAACGACACATATATTTTAAAATTTTATAATATAAGTTTTAAACCATGCATATCATTAATTAAATTTATATTAAATTATTAAAATTAAAATTAAAAAATATATTGTAAATAATGATTATATAAAAACATAATTGTAACATAAATAAATTTGTTACATATCTAAAAAAATCCGTGCATCGGTTATAAACTCGTATATTTAAAAGGGGAAAGAGATGATTTAATGATGGAGAAAGGGGTTGCACAATAATCCCCAAAGATGGGGACTCAAAACTTGTCCCCAAAATGGGGAATGGGATGGAGGTGGTTTTTTACTTATTTATCCTAAATATTTGAATATTTGAGGATGGGGAATGGAATGCTAATGTTAATGCTGTAATTTATAGTTGCATCATGCTTGCAAAATTTTTGAATTCTTATGACAGTAATTTTTTGTTTCTTTGGAACAATGAAGTACGAGTAGCGGAGTTAGGGCTGAAAACTGATCCCGACTATCCGGTATCTCGGTTTATATTTGGCTCGAAAATATGATACATGTCTCAGATTCGTTTTGTAAACGATACGGATCTGGTGGATTTTTTGAGCCCGGATAAAATATGATCCCGAATCTGAGAACCATCCTACCCGTCCATATCCGGTATCATATTATTTTTATAAAACGAACCATACCCGAAACAGGTTCATATCTATATTACCCGGACCAGGCTCATATCCATAAAATTGAATTCTATTCAGTTTGTTGATTATCAAAGAACTAAAATACACTAGCAACTAAAATATTATGCAACTGGAGTGAAAGTTGCTATTCAAACTTTAACAATTGACAGATTAATACAAATAAAAACGATTAAATGATTATTTATATAGTTCAAATAAAAATGATACTGTTATAGGGAGAATATTGTATAACAATATTTTGGAGGTTGCTGGATTAACGGAGCTAAATACGGATATAAAGCTTATAAAAGAAGAATTAGGGTTAGGGTTTATGTGTGTAAATGTGGCTGAGCTTGATAGGTGATTTCAAGGGTGAAGTGTTTCTCAGCCATATCAAGGTGCCTACGTACCCTATTTATAGGGATCAAGCCATACGTAGTTCTTGGGTAGTAAGTTACCTAGCTGGGCTAGGGTTTTAGAGGATAAGTCATAGCCCAAGCCCACTCGTTTAGGGCTGATGTGGCAGTGAGTTGTTGATCCTATCCATGATCCATGATTTATAGAAGGAAACCGATGGTCTCGCATGGACAAGAATGTGACCTCACAAGCGAGGCTAACAATGATGTAGCATAAGCGAGGCGTGCGACCTCGAGGGGTCGAGTCACGCGAAGCGAACCCAAATGTAGAGATACTCATGTGACCTCGCGGGACCTAACCATGAGCCTTCTAACAGAGTGAGATAGCGACCTTGTGTAGTATGTGGATAACAGACGCGAAGCGGTCCTTTGACGGGTGTCGTAGCGAGGTGGCCCTGTAGTTAGGCTGGGCTGATTCCAATAGTGGGCTTTTAGTGACCCAATCTTCATCTTCGAGGCCCATTGTAGATAATGAACCATTAACTTAGCTAATTAAATCACGATAATTATTATGCCAGATATGGGCATAACAACTACCCCCCGAGTCCATGTTGTCATTGAAAATGCGAGGTGGACTCAAAAAATCCAATGTACCCACTCGTGAAGTGAAGCTGTGATTTTATCATAGATACAGCCGTTGGAACCATTGCGACCCCTAACCAAAGAATTTGAGAGGGTTTGACAGTTGTCATGTCTCGAAATGCATGTTGAATGGTTGAGATCTCGACACGTGTTCCATGCCTTTCTCTCTCCTGATGTCTATATATACCCTTGTCATAATCATTTCCTTTTTCATTTTAACAAACACATTACCGAAGTGCTGCCAGTTTGCTCAAGGATCAAAAGCAAGAAATTTCAGAGTTCAACCTTCAGCGATCTCCAAGTTCTTCAGATTTCTTCAACCTTTCTTAAGAAAAGTAAGTCTTCATTTCTTCCTTGATATTGAATATTGTTCATATTCATCATATTGCATGTTTAGATAACTTTAATTATATGCGATGCGATCCCATTAGACTGCGATCCCATACAGCCAATTTATGCTTGCGACCCGTCTTCGTTTAGTTGAAATAGGAACCCCTTAGCTTAAGAATAACGATCCAATTTTTCCGAATCGTGAGCGAAGTGAGAACACATAGAGCCTCTGTTTATTTATTCTTTTCTCCCTCTGCCCCCCCTTTGTTTTCTGTAAGGGCACACACTGAGTTACTCAATCTCTTTTGCAGATGTCGACTGATAGTTCAAGGACACCTTCTCCTTTTCCAAACGTACAAATTAGCAGCGAGGCTGCTACTAACATCGCAAAAGCAACAAGTACAAGTGAAAGCTCCTTTAAGCTATATTTTGACCCTCTGTGGTCGCATGAAGAATACACCAGGGAAGTGCCCCTAGACAAATGGCGATCTAAGCGTCCTTCGAGCTCGCGAGATCAGTCTTTAGACATATTCCCAGCACAGAGCGAGCCCCAACTTGAGAGGACACATGATCAACAAGAGATAGAGGCTCTGAAGAAGAAAGGAGAAGCCTTCAGCTCGCAAGTGGCACATATTCTCGCTAACTTACCTCCAACCAAACCCATCTCTCCCATAAACATTAGCGACTCTCCAGTAGATTCATTAGGCGAGGCCTATTATGACGTCGAAGGAGGTGCAGACAACGAAGCTAACTCTGATGACGATGATTATGAAGAACCATCCTCAGATGATGGTGGTCTCGATGAGGTGTCCAGGGTTGTCAACTTTAAAGACTATGACTACATCCCTGAGGCATCTCCTACACCGTATGTACCAACCCCTCAACCGGAGCTGGAGGGGGTTATATACGTTGATGGCCCTCGCCCTGAAGACATCGAACCTGGCTCGAAAGTTAAACCAGGCAAGCCTCGCATTCTTGCATGTCGTGATATGTCTTCAACTTTGACAGAGAAGACACTTAGGGAAGGGGTTGAAAGATTTCGTCCTGAGGGAAAAATCATCCTCCCTAAGAAGAGAATGCGATGCTATCGTTTCAACCATAAAGAAAACGGTGGTAGGGTTCCCCGTATGGTGCTAACGATCCCTCTCATGAAGATAGGTGTTTCTTCGCCCCTCCATCCCTTCATTAAAGATGTTTGTGAAACCTACTTCCTCGCTCCTATCCAAATAAGCACAAATGGATATAGAGCCATGATTGCTCTTTATATTCTCTACCATAAGCTCAGATACCCATGCTTAGATGCGAAGACAATGGGTTACTTTCTTCAATTAAAGCGATGTGGAGCCATAGATTTTGGCTATGTATACTTTTCCATCTGGCCTGAATTCAACAAGAAAGACCTTCTTCCTGGGGCAATAAGTAATGCAGGGTCGTGGAAAGAGCCATTTCTGTATATACACGAGGTCCCCAGGGTGAAGACAAGTTTCAACTACTTGCCTGGTGAAATACCTCTTCAAATAGCGAATTTTTTATTATTTTTTAACTATTCGAAATTAACTCCTTTGGCATCGCAGTTGGCCCAGTTCGCACCGTTCTGAAGGGCGAAGAGAAGCGCCGTGCTGATGAGGTGTTGACTAAATCTACTCCCGCAGAAAGAAATATTCGAACCCTCCTATCCTTAGAAAACCTTATCACATGTGGGTTTCTTAAGGAAGGCGTAGGAGCCACTCCTGAAACGGGGCCTTCTATCGCGAGGCGGTCCTCGCGAAAAAGAAAAATACAAGAAGAGGCCTCGTCTTCTCTCATTGAGATAATAACCGAGGGTATACCCCCCAATAGCAATCGAATTTAGGGATCGCATTACTTCTTTTATTTGTGCAACTGTATCATACTTGTCCTCGTATACATTTGATTGAACAGCTTATTAATTTGTCTTTGCCTCACTGTTTAGGTATGTCAAATCAAAGCGGCCCAATTCCTCCCTTCCTTCAGCCGAAAGGCAAAAAAGGTGCAGCGGCCAAGAAAGATTCAAGTTTAAAAACTCCTCCTACCAAATCCGCGACTCCGCTGAAGATCGTTAGCGACCCTCCAGCCCAGTTCAACGCTGCCGGTGACCAAGCTCAGCCTTCTCCTGATCAGACTCCTTTGAAAAGGCCCAGAATAGATGGGCAGAAGGATGGGTCTTCTCGACCACCTTCTGGAATTGTACCTGGGACCGCTGGGCAGCATCTCTTCGCTTCTCTAGGGACCAAATACTCTGAAGAGGCTGAAACCTCCTACTGGTGGAAAGCAGCGACCCCCGAGGAGAATGCGACTGCAATAACAAAGTGCCTAGCCGAAGCCTTCATTCGTCAATCTGCCCATACCAGGGATTTTTTGAGACTGGAGAACAAGGTCAAGGTCCTTGAATTCCAGAAGGTGGAAGATAAGCGATCCTTGGAGGAAACCTTCAAAAAGCAACTCTCCCATGATACTGCTAACCTCCGCACAGATCTCAAAAATGCCCGCCGGGAAAGGAATGAGTTTGAGAAATCTTTTAAAGATTTGCAGCAATCAAGCGAGGCGACCCTGAAGAAAAAGGAGGAGGAGATCGAGAAGTTGAGGAACGATCTGACTGCCGCTCAAGCTTCCCTGGACAACGCTGAAAACATATTCCTTGCCAAAGGCCAAGTTACCTTTATGAAAGAATATATCCGAACAATCCCAGACTTTGATTGGGATCAACTTGGGCCTGGGAATGCTGACTTTGCTGAGAATCTAAAGAAGCAGATCGCTGATGAGGATGCGGAGGAAGAACGCCTCGCAGAAGAGGCTAGGATCGCGGAGCAAGCAAGGCTGGCGGAGGAAGCTTCAAAAACCATTCAAGATAAGGATGTTCCATAATTTGTTTGCCATCATTAATGTTCTTGAACTAGGGATGCGGGTACCCTTTGAATACCTCGCGAGATGTAACTATAATTTTGTTGTTGGATAACTCTGATAACTGCAAGTCCTCAGGGATCGCATGGCGACCCACAGTAACTTTTCATCCACGTTTCCAATATAATTGCCTGTGTTTATATGTTAACTGTCTCCATAGTAGCGTCATAATTTTCCATTTGTCTTCGTTAATTAGATTCTTTTGATTGTAGTAAGTGCGATCTATTCTTGTGAGATCGTTAGGTGCGAACCGTTGGGGTTGCATATGATATTTCCGAATTGTGCTTTTCATAGATTATTGTCTGGAGTAGCCTCGCTTCGTTGCGCTGAGCTAATCCTTTAAGATGTAAAATTCTAACAAACAAACAAATGAAATTTGAATGCAAGAATTGAAATTTAAATAAACAATAATGAATGTAAACGAACTCATTTATTGCCATAGTAGGGACGAGGCCCTAAAGTTGATAAGTAGAAATGTCTTCATGTAGTACAGGTAGGGGCGAGGCCCTAAAGTTGATAAGTAGGGACGAGGCCCTAAAGTCATTACATCATAAAGGGGAGGTGTCTATATGAGCACTACCCCCCAGTACTTTGTATGAATTTATTCATGCTAAGTAATAGAAATAGATAGAGGCTACCAGTAATGAAGCTTTTACTGATAGTATTTTCTCAAATGCTCCGCGTTCCAAGCTCGCGGAATGACCTTATCTTCCATATCAGTAAGATAGTATGTTCCTTCTGATAAAGTTGCGTAAACCTTGTAGGGTCCTTCCCAATTAGCACCAAAAACACCATGACTCGCGACCCTGGTGTTAGGCATGACCCTTCTAAGAACTAGGTCACCTGTACGTAGGGATCGCACTTTGACCTTTCCATTGTAGTACCTTGCAGTTCGTTGCTGATAAGCTGCGAGGCGTAGCTGAGCCTCGCTTCTAGTTTCCTCAATCATGTCCAGGTAGAGTCTATGATTGACCTCGTTAGACTCAGGGTCATAATGTTCCCTTCTAAACGACCCTGAAACAACTTCTACTGGAACCATGGCCTCGCACCCATAGGTAAGGGAAAATGGGGTCTCTCCAGTAGTACTTCTTGGGGTCGTGTTGTAAGACCACAGGACCCTTGGTAGCTCTTCAGGCCAATTGCCCTTGCTTTCTTCCAGCTTTGCCTTCAAAGTATGTTTGATTATTTTGTTGATTGCTTCAGTTTGGCCATTTGTCTGAGGATGGCTAACAGCTGAAAAACTTTTCTTGATCCCCAAATTTTCACAGAATTCCTTCATTTCCTTGATGTCAAATTGTTTCCCGTTATCTGATATGAGTTGATAAGGGATCCCATAGCGACACACAATTGCTTTGTACACAAAATCCTTTAGTTTTTTGGCAGTAATTGTTGCAAGTGGCTCAGCCTCGGCCCACTTAGTAAAATAATCCACTGCCACCACCGCATATTTAACTCCCCCTTTAGCCTTAGGTAGTTCTCCAATTAGATCGATCCCCCACATAGCAAAGGGCCATGGGCTCGTGAGCGAAGTGAGTTGGGAGACCGGTGCATTGCTAAAATTAGCGATCCTCTGGCAGGCATCGCACTTCCTTGAGAATTCGAATGCATCCCTTTTAAGTGTGGGCCAAAAGTATCCTTGACGAAGAATTTTCTGAGCTAGCGAACTACCCCCCGAGTGATTCCCACATATACCTTCATGGACTTCTCTCAGAATATAGTTGCATTCATCGCCATCTACACACCTCAAGAGTGGAGTGTTGAACCCTCTTCGATACAGAACCTCATCATAACTAACATAGCGAGCAGCCTGATATTTGACCTTCCTTGCTTCCTTTTTATCGTGAGGTAGTACCCCATTTTTCACATACTCCCATATAGGGGTCATCCACGTTGATTCTGAGCTTGCTACTTCCATAATAAACTCTTCAGGAACACTAGGCTTCGTTTGAACTTCCAAGGGTATGACCCCAAGTAAAGTGGCTTCGCGACGCGAGCCCAATTTTGCTAGGGCATCAGCACCTTGATTTTTTGCCCTCCTGATAAATTCCACCTTAACTTGTTTGAATGATTTCATTAACCTTTGCACACATCGCAGATAGAGTTCGATTTGAGGCCCTCTAGCCTGCCAACCGCATCCGATGTGGCCTGTGACCAGCATAGAATCACTATATGCATTGAGATTTTCAATTTTCATCTCAATTGCAAGTTTGAGACCAATGATTAGGGCCTCGTATTCAGCTGCATTGTTAGATGCTCCAAATGTAAAGTGAACTGCGCTTCGTATTCTGCGACCCTCGGGAGTAACAAGCTCAATCCCTGCTCCCGCTCCTTCCTTATTAGAGGCACCATCCACAAAAAGTTCCCACCACGAGGCCGAATTTTGAGTTTTGACCTCGCCACCCGCCTTTTCAGGGATCGGTATGAGAGCCCAAGAACCTTGTTCAACATAGGGAGGAAATTCAAGTATAAAATCTGCTAGAGCTTGACCCTTTAGAGCACCTCGAGGCTTATATTCGATATCAAATTGACTCAGTTCCACAGTCCACTTCAAAAGCCTTCCTGATGTTTCTGGTTTATGCATCACTTGTCTTAGAGGATAAGATGTGCGAACCTCAATTTTGTGAGCCTGAAAGTATGGCCTTAACTTTCGCGAGGCCAATATTAAGGCATAAGCAAGTTTCTCCATATTAGTGTAGCGAGTCTCTGCGTCTATCATTCGTCGACTAACATAGTAGATAGGATACTGAGCTTTTTCCTCCTCGCGAACCAAAACAGTACTGATCGCATGCTCTGACACTGCGAGGTACACAATGAGGGTTTCCTCCTCACGGGGCTTGGAGAGTAGAGGTGGCGATCCCAAATGCTCCTTAATTTTCTGAAATGCCTCCTCGCATTGCGGGGTCCATTCAAAATCCTTCCCCACCTTCTTAATTGCCTTGAAGAATTCTTGGCACTTGTCTGATGACTTGGAAACGAACCGATTGAGGGCTGCGATCCTTCCTGTTAAACTCTGAACCTCCTTCACATTTCTCGGGGATCGCATGTCCATTAAAGCTTTTATTTTTGCAGGGTTTGCTTCGATGCCCCTATGATTGACAATGAACCCTAGAAATTTCCCGGATTCGACCCCGAACACACACTTCTGGGGGTTAAGCTTCATCCTATATTTTCTCAATATATCAAACATCTCTGCGAGGTGAGTGATGTGATCTCCAGCCTCCTTAGATTTTACCAACATATCGTCCACATACACTTCCATTGTTTTCCAAATTTGTTTCTCGAACATCATATTAACGAGCCGTTGATAGGTGGCCCCAGCATTGAGAAGACCGAAGGGCATTCCTATGTAACAATAAAGACCCCTATCAGTGATGAACGAAGTATGCTCCTGGTCAGGGCCATACATCGGTATCTGATTGTACCCCGAATAGGCATCCATAAAGCTGAGAAGTGCATGCCCAGCTGTTGAGTCCACTAACTGATCGATCCTTGGTAATGGGAAACTGTCCTTGGGACAATGTTTGTTGAGGTCGGTAAAATCCACACATGTTCTCCATTTTCCATTGGGTTTTTTCACAAGAACAGGGTTCGCAAGCCAGTCAGGGTAGAAAGATTCCCTAACGAGGCCGACCTCGAGGAGTCTGTCAACTTCCTCTTTCAGGGCCTCGGCTCGCTCACCGCTTATGGGTCGCCTCTTCTGCCTTATTCCTTTTTTGCTTGGATCTAAGTTAAGTTTGTGGCACATAACATTAGGATCAATTCCAATCATATCTTCATGAGACCAAGCAAATACATCCAAATTTGCTTTCAGAAAATTGACGAGCCTCTCGCGAAGCCCTGGACTGAGTTGCGACCCGACCTTCAGTACCTTGGACGGATCTTTGGAATCGACTAAGATAGAGATGGTATCCTCTGCGGCCCCGGCCCGTTCAACATATTCTGGGATTCGAGGGTCCAAATCAAGTTCAAATTCTCGAGCCGTGTTGGATTCTGCTTCATTTCTCCTCGCGACCCCATTTTGTGGTGAGGGCGACATCGTTTCTGTAGCAGGGATCGTTCCTATATGTCCATATTCATTTATTATTGTGGTCTCTTGAGTTATTCCATTAGGCAGGTCTACCAAGGTTGAAGTTTCCTTGCGAACCCACTTCCCCTTTCGGGCTCGCACTGCAGCTTGTTCTGGGCTCTCCTCATCGTCACTAGCCTCTTCAACGATTCCTTCTTGAAGAATTAACACAGGCTGCGAGGCCTCTAACATGAGTGCCCCTGGGATCGGCTCCACCTGTATACCCAAGCCTTCGAAGTAATCATCTGGGAGCTCTTCGATTGATATCATATTACATTCCATATTTCCTGGTATAAAGCTACCCCCCTTTTCTGCAGCCTTCAAGGCATTGTTATAACATTCACGAGATTCATGTTGGATTCCTTTCACATAACCAACACCATGAGGAGTGGGAAACTTCATAGAGAGGTGATAGATAGATGTCACCACCCTCATTTCCTTGAGGATGGGCCTTCCCACTATTGCATTGTAAGCAGATGGTTGATCTACTACCATGAAGTCAGCGATCTGCGTGGTGATGCAAGGCTCGTCCCCTAGAGTGATGGGGAGCCGAACGAGGCCTTTAACACTAACAGATGCTCCAGTGAACCCATAGAGATGTCCCACCGTGGGTATTAGATCCTTATCAACATATCCCATCCTCTTGTAGACTTCGTAAGTAAGAATATTCACAGTACTTCCATTATCAACAAGGACCCTATAGACATTTTGGGATCCAATGCGAACCCGAACCACAAGTGCATCAGAGTGGGGATGATGAACCCACTTCGTATCCTCCTCAGTGAACATAATGTTTGTGTCTTCGCCTTTAAACAACTTTGGAGGTCGTTCTTGTAGATGATGCACATTAGTGAGGGGTCGATCCCTGGCCTCGCGTGCATATCTTTCTCTAGCTTTATTACTTTCCCCCCCAATGTGGGGACCTCCAATGATTACATGTATACTTCCAGCTCGCTCTTCCCTGTCTTTGCGAGGCTCATCTTGCTTCTCATGTGGCACAGCATGATACCCCACCCCTTGCTTACCGGGATTCCCTTGGTGCTTCTTTTCTTCACGAATCGCCCATTCAGTTAATTTTCCATCCCGAATTAATTGATCAATTTGCTGCTTAAGTTGCCAACAATTGTTAGTAGCATGCCCCGCTTATTCATGGAAGGCACAATATTTGCTAGTGTCCGCAGTTCCCTTTGAACCCATTGGTGTGGGTCGTTTGAACATTCCTTTGTCCGCGTTGACAGCATAAATGTGTTCAATCGGAGCAACCAGAGGGACGAACCTGTCTTCATTTCTAGCAAAGCGATCTCGAGGCGGGGATCGCCTCAAGGGATCGCGTTCTCTCCTTTTTGGGCTGGGGCTTCGGCTTCGATCCCGTCTTTGCCTTGGACTTCTGGAGTCTTTTCTTTTTACTCCTCTATTTCTACTCCAACTGCTACTCCTTTCATTATTCCTTTTTAGATCTGCCAGTGATTTCTCGACGCGCTTGAAGGGCTCAGCGACCCTATGTAACTCCGAAAGTGTGACAGGGGTTTGCTCTTGTAGTTTCTCCCAGAATTTAGTTCCTTCCCTTACCCCTGCGATCAGGAAATTTTTCACAGCCTCGTCATTAGCGCCTCGCACACGAGGTACTTCAGCATTGAACCTCTTGAAGTAGTCGTGCAAAGTCTCTCCTTCCTTCTGCTTTATATTTGCCAGGGTGGACACAGGGGGTGCATAGAGCATTGAAGATTGAAATTGTTTAATAAATATGTCCACGAACTGTTCCCAAGAATCTATGACAATTAGGGATCCCAGCTTCGAGAACCATTGCTGGGCACTTCCTCTTAGCGAAGCTGCGAACAACCTACACCTCGCCAGCTGTGACACTTGATACACTTCCATCTCATTATTGAAACGTATAACGAACTCAGCTGGATCAGTCTCCCCATTATAGGTCATGTCAGAATGATGACCTCGAAATATTGCAGGCAATGGAGCAGTGCGGATCTCATGAGTGAAAGGCGAGGAGGAACCCATATTGCTAAAAATCCCCTTCTCGTTGTTCATCTCATCCAATGCTTTTTTCAATTCTTCTAACTTATAATCCCCAATCCTGGCCTCTTTGTCTCCATCTTTCTTTCCTCCAGTACTTGCATGATGAGATTGAGTCTTTTTTGGGGCACTAGACTCTTCTTGATCATTCCTGCGATCCTTATTTTTAGGGTCTTCCTCACGATGCCGGGATCGTTCACGCTCTCGATTGAAAGGGGGTCTGTCCTCGCGATGATGGGACCGCTCACGCTCTCTGCGAGGAGAGGGGGGTCTGTCATCGCGACGATGTGACCGCTCACGATCTTTTCGAGGAGATAAGGGTTGATGAGAGCCCTTACTCTTATTTTTAGACCCTCCATCTTTGTTACTTTTGAGCTTTACCAACTTGAGACGGAGATCATGCTCACTGAGTTTCTTTCCAACTCGGTCAAAGACACTAACGGACCGTCCTTCTGATGAGGCGGGCTTCGCTTTCGATCCCTCCTTATTAATAGTAGCTACATCCTCTTCCCAATCGGAGTTCGTCCGATCTGTTACCACATCATCAAAATCCTCAATTAGCTTCTTGGCGGGACCCTTGCTACTTTCTGCTTGGTGAGTTCGATCCCCTGTCCTTGTATTCCTTTTGAAGCCCCTAGAACTGTGCCTCTTCTCCATCTTGGACATCTTTTCTCTTACCTCGATCATTTGGTCACCAAGGCCTTTCAAAAATGTCATGACTTCGCCAGGCAAGGCCACCTGTTGAACGACAGGGGGCGTTTTATCCTTCTCAAAATCATCCTCGGTCCCCTCGTTATGCGCTTTGCCTTCTACTGTGTTCTTCTGGGGATCATCCTTATTCCTTCTGTGCGATCCCGGTGTTCCCCCTTCACCATTTTTCTTCTTGTGCGATTTAGTCATCGTTCTCCCAATTAATGACTAGCCCCTCCTTCTAGTGCCAAATGTTATAGGGAGAATATTGTATAACAATATTTTGGAGGTTGCTGGATTAACGGAGCTAAATACGGATATAAAGCTTATAAAAGAAGAATTAGGGTTAGGGTTTATGTGTGTAAATGTGGCTGAGCTTGATAGGTGATTTCAAGGGTGAAGTGTTTCTCAGCCATATCAAGGTGCCTACGTACCCTATTTATAGGGATCAAGCCATACGTAGTTCTTGGGTAGTAAGTTACCTAGCTGGGCTAGGGTTTTAGAGGATAAGTCATAGCCCAAGCCCACTCGTTTAGGGCTGATGTGGCAGTGAGTTGTTGATCATATCCATGATCCATGATTTATAGAAGGAAACCGATGGTCTCGCATGGACAAGAATGTGACCTCACAAGCGAGGCTAACAATGATGTAGTATAAGCGAGGCGTGCGACCTCGAGGGGTCGAGTCACGCGAAGCGAACCAAAATATAGAGATACTCATGTGATCTCGCGGGACCTAACCATGAGCCTTCTAACAGAGTGAGATAGCGACCTTGTGTAGTATGTGGATAACAGACGCGAAGCGGTCCCTTGACGGGTGTCGTAGCGAGGTGGCCCTGTAGTTAGGCTGGGCTGATTCCAATAGTGGGCTTTTAGTGACCTAATCTTCATCTTCGAGGCCCATTGTAGATAATGAACCATTAACTTAGCTAATTAAATCACGATAATTATTATGCCAGATATGGGCATAACAGATACTAATGTTGCTGGATCATATTTGACTCGTATTCGATGGATCACAAACTACCCGGTTAGAAAATAGAAAATATGATACCGGCTCATTTTCGGTTTAGATCCGGACCTAAATACTCGGGATCGGATCATATTCGAATTAAACGATACCGATCCCAAATCTGGACATGATAAAAGTAAAATGATCTGAGGCCTGAGCAAAGGTATACCCGGTATCACCGGAATCATTTTTCACCCCTAAGTGGAGTAGTCGTAGATCATCACATCACCAAAGTAAACCCAACAAAAAACTCAAAGGGAATTAAGTATACCAAACAAACCAGATATCATTAATGCAAGTTTTGTCTTGACCGTCATCCAGGTTTTATATGGCCATCTCTAGTTGAAAATTTTTGACCAATTCCAAATTTCCAATATTCAAATTTTGATCAAAATTTCCAATATTTATATATTATATTATATTATTTAATCTTAAATTTAATTTTTAATTATTATTAACTATTCATATTATATTTAATAAATTAATTAAATTAAATATATAAATTTGTAATAAACGTAAATAATATTAAAATTGTGTTCTTAGTAAATGAAAAACAAGTTCATTTTATTAATTACGTACTATTATTAATTAAATAATTAAAAATAATAAATCAATTTTTAATCTAATAAGACTAAATTGCACTGTAGTGGCCAAAGTATTTTCATTTTTGCACGGAGATGGCTAAATTTTAATTCTTGCCAGCGTAATGGCTAAATTTTAATTTTTGACGCGGAAAAGGTGCTCCGTCCTCCCTTCCGTTTGGTCAAACGTTAAAGATTAACAGCAGGGGGGTAGTTTGGGGGGTAGTTTGGGCAATTAACTCTCTCCAACGGCTCTTTATCGTGTATATGCTGTATATAATGCCCAGCTTAGATCTTCTCTTGCATATGCTCTCAAATTTCTTAATTATAAACTAAAATCTCTCAATTGATGGCTCTAATGTGTTCTTGCAGAAAATGGGTTGTTGAGAAGACAGCTTGGACGGAATTAAATGTTGGGCGGAGATTTTTGGGGTGTGTTAATGGGTGTAATGGTTGTGGGTATTTTAAGTGGGTTGATCCTCCCTTTTCCCAGCGCAGCCAAGGTGTGATAAATGGGCTCTTGAGACGAATTTGGAACAATGAACAATCAGATCTTGTTGCTGAAAGGATGCAGCTGCTAGAAGATGACATAGAGAAATGGAAGAGGCAAGCAAAAAGATGGAAGTACTTAGCTTTGACAGTTATATTCATTTTTTTTGTTTGTTGTTTGAAGAAAGCTGGTCATGTGGACCTCAATGATGAGATCTAACTATCTGTAGTTTCATATATTATTGCTTTGAAGTTAATCAGTTTATGTAATTTGATGATGAATGTAATCAGTTTATGTAATTTGATGTATTAATGCCCTAATTTGTTTAAGAAGTTATTTTAGTACATTTATAGTCATGTTTAACCATACCAAAAAGATACCACAAAATATAGCTTGCATCGCCTTACAAAAGTTTGACAAAATAGGTACTAGTAGTTTCACAAAAGGTTCCATAAATAGGTTCCACAAACTACTACTAGTACTAATTAGCTAATGACCTTACAAAAGGTACCACTAGTTGCAAGCATTACAAAAGCAAAAACATTGAACTGAAACTGTCATGGTGCATCCTTCTGACCCCCATTTGCACCTGCTTGGCCATGATTTGCACGAGCCCCTGCTTGGCCATCATTTTGAGGTTGTTGCTGCCCATTATTTTCAGGTGTTGTTTTCTGAAAATGAAATTCATATCACAAATTAAGACAGATTATAGGTCATAGCATTAAGACAAGCTCATTACAATTCATTCCAGAAATTCATACCTTAGCTTTACAGGTCCTAGAATTATGACCTTCTTTACCACAAGTCCCACATTTAACCTTTGTTTTTCCTACCTTCAATTGTATTCCTTGAGCCGCAGCATTTTGCACTTCATCCTTTTTCTATATTTTACCAATGTATGTCAAGTTCAGTCAATTTTATAGCAATTTATAGCAATTTTAAGATGTTAGGATTTACCCTTGAATCACAGCTTCTCCAATTGTGACCAGGTGCTTTACAATAAGTGCAATGCACTGTAGTATTTTGCCTCTTGAATCTGGTTGGATCTGTGGGAATGTCATTCTTGTTATTCCTTTTTTTCTTTGGTCTTCCAGCTGGAGTTTTAACGTTTGGTGGCAATGGCATAGGTTCTTCTGCATCTTTCCAAAACTCAGGACCAACAATTGGTTCAAGAGTATGACCATAAAGCTGCAATACAAAGGAGATATGGGTTAGTTTCAAGCAAGTTATAGAAATTACAAAAATTACTGAAATTACCTTTAGGTACATATCCTTCTTGTACCAATCACTGATGTGTTCATCCCAAGGATCATTCTTGAATGCTATACATGCACATGCATGATAGCAAGGAATGCCTGTTAGGTCCCATTTTCTGCATGTGCAAATTCTTTTGGCCAAATCCACTACAAGCTCATGGCCTCCCTCACTACATGTCACACTATAAGTTGACCCTCCAGACCAAGTCACCAGACAATTTCCAGCAAATTGTATAGCCCTACAAAAATAAATATATGAAGGTGAAATATACTTAAATATGAACATAAATAGCTCAGATTTCACTTCACTTACTTATTAAGCTTCTTTTGTGCACTGGGACAGATAGTTAATTCTCTATCCTTCATTTTATCTTTCCTTATCTGGATTCTCTTCATCACAGCAATATGAATTTGCCTAAACATGGTCAGAATAGGCAAATCTCTGAATTTCCTAATGCTTGAATTAAAGACCTCACAGTGATTGTTTACAAACATATCACTGGATGAGGTTGTCCTGAATGCACTTCTTGACCACTGAGAGGTTGGCTTTTGCATTAGCCACTCATAGCATTTTGATGACAGCTGGGTAGAAGGAAGTAAAAGCAAGTATTAAACTTAAAGCAAGTAAAAGAAGTAACAACAATGTAAAATCAAGTAATGAAAAAGTAATAAATATACCTCCTTCATCAGATTCATGTGCAACTTAAATTCCCATTCAGTGCTTGCCCTAGCAGCTTTCCACAATAAATGCCTTAGGGCAACTCCCTTGTACTCTTTACGCATATTTTGAAATAGATACATTACACAAAATCTGTGCTCTGCATGGGGCACAACTGATTCTAGAGCATTTATTAACCCCTAACAATGACAAGAAAAAATAAAAAATCAGTCAAAGTAAAAAGTAAACATTAATGACAAGTAAAGTGCAAATGCATATATACCTTTTGTCTGTCACTGATAAAGGTCCATTCTCTGTCAATAAGAATTCTGAGGTCTTGGCATAAAAATTGCAAAAACCAGGTCCATGACTCTGTTTCCTCAGCCTCTACCACAGCCCAAGCGAATGGGTACATGCCTTCATTTGCATCAACACCAACAGCTGCTAGAAGTTGTCCACCAAAAGGTCCTTTTAGGTGACAACCATCTAGACCTACAATCTTCCTACAATGTGCACTGAATGCTTTTTTGAGTGGCCCTAAACAAATATACATTCTCTGAAACCGACCTCTTTTCGAGTGGTCCTTTATAGGCCATGAGAGGTTCATTCTAATCTCTTTTTCATAATGCATAGCAAGCCAGGTGGAATTGATCTGCTTTTGATTAAAAGTTGGCATACATGTGTGCTTTCCAATCATCACTCTTATCTGAACAGTAGAAGTTTTTCCCACTGGAGCTGCATAAACCTTCCACTTGCAGGGCTTTTGGCAAACATATCGCACTTTCTTTCAAAATTCCTGGAATTTACAATTGGTCTTCTCTCAAATATTGCATGCCTTTTGACAGCATCCCTGAAAGTTTTAGCATCTTTGAAGCACATTCCCAACTCAAAAACAGGATTCCCAACTGTCTCCTCATCATATACAGGATACATATTCTCACCAATATGTTCATCAGCAGTAGAATTTTCTGCCATTCTCTCATCCTCACTATTTGCATAAATACTGGAATGATCACTGCCATCATGAAATAATTCTTCATCATCTAACCTATCTTCATTGCCTCCTAAGCTATCCACATTAGCATCAAACAGAAGATCATCATCACTGTCATCTTTATTCGAATTATCTGAATAAAAATTTTCAGCATCACTTCCATCTCCCTCATCACTGTCATCTCCCTCATACTCAGTACCATCAGGATTGTCTCCCTCATCTCCATACATCTCCCTCATTTCTTCCTCCTCATCTCCATACATCTCCCTCATTTCTTCCTCCTCTCTAATTTCATCTTGAGTACTTTGCATAAAATCAAAATCCCTATAGTCAGGCTCAGGTTGACTAAATACATATGCATTGTCTGTTGGGGGTGGTTGCATAAAATCTTCAACATAGTCTACATTTTGTGTGTTTAACTCAGGTTGTGAAGAAGATAGTGGTAAAAAAATAGTGGCAAATATGTCCACATATCTACCTTTCACTAAAGCACCCATATCCAGCAAATCGGCATCATTTTCCAACTCAAAACAACCTTTGTCCATGGTTGTCCCTGGTAACCTATATGAGAAACTATAATAACCCCCCATATTACCAAGTTCTCTCATCATTCCATTTAAATCTAGCAAGCTAATTTCATCCACATTGCAAAAATCGAAATAGTCAACACTCCCACCAACATAAGACACTGGATCCTTCTTCAATTCTCCACCATGATATAATTTTACAGTAAAGTTATCATTATCTGTCAAAATGCCCAAATTTAAACAATAATCAAACAATAGGGCATTTATGAAACAAATTTTTTTTAAAAAAATTGAACATATAGGTTATGAAATAAAACAAGGAAGATCATATTAGACGCAAGGAAGATCATATTAGAAGCAATAAAACAAAAACCCTAATTTTGGACCACCTATGAGCAGATGTTATGAAATAAATCAAACACTTAACACATACACAAAAATGAACACATACATACTGAAATCAAACACATCAGGTGTAAAACCCCTCTAATCTGGTAAGAGAGATATAGTAATGTTACTAACAACATTATATTACATCTTATTATATAATAAGAGTAAGAGAGATAATAAGAAGGTACTACTATAAGTCAAGAAATCGATTCTGGTAAATAGCATATTAAATATAATATCTATTTGCAAACAACATATTAAATATATATCTCTATATATAATAATATTTTATATATAATAAAATTAAGAACTATTGTATACTAGAAGAGTATTTATAGACATTACTATATTACTACTGCTCCATGATGATGACTGATCGCAGCCTAATGTACGCCTGAAAGATAGATAACTTAAAGAAGTTTTTACCGTGTATAACTACTAATTTTTACAATATTTTAATTCATCAAAATTATCTTTTTTTTTTAAAATAATTTATAAGTATATTATCCCAAAATATATATACTCCCTCTGTCCCATCCAATTCTTTACACTTTTTTGTCACTTTCTGGCACGCATTTTATGATGAAGTTTAAGGATAGTTCCATAACTTATTTTTGAAATTTTCTTTTTTTGTATAAAAATAGGATTGTTCTATTTTTATACAAAAAAAAAAGAAAATTTCAAAAATAAGTTAGGAAACTATTCTTAAAATCTACCTTAGAATGCGTGCCAGAAACTTTATTTTGAAATGTTAATAATTGGCCGGGACAGAGGGAGTATAATTTTCTAGATTTAAATTAAAAAAGTGATCTTCATTATATCCTTATGTGTAATAACCGTAAAAGATATCTTATCTAAAATTTTGGTATTATAATTTTTTTTAGGGATGGTATTATGATAATTTGTTGTCGCCAAAACAATATCAATTTGAATAAAATATATTTTAAATTAGACAATTAAGATTATACAAAATAAAAAAAGAATGATTATCTAAAAAGAATATAAGTTAAAAGAGGTTATATCATACTTGTATTGCAAAAAAATCTAAAATAAAAAGAGTTATAACTTAATAAGAAAATCAATTTAATTAATATGTTAATTATATTAAATTTTAATTATATTCCAAAATAAAAAGGATTGTTAGATCTTAAAATCAAAAGATGAAAATTGTTATTTTCTAATATTAAAAATTGTATTTGGTTGTTAGTAGAAATATATTCAATACTAAAAATGATATTTTGATAAATTCAACCAAATATAAGTAGATTTTCTAAATCAAATTGAATTTTCAACGTAAAAAATTCGTCACATTCTTTTTTTTCTTAATTTTGGGATAGTTGTAATTAGAAAGAAATGTTAAAACATTACTAAATTAAAAATTCTTTGTGACTTTCGCGTGAGCTGTAAAATCATTCAAATTTTTTGTATTCAAGATAGAACACAAATAATCAACTGAGTATCTAAACCATAATAAATATCATTTTTTAAATACAATTTGATCATGTTTTTTTGTTTTTTTTTTAATTTAGGAAATTTTATTTCCTCCAATAAAATTTTAAAAATTGTTTATTAAAAATCCATTATAACACAAAATATAATTAATTTGATAATAAACTTATAAGATAGAACACAAATAATCAACTGAGTATCTAAACCATAATAAATATCATTTTTTAAATACAATTTGATCATGTTTTTTTTGTTTTTTTTTAAAATTTAGGAATTTTTATTTCCTCCAATAAAATTTTAAAAATTGTTTATTAAAAATTCATTATAACACAAAATATAATTAATTTGATAATAAACTTATATAATATTCATTTATAGATATATATATATATACTAATTTTGTATTATTTATGAAAAATATTCAACAAATTATTATTTACATCAAATGATAATATTTATGCTAAATATGAAGAAAATTAATCGATAAAAAACAATATTACGAAAATGGAAACCTTAATTTTTTAAAAATAAAATTAATAGAAATAAAATTTGATGAAAATCCAATCTAACATGTATTTTGAACAAATAAGTATAATCAACATGTTAATAGACAAACAAATAAATTGATTTAAATAATATTCAATTAAATAAAGGAAAATAGGCATAGAATTTGGTAATTATTCTTCAAATTTTAACATAAACACGATTATTTATTAATGTATTTCACTCTTAGTATAAAAAATTATAGATATCTATACTAAACTATAATAATCGGACGTATAATTTGTAGTTTGATTAAAACTATATTTTTAAGGGGAATAATTTAATAATGAAAGTCATACAACATCTATAAAAACAATCGAGTCGAACAAACATAAAACATACCATATCGCTGATTAATCCCGTCTTCATGGAAAGACAATCGAGCAATTTGTTAAAGCTGATATATGTACATGTACTTGCTTCGCCATATATTGATCGTAATTGCAATCCCATAAAAATCTTTATCATTGAATCAAAATCTTGAAAATCCCGCAAATTTAACATCTTTGAATTAAATTACGCTGAAACCCAAGGAGAGGATAAACAAAACCTAAATAAATTGGGAAAAAAACTCAAAAAGAAACAAAACAATCGAAAATGGCAGAAATCATTACCGAGGGAGGATGATTATTGAAAAAACAAGAACAAATCAAAATAATTAATTGATTTGGGACTTTTCATCGTTCAAAATCGATGAAAATTGTTAGATATAATGCTAAAAAATTTTCCATCTAGAGATTTAGGTCTGAATCTCTCCAACAACATATTAAAATTAATATTTATTATATTAGTTCTAAAATAATAACAAAGTTAAATTACATCCATAATAAATTATTATATTTTATTTGATTTAAGCATATATATCTTAAAAAATTTTAAAATAACCGTGTTTTGCACGGGTTATACGCTAGTATCAATTAATAACCAAATTGTACGAAATACAATTCCTAACCTCCACACGAACATCTCTCCCGTTAAAGGTTCGATTAGGAAAAAGAATATGACGTCCTAGCTAAGGTGTGAGCAATCATATTAACTGTAATAACTTTAATTTCTGTATTTGAGAAAAATTTTCTTTTTGGGATGAATAGTGTCTTGCATGTGTGAATAGTGTTTTGCATGTGTGAATAGTGATTTGGTGGACTAAGAAATTTCTCATGCCACCCTATGTACGGGACGTGGTATGAATATTTCGAAGTCGTATTAGTAATCCACGGTGTAAATAAGTGTATGTAAATGCAATCAGAATTCAAACCCTAATTAAATATTAATTCCGTAATTAATATCTAAGAGTAATTAATAGCTTGGAAATAAGAGTCAAATAAGGATATAACTTCGCACCTAATCGTACAAGGAAACAGACTCCTACAAGATATGATATATAATCTCCTCCAAGGAGGTGACTTGTCCACCAAGTCTCCTAATCCTCCTCTAAATCTAAGGCTTCCAACGTATATAAAGGGTCTGATCCCTCATTCTCAGAACTACGTATTGGCTTGATTCTCTAGCAATACAGAGATATGTAGGCATCTTGCAAGGACCGTTCAGTCTCGAATGCAAAAACAACCATTAAAACTTGAATCTCACCAACCCTAACATTAAATACTCAAAAACCTTAGCCGCAATCTAAAACCCTCGTTTTTATTCCACAACATATATCTTCTAATAACATATTTGTAAAGCATAATGTAATGTAATATGTAATAGAGGACATATATAACTCAACTAGGATAAAAGATAAATAATATTAACTCTATACAGGGATCGTGAAAGTTGAAGAACATGCATCAACAAGGATCAAGTCGCTGAAAGAAGTTCATTAACATGATCAAGACTCAGTGACAGAATAAGATGTACAGATGATTCAGTTGAAGGGCAAAAAGATTACAGTGGTCTTAAAGACATGATACAAAGACCACGAGTGAATGTTAGTCGTCTGTGAACCAGACCAGTTGCACTAGGCGTCAACACTTCACAAAGGAATCGAAGTATCTAATTCAGAAAAACTGTTAAGAGGTATGATTGAGTTTAGAGCAGTATTGATATCCTCCATTTTGGAAGCTGCATATTTAAGGATGTCAAATTAAGAGGAAAATGAATATTATTCAAAAGCACTATTCATATGAATAGTAACCAAAATCACTATTCATATGAATAGTAATCGAAATCACTATTCACATGAATAGTACTATTCATATGAATAGTAACCGAAATTACTATTCATGAATAGTAACGAAAATTACTATTCATCCGGGGCCCATGTGAATAGTACTGTTCAAATAGTGGCTGATGGGGCCCACATGAAATGAAAATTTTCAACAGACGCGTTTTGGTTGGTGGAATAGTGGTTACTATGCTGATGGGGCCCACGTGAATAGTGCAGCATAGTGACTTTCTGAAATCTATAAATAGGCATGTTGTATTTCATTTCAAAACACACCTCCACACACAATTTTCTATTCTCTCTCTTATACCATCTCTATGTAAGCTGCTAGACAGTCCATCTAGTAGGAAAGTCGGCTTAGCCCGCTTTCAGGAAGTGTCGGGTAGAAGGTCCTCGTGCCTAAACTATCCTAGGAGTGTTTGATTTTGTAGCTGATCCATAGGATTAAATTGTGTAACAAACCTCCGGGTTTTATCTATTTAAAGATATTTCCCACACAATTGTGTTATTTCGATTTAGTATTTTTGATTTATATCCACATCAAAAATTGAAATATTTTTAAATAACGTATTCAACCCCCCTTCTACGTTATTCTGGACCTAACAATTGGCATCAGAGCCACTATGTTATTATACAACAGTTAAGATCCGAAAAGCTATACAATTATGTCAGAGAAGAATTTCAGAAAAACTAAGGGAAAGGAAGGCAGGTTTGAGAAAGTGGACAAGTCCAGGATCAAATGCGTTAATTGTGGTGAGAAAGGACATTTTGCACCTGAGTGCAATAAAGCCAAAGCTGATAAAGGTCAAGCCTACATCACAAAGAAGAAGGACTGGGCTGACACTTCAGACTCTGAAGATGAGGTGAACTATGCCTTGATGGCAAATGCTGATAGTATCTCTGAAGCTACTGAGACCAAGGTACCTCATTCTACTCTAGCTTTTGATACTACTGATATATCCGAGTTAAGAATCTTTCTTAAAACCTTGCATCTTAGCTATAGAGATCAGACTTTAGAAAATGAAAGAATAAAATCTGAAAGTCTAGAGCTTAGAAAGAGAAATGACTATCTAGAATTAGAATTAGTCCAGATGTTAAAAATTCAGAAAGAGAGAGATGATGTTATTTTTGTTAAAACTGAATTATTGAAAAGGCATGCTTATCTTGAATCTCAACTTGCTAAAGAAAGAAACATTATTAAAACTTGGACTAACTCTGGTAAAACTACTCAGATTATCATAGAGAATGATTGTTGGAAAGAAGGTCTAGGTTACACTGATAAAAAGAAAACTGCCAACCTAGAAGCTGAGACCTCTAAACTTGTATTTACTGAAAGGGCTGCAAAGCCCAAAATTAATCCTTTGAGGTTTGTACCAAAGTCTGACAAACCAAAACAGGAAGTCAAATTAGTAAATATTGACTTAATGTCTCAGAAACAGCTTAAACACAAGCTGAAGGAGATAAAAAGAGTGAACAAGGTAAAAGAACCTAGGAAAAACAGAAATGGAAAGGTAGGCATCAATAAAAGCAATAACTATATGCCTATTCCCAATGCTCCTAGGAAGAAATGTTACAACTGTGGAAATCCTAACCATCTTGCTACTTTTTGCAAGAAGAATAAAAATATAAACTCTATACCTCCTAAGTCAGGAGTTAATAGTGGTTCAGTTAGGTTTAAGCCACAGAATCCTTGTTTTCACTGTGGAAGTATTTGGCATTCTATTTATACATGCAAAGAGTATCATAATTTGTATTATGCTTATTATGAACTTAAACCCTCTTTGAATAAATTCAAGATTGATTCTACATGTATAAACTCTGATAAAAATGTTAGCACAAACTCTGATAAGACTTCTGCTGCAAAAGCTAACAAACTTAATAAGGCCAAAGGATCCAAGCAAGTCTGGGTCCTTAAAACTAATCATTAGTGGTTTTTGTGATTGCAGGGTAACAGGAAAAATATCCTTGTTCTGGACAGTGGATGCTCGGGACACATGACTGGAAATAAAGCCCTGCTATCAGAATTTGTGGAGAAAGCTGGCCCAAGTGTTTCTTATGGAGATGACAACATAGGAAGGACTTTGGGATATGGCAATATCAATATTGGGAATGTCATCATTGAAGTTGTAGCTCTAGTCTCAGGACTCAAACATAATCTGCTAAGTGTGAGTCAAATCTGTGACAGAGGTTATCATGTGGATTTCTTTGAAGAACATGGTGAAGTTGTAAGCAAATCTACAGGAAAAGTTGTTCTGAAGGGATACAGGCATGGTAACATTTATGAAGCCAAGCTTTCAACAAACTCTGATGGCTCTGCAATCTGTCTACTGAGTAGAGCATCAATTGAAGAAAGCTGGGATTGGCACAAGAGACTTTCTCATCTGAATTTCAACAGCATTAATGAGCTAGTGAAGAAAGATCTTGTGAGAGGATTGCCCAAATCAGTTTTTACTCTAGATGGCCTATGTGACTCATGTCAAAAGGCAAAACAAAGGAAAACTTCATTCAAAAGTAAGACTGAATCCTCAATTCTTGAGCCATATCACTTATTGCATGTTGATTTATTTGGTCCAGTAAATATAGTGTCTATTGGAAAGAAAAGATATGCTTTGGTTATTGTTGATGAATACACCAGATATACATGGGTATATTTCATGCACAAGAAAGAAGAAACTGCATCAATTTTAACAGAGCATGTCAGACAACTGGACAAAGGATCTAAGCATACAGTGAAAATCATAAGGAGTGATAATGGTACTGAGTTCAAGAATGCAGTCATGGAAGAGTTTTGTAAAGAAAATGGAATAAAGCAAGAATTCTCTGCACCTGGAACTCCACAACAAAATGGAGTAGTAGAGAGAAAAAAACAAGACTCTCATAGAAGCTGCAAGGACCATGCTTGATGAAGCAAAGCTGCCAACTTACTTCTGGGCTGAAGCTGTGCAAGCTGCTTGTTTCACACAGAATGTTACACTCATAAAAAAGCATGGTAAAACACCATATGAGATGGTGAAAAATAAGAAGTCGAACCTGAAGTACTTTCACGTGTTTGGATGTAAGTGTTTTGTTCTTAAGACTCATCCAGAACAGCTTTCCAAATTTGATTTAAAAGCTGATGAAGGAATCTTTGTTGGATACCCACTATCCACAAAAGCATTCAGAGTCTACAATGTGAGAACAAAAGTGGTCATGGAATCTATCCATGTGTCTTTTGATGATAAGAAGATAACAGGACTTGAAGATTTTGATGAACATGACCAGCTGAGATTTGAGAATGAAGAAATAAATGTTGATCTACAAGATTCTGATACTCTTTCAGACAATATTGTTCAATCTATACAACTAGATCAGACTGTAGCACATATTGAGGGGGAGCAAGTGAACGATGAAAATGAACCCCAATCAAGTGAAGAAACATCAAAGAATACATCTGTTACTAATGATTCATTAAACTCTGATTCATCAAACTTTGAAAGCAACAGCTCAGGGGGAGCAAACAATGATTTTGGATCTACTAGTCATCACTCTCAACACAATTATGAACTTGGGGAATCATCAAGATCAAATCTGCCGAGACAAAGGGTATGGAGTAGAGCGCATCCCTTTGAACAGATCATTGGTGAACCGGACACGGGTGTACAGACTAGAAGAGCAACACAGAATGAATGCAATTTTGTAGGATTTTTATCTCAAATTGAACCTAAAAAGGTTGATGAAGCTCTTGATAATCCAGATTGGGTAACTGCAATGCAGGAAGAACTCAATCAGTTCGAAAGGCAGAAAGTGTGGAAGCTGGTGCCAAGACCAAAAGATAAATCTGTAATTGGCACTAGATGGGTGTTTAGGAATAAACTGAATGAAAATGGTATTGTTACGAGGAACAAGGCTCGATTGGTAGCAAAGGGTTACTCTCAAGAAGAAGGAATTGATTATGATGAAACCTATGCTCCAGTTGCAAGGCTTGAAGCAATCAGGATGTTCTTAGCATTTGCTGCACACTCCAACTTTAAGGTTTTTCAGATGGATGTGAAGAGTGCATTTTTGAACGGAGATCTAGAGGAAGAAGTCTATGTTGAACAACCCCCTGGGTTCGAAGACAAGGAATTTGAAGGTTTTGTGTACTTTCTCTTCAAAGCTGTCTATGGTCTCAAGCAAGCCCCTCGAACATGGTATGATACTCTCTCCAAGTTCTTACTTGAAAATGGTTTTACAAGAGGTATCATCGACAAAACTCTCTTTCATAAAAAGCATAAAAATGATATAATTCTGGTGCAAGTATATGTGGATGATATAATATTTGGTTCTACTAATGATTTGCAATGCAAGAGATTTGCTAAGCTAATGCAGAGTAGGTATGAGATGAGCATGATGGGTGAGTTGTCCTTCTTCCTTAGACTTCAAGTTGTTCAGAAGCCTGATGGTATTTTCATCTGCCAATCAAAATACATAAAGGATCTTCTGAAGAAGTATGGGATGGAAGAAGCAGCTACTGCCAAGACCCCGATGCCAACTGCAGTCAAGCTTGATGAAGATAAATCTGGTAAGTCAGTTGACATCACGAAGTATCGAGGTATGATCGGCTCTCTCTTGTACTTAACTGCTAGTAGACCAGATATTATGTTCGCAACTTGTCTATGTGCTAGATTCCAGGCTAACCCTAAAGAGTCACATCTTATAGCTGTTAAACGTATTTTCAGATACCTTAAGGGAACCCCCAATCTTGGGATTTGGTACCCTAAAGGAACAGGTTTTGACCTAATTGGCTATATAGATTCTGACTTCGCAGGTTGTAAGATTGATCGGAAAAGTACTTCTGGAAGCTGTCAGTTTCTAGGAAGAAGGTTGGTATCTTGGTACAGCAAGAAGCAACACTCAGTATCTACCTCGACAGCCGAAGCAGAATACATTGCGGCAGGTAGTTGTTGTGCTCAGATCTTGTGGATGAGGAATCAACTTCAGGACTATGGACTCATGTTGGACAAAATTCCAATTCTATGTGACAACACGAGTGCCATTGCCATTGCCAACAATCCAGTTCAACACACCAGGACGAAGCACATTGATATCAGGTATCATTTCTTACGAGAGCATGTCATGAATGGAACTGTGGTATTATATTTTGTTCCCACAGATCAACAAATTGCAGACATCTTTACTAAACCACTGGATGAATCCACTTTCTCCAGGTTAGTTGGTGAACTTGGGATGTTAAATCTGTCTAATTAATTTTGGATAATCAATAACTGCAATTTGTTATAAGTTCACATGTATTTTAAATGTCCATATGTTTAGAACTTGTGAATTTATTTGCATCCAGTCCTCATATTATAGTTATCTCTATATTAATTACCACGCTTATTAATGCTATATTTTATGGTAATTAGTTAGTAAATAATTGAGTTAATTGTAGCATAATTAAATAAA
Source organism: Kitagawia praeruptora (assembly GCA_037693485.1). Taxonomy (NCBI): domain Eukaryota; kingdom Viridiplantae; phylum Streptophyta; class Magnoliopsida; order Apiales; family Apiaceae; genus Kitagawia; species Kitagawia praeruptora. The sequence goes on from CM075352.1 coordinate 76,616,659, forward strand.
TATCTTATTGACATATATCAATTAATGATATTTTGTTAATTTTATGTCTATTTAATTGTGAGTTTATCTGATTATTGTGGATTAATTCTTGATTTACTGTGTGATTATTTTGAAATCCATAATAATTAGAAGTATTAAATATGTGTATGTGTATAGGCTGATAGGTTTCGGCGATAAGATGTTTTTTCGGCCGACAGGTTTCGGTGATAAGATGTTTTTTCGGCTAATTAGGTAGTTAGGTGAGAAATTATTGAGCGGTGTTATTTTTCAAACATAACCTGTCACTATTACACCTAACCCACTAATACTTGAAACCTTATAAATGATGAGTTTTTGTTTGTGTTTAACATCATCATTTTTCAGATATACAGAGCATACACACACAATTGCTGAATATTTCAAGCTTTGATCGGAAAGATCTCATAATCTAGCTGGTGGTTTTTAGAGCGGATTTCATATTCTTGTTATACGCACTAACCCTTGTTTTTGAATTTCCTCAAAGTTTTGAAAATGGCATTGCAGGGAAACTTTTTAATTACTAAAGTTAATCCTATATCCATTCAGCAAATCGAAACCATTCAGGATGAGCAATTTCGGGCTTGGACACAATTTATGAATGAACATTCATTAATTCGCTATGCTTTAGTTACACAGGTGCAGCTTAACCATGATGCATTGTGTGAACTATATTGCAGTGCGGTTAACACTTCTGGACAGGACGGGTGTGCATTCACATATCGACTATTTGGTAGGTCGATTAGGGTCACTGAACGAGATGTTAATCGAATTCTTCATTTTCCTATGGAAAATCTCGTTTCTGATCCTACACCCGAACAGATTGACATGTTCTTTCGTTTTATAAGGTACCAAGATGGCAATTTCAATACTGGTAATCTTTCTAGAACGTTTCTAACTCAGTACTGGAATTTCTTCTTTCACACTCTTAACCATGTTTTTTCCTCAGATAGAACAAATCAAGATCGAATACCTGAATTTATTCAAATAATAGGGTATGCGGTCGCCAATAATTTGAGGATTAATTTTGGAAAAATAGTGCTTGGTCAAATCATTTTAAAAATCACTACGCCATAAGTGAGCATACGCAACCCTTTTTACAAAGTGTTGCACCGAAAGCGTTTCGTTAGATAGAAGTTTTGGGTCTTTTGCAACTGAGCTGAATTGGTGTTGCGTTAGATATAGATTAGCGTTGCGTATTACCCACAGTGTTTCACATTATGCAACACTAACTGATGGCGTTGCGTTAGATAATTTTTTATTTTTATAAATGGTGACGTGGCATGAAGGGGACCCACATGTGATGACGTGGCATTTGCTGACGTGGCACATGTGGGACCCACATTTGCTGACATGGCAGAAGTGGGGCCCACCTTTGCTGACATGGCATTTGCTGACGTGGCAAAAAACGTTGCATTAGATACCAGTAGTGTTGTGTTTGCTCTTTGAAGTGTTGCATTAGATATATTCATTTTTTTTAAAAAAATATGACGTGGCAGATGTGGGCCCCACAACTGCTGACGTGGCAGTGTGGGACCCACAAGGGAGACGTGGCAGGAGGCCCGTCATGCTGACGTGGCAATTGTGGGACCCACAACTGCTGACATGGCGGTGTGGGGCCCACCTTTGCTGACGTGGAAGAAAGCGTTGCATTAGATACATGTAGTGTTGCATTTGCTGTTTGAAGTGTTGCATTAGATAAAATAGTAGTGATCTACTAAGATCTCCAATCAAATTAATTTTTTATTTTCTGAAACTTGGGGAATATCATTATATTAGATATATATTGACATCCGTACGGTTGGATCGTTCAAAAATATTTTTTTAAAAATATAAACAATAATCCGTAACAAAGCACTAGTTACGAGTCATTTTGAAAATAGTAGTGATCTACTAAGATCTCCAATCAAATTAATTTTTTATTTTCTGAAACTTGGGGAATATCATTATATTAGATATATATTGACATCCGTATGATTGGATCGTTCAAAAATATTTTTTAAAAAATAGAAACAATAATCCGTAACAAAGCACTAGTTAAGAGTCTTATTGAAAATAGTAGTGATCTACTAAGATCTCCAATCAAATTAATTTTTTATTTTCTGAAACTTGGGGAATATCATTATATTAGATATATATTGACATCCGTACGGTTGGATCGTTCAAAAATATTTTTAAAAAAATAGAAACAATAATCCGTAACAAAGCACTAGTTAAGAGTCTTATTGAAAATAGTAGTGATCTACTAAGATCTTCAATCAAATTAATTTTTTATTTTCTGAAACTTGGGGAATATCATTATATTAGATATATATTGACATCCGTACGGTTGGATCGTCCAAAAATATTTTTTAAAAAATAGAAATAATAATCCGTAACAAAGCACTAGTTAAGAGTCATGTTGAAAATAGTAGTGATCTACTAAGATCTTCAATCAAATTAATTTTTTATTTTCTGAAACTTGGGGAATATCATTATATTAGATATATATTGACATTCGTACGGTTGGATCGTTCAAAAATATTTTTTAAAAAATAGAAATAATAATCCGTAACAAAGCACTAGTTAAGAGTCATGTTGAAAATAGTAGTGATCTACTAAGATCTTCAATCAAATTAATTTTTTATTTTCTGAAACTTGGGGAATATCATTATATTAGATATATATTGACATCCGTACGGTTGGATCGTTCAAAAATATTTTTTAAAAAATAGAAATAATAATCCGTAACAAAGCACTAGTTACGAGTCATGTTGAAAATAGTAGTGATCTACTAAGATCTCCAATCAAATTAATTTTTTATTTTATGAAACTTGGGGAATGTCATTAAATTAGATATATATTGACATCTGTATGATTGGATTGTCGAGAAATAGTTTTTAAAAAATAGAAACAGTAAATGGAACAAAATATCCTTATTGAACTTCGACAATTTGAAATAAATATTTCTATATGCTAGAAAAACTTGAAACTTGGAAAATATAATTTAAATAATATTTTCTATCCATGATAAAATTTGCGAAATTTTTTGAGAATTTTGTTTCGGAGTCGAATTTAGAGCCGAAAAACTCGTACGTTTAAAAATCAAACGTTTGACCAAACTTCTACGAAATTGACCAGATTTTGAGAGAGAAATTTTCTTAATATTTCCAAGTTGTTTTAAAAAAATTCATAATTTTTAAAGCATTTTCAATTTTTTGATATTTATTTTAATCTATATTTATTTCACTCTATATTAAGAATGGAAAGTTAAAAATTCTTTTTGATGACATGTGTCAATGTATTACTGGTTGACAACATAGCACAAGGATTGTGCTTCTTTAATCATTTTCTGACCCTTGATTAAAACAAAAAAGACACACATCCAATGGTCCTCATTAAACCCCAGTAATACACACTATCTAATACACACAAACACAACACAAACCCATCTTTCTCTATTTTTTCTTCCGCCGCTGCTCATCTCCTTCACCACCAACATCTCCACCTCCCCTTTCGTTCAACCAATTTCGCCGCCCATTCCCCCCAAAATGCAAAATTTTGAGCACCTCTTCCCTCTACTCTACCCAATAAACGATATATTCCCTCTAAACACTTAACACCCCTTTCTCTCAACTCAACAAGGCGAGCTCTTCTTCTCTCTCCACGTCTCTGTTGAAACCAGACCTCATCTTATCAGTGTTGGGTTCGGTTCATTTTACTGGATATAGGTGTTCTTGATTTTGTCACAAACATAAAGGTTGATTTCATTATTTTGATTATAGATGTTGTTTGTGACAAAATCAAGGAACACGTACATCCAGCAAATCTCAAGCTCTCTCAAGCTTCTTCTTCCAATTTGGTAATTAAGGTGAGTAAATTTGGGTCTTTCATTCTAGGGCTTAATTGGTTTTGTACTTAATAGGTTTTCGTATTATTTGGTTTTGGTATGATTTGATTTAGGGGTTTTCGTGGATAAACAGATCTATTTCGATTTTTTTGGTTTTGGTATGATTTGATATAGGGGTTTTCATTCTAGGGCTTAATTGGTTTTGTACTTAATATATATATGTTGATTTAGCTCACACTATGGATAGGAACACACAAAAATTCTGGACTGCAGATTGCCATAGGTCCGTAAGTACACCCCGTAGCATTGTTACACTTTATCAGATATAGCCAATTAGTATCTTTAGCAATTAGAATCTCATCAAAGATGGTTCTTGAATAAACTAAATTTCCTGATTTAGTATAAGTGTCTATAAAAGAATTTGCAACAGACAGCTCAGACTCCAAGTTCCTACGTATTATGCAACTATGAATCTCTTTCACTTTTTTCGCAAAAATCACATCTGATCCTTGTAGCTTATTTTGAGCAATTGTGTAGTGTAGTTTTAACTTAAAATAGTTGCTTATTTTTTGTTTTCTACTAGAAAGCACAGAGGTATCAATCATGCAATTGCAAACAATGAAGTTCCTATTAAATGATGTGAATTGCCTACATTGATACAAATCAGCTTTAGTATCTTACACAATTGATATCTTCTTTAATACATATTGAAGACGCTATTTGCCAGATTTCATTTACAGTCTAAGACATTGCAACATTATAGTCATCATTTTAGCTAATTATTGATGTGGTGTATAGTAGCATCTATACATGTAGCTTACCAGTCTGTTTATATGACTTTAAGTTTTAAACTGAATACTTTCAATGTACATACTATACATGCCCTTAGGTTTTAAACTGAACACTTTCAATTGTTCCTTTTTTTAAAAGAATTGAAGATGCGAATCAAAGAATTGGAACATGTAGCAAGTGATACCACCCGAGATTCAAACTTATCCAAGAGGCAAGTTCATTATGTTTGGTTACCTTACATTTGCAAACGTTGGGTCTGTGTGCGTGTGTATGTCTGGTGGAAAGATGAACTAGCTTTATTTTCATTTTTTTGGATTGATGAAGGAATGGATGTCTTGATTTGTCACAACATATGCAAGTTCTGTAATTATACACTAAGGGGATTGGTGAAACATAATTTTAATTGTTGGCCCATCCTCGTATTAATCAATTTTCAGATTTTGATACCTTAATGTAGATTATTGCCGTTTAAATTTTCAGCTATTATAAACCTGTAGATGAGACTTGCCAGCAGAGATGTAAATTATTTATATATTGCAATTTTACAACTTGCAAGTTACAAAAGAGGTGGTTAACAGTGGCGGAAAAGTCTTGGTTACTGCTTCTTGTTGGTTTAAAGGGGCTACAATCTGGTGTTAAGATTGGGGTTTATTGTTCAGGAAAGGGAATAACTCCATTTTTTATGTATGCCATTGCTGTAAGTGAAGTTCAAGCTTTAAATCTTTGTTCATATTGTTACTTAAAGCCATGATTACTTGTATGTTCTAAATATTACTTTCATTTTTTTGCACTTGGAACCTGAGAAGAGAAAGCTTTCCCAGCGAGAAGGACTTGCATGATGCAAATTCATATCATTTTGCTGTCTTCTCCGACAATGTATTGGCTTGTTCAGTGGTTGTGCAGTCAACCATTGCTACTGCTAGGGTAAGTTCCCATGTTTCCATTTAAACAATAAGGTGCTTAGAATGTTTGTTTTTTGTCCATAAAATTTGTTTTGTTCAGCTTGCTTATGTTTCAGCTTTTGCTACTCAGTTCTTGTCACTCTAATACTGTTTTGACTGAACGACATTACTTTTTTAGAGATATTAGCAGTTGCTTTGTGCAGTAAAAATGCCATGGAAGATATATACATTAAGACAAACTCAAAGTGAATAATGATTTTCTTGCTAAAGATGTAAACGATATAGTAGATTAGCGTCATAGACATTGGATCTCAGATGGAGTATTAAGTATGCCCAAAAAAAGAGAAAATGAAAATCTACTCTTCTAGTCAGAAGAATATTTCGTTCCACCTTTATTTGTACGTTATCATCTATATTAAGTAAAGTTGTATGCTGTACAAGTGTATGAAATAATCTGAAAACGTACATGCTCACATTAGATAAATGTTAATTATTTTTTGGTTCCAATTTTTACATCGGCAAGTCGGTTCAAATTCATTTCTTTAGAAAGCGTATCGTTAATTGTACAAGATCGCATATCTTATCCTTGTAAAATTTAGAAGCCAAGCAGCAGGTTTTTTATTAATCCAAAGCAATATATGTCATAAATTTGTGCAGTTAGGTTTTTATAGATGTATGAAGTTGATTTATATCAACTTTGGATTATAACCTTTTTTTCTTCCAGGTATATTACTTACTCGAAGGAAGAGGAAGCAGTTCATTGCATTCAGTCACTGCATGGTTACACATTGGAGGGTAGACCATTTAGGGATTTTCTTCTATAACTTTTTGTAGTAGTATAACTTTGATTATTTCGTATTTTTGAAGTTTGAATTGGCGTACTTGGAACTTAGAATTAGTGCATGTGCTTGGTTAGTACATATAAAATTATTAAGTAGTTTTATTGGCTGTATTCTTGGTTTGGACAGGATTATTTATGTATAAACAAAGCAGCCATTTCAATTTTTTTGTAAAAAAGTGTTGCATTTGACTATATATGATGTTGCATTAGCATAGTTTTAATGTTGCAATAAAAAAGAATGGTGATGCTTAAAAAAAAAAATTAGTGTTGCATTAGACTCAAATAGCGTTGCGTTAGATAGTGGACCCCATTGCTGACGTGGCATGCGGGTCCATTGCTGACGTGGCATCTTGGTGGGCCCCACTACTGATGTGGCATGCCCCTCATTTGTGACGTGGCATTTGTGGGCCCCACTGATGACACGTCAGCATGCTGACGTGGCACCTTGCTTACATGTCAGCATGCTGACGTGGCACATTGCTTCCATGTCAGCATGCTGACATGGCTGAAACATCTTATGCAACCCCATGAAGTGTTGCGTTTGCATGCTTTTGGTGTTGCATAAGGCCTCTTATGCAATGCTTTTCGAAGTGTTGCAATAGCTTGGAAAAGTGTTGCGTTAGGGGTCTTACGCAATGCCAGTATTGGTAACGCCCCAAAAGCGTTGCCTAAGACCTTACGCAACGGTTTTCAGGCCTTACGCAACTGAAAATGGGGGTTGCGTATGTGCGTTTATGGCGTAGTGAATGAAACGCTTGGGAACAAGAGATGTTCGGACTCAAAATGTCAAATGTCTATATCCAAGGTTTCTACAGTTAATATTGAATGATTTTTTGAATGATGAAGACAGGGTACGCTTGGAAAATGGTCAAAAGGTGGAATGTTCTTCCATGAAGACGAATGTAATTAATTACATAAGCAAAAAGAAATATACGAATGTGCCTACAGTCCTAACTGAATATCTAAAGACTGTCCCATTTCCGTTGTTACCACGACCAGTGAGAGCAGGTATACGACAAGGTAATATTTCAATCCCTGCTATTCCAACCTTTGTATTCCCTATTGTGTCACAGGAAATACAGTTTCTACAGCCCCCAGTGGCCATCTTACCCGACCAAGAGCAGGAAATCCCACCGACTCTAACAAAGGTCGAAGAGCCCATTCTACAAATGCAAACACAAACACAACAAACTCCTACACCTCAATTGTCACTTAAACGACCAGTCATCCACATTATTGAGGGAGATAGTGCCTCAGCAGCACCACATAAGGAGTTAGTTACAACAGCCGCTCTACCTCATTCTAAACGAAGTAAACCCAATGAACCTGAGGTAACGGCAACTGTTAATGAAACAATTCTTTCTTATCCAATGAGTGCAAATGTAAATGAGGTTGAATTGACGGGAGCAACTATCTTGAGTTCCATTTCACGGAACATACGAGTGGTTGATGATCTTTCTAAAGATCAAATGCCTTCACAGGCATCCGAGGTGGAATTACCTACCTCAATAACTGCTGGTGAATCTTCCATTTTACGGAAAGATCCATTGATGGGTGGTTCTTTTATGAATTGTCTTCACAGACGTACGAGGGAAACTTGGGTTTTGTGCCATTTAATCGATTCAAGTTTAACCTCCCAGAGGGAAAATCTCTGGATCTCTTTCGAGATTTACCACTTTTTACCAGTGGTCGGCAACTCGCTTCACGCGAGGACGGAAGCTCACGAACTTTCATTGCACCATCCGTGACCTCTGAAAAAGGGGCTAGGATGATTTCATTTGCAGGTACACATATCGGTGGAAGCTCTAGAGGAAAGTTGAGGGAAACACCAACAGAACATGTAAGTGTAACCCAAACCACTAAACCGAGTGAATATAGAGTGTTGAGTGAAACACCTGCAGAACATACGAGTGAGCAACCTACTCAACCACATGCACCTGTAACTAGAAAGGAATATAGCAGACTCCTTACACGGGTCCAAACAATGGAGAAAGAGTTGTAAAATATCTGTAAGTCCATTGCAGAAATCAAAAATTTGCAACTTATTCAACATGATGCATTCCAGGGTCAATTAAGTTCCATGGCATCCCAGTTTAGTCATGCAATTCATTCCTTGGGGAAGACAGCTTCGTCTAATTTACCAACTCTACATCCTACTACTCTGGAGGATAACCCAACTGAGGGGGAGAAGGTGGATGATCAAGAAGCTACTAGGCGTAATAAGGGCAAGGAAAAGGTTGTTGACACAGAATTAACTTTATTTTGGGAAAGGAAAAGCTAATTGGAATATTCGTGCTATGTGGAAAGAAAGCAAAGGCAAACTTGAAGATATGTTCAGTCTAGAGGAACAATTGTCTTGTACTTGGAAATCTGGAAAATGTATATATGATCCAGAATGTACTCTAATATTATTTATCTTTGTATTTCATTTTTGTTTTTTTTATCAGTTGAGTTATCCTCTAGGAATTTGCTTGTCAAACCCTAACAATCAAATAGGGGAAGATTGTAAAGCATAATGTAATGTAATATGTAATAGAGGACATATATAACTCAACTAGGATAAAAGATAAATAATATTAACTCTATACAGGGATCGTGAAAGTTGAAGAACAGGCATCAACAAGGATCAAGTCGCTGAAAGAAGTTCATTAACATGATCAAGCCTCAGTGACAGAATAAGATGTACAGATGATTCAGTTGAAGGGCCAAAAGATTACAGTGGTCTGAAAGACATGATACAAAGACCATGAGTGAATGTTAGTCGTCTGTGAACCAGACCAGTTGCACTAGGCGTCAACACTTCACAAAAGAATCGAAGTATCTAATTCAGAAAAACTGTTAAGAGGTATGATTGAGTTTAGAGCAGTATTGATATCCTCCATTTTGGAAGCTGCATATTTAAGGATGTCAAATTAAGAGGAAAATTAATAGTATTCAAAATCACTATTCATATGAATAGTAACCGAAATTACTATTCATGAATAGTAACGAAAATTACTATTCATCCGGGGCCCACGTGAATAGTACTGTTCAAATAGTGGCTGATGGGGCCCATATGAAATGAAAATTTTCAACAGACGCGTTTTGGTTGGTGGAATAGTGGTTACTATGCAGATGGGGCCCACGTGAATAGTGCATCATAGTGACTTTCTGAAATCTATAAATAGGCCTGTTGTATTTCATTTCAAAACACACCTCTACACACAACTTTCTATTCTCTCTCTTATACCATCTCTGTGTAAGCTGCTAGACAGTCAATCTAGTAGGAAAGTCGGCTTAGCCCGCTTTCAGGAAGTGTCGGGTAGAAGGTCCTCGTGCCTAAACTATCCTAGGAGTGTTTGATTTTGTAGCTGATCCATAGGATTAGATTGTGTAACAAACCTCCGGGTTTTATCTATTTAAAGATATTTCCCACACAGTTGTGTTATTTCGATTTAGTATTTTTGATTTATATCCACATCAAAAATCGAAATATTTTTAAATAACGTATTCAACCCCCCTTCTACGTTATTCCGGACCTAACAATATTCTAATTTATGAGATTTTAATTTTAATATAATTTATAAATAATGTATATTTCTTTTTAATATTAAATTTATTTAGTATTATCATTAAAATGAATTTTGCAGCATTAGGGCTGATACGACAAGTGTTCAGAAACATCCCCTGATGCAGCACACGCACATGCGTATCAAGCAAAATTTTTGAAAAAATTGTTACCATGGATGAAATGGCGTATTTATGGGATAGTGAGGCTTTATTCCTTAGAAATGGTCCATTTTGGTAATTCATTCTTTATAAATTATTTTTATTTATTTTTTGTATGTATTGATACTAAAATTAATTATTGTTAAAAATTAATAAATAATCCAAATAATAATAATTAAAAATTACTCATTACAAGAAAAGAATAACACTATAAGTATTTAAAGTTCGTGTGTAACCATAAAACCTTACAAACAAACGTGGCCATAAAGTCCTGACTTCGTTCTTGGTAACCTAAAGTATTTAGAGTAATTCCAACAATGTTTTAATTGGTGCATTATAAATATAATAAATTATAATATTTTAGTAATTTAAGTTATGATTTTTGTGTATTAAATCCAACAATATACTTGTGCCTTATAAATTAAAGGAAAACGTTAACCACAGCCCTTAAGGCTAAGGTTAAGGTGTTATGTGGTAGTTTTTAATTGGCTCAAGGTTGTGCCCCACTTGCAAAAAAGTTTGTGCCCCCATGCATTCACATAAATCATGCAATAAAAATCCACCACATGGCAAAAATTAATCATTAAACATAGCCCTAAGGGCTGTTGTTAACAGGACCCTAAATTAAAATAATAATATATTTGAATTAGAATTGTAGGGAAGAGAAAAAAGAGAGGAGATAGAAGTGTAGAAAAAAAGGGAAGTTAATTTTTGAATGTTAAAAATGATTTAGGACAAGTATAGAGGTGCCTTAAAAAAAGGGCATGATTATGGATGTCCTAGTGTTTTAAGGCACCAATAGGACATTGTAGGAGCACAAAAAGTGACTAAATGTCCTAAATATTGATTTAGGACAATATTTAGGACATTGTTGGACTTGCTCTTACAAGAAAAATTAATCATATAATATTATACAACATAACATTGATTCATTTTCTCTTTAACATTAAATTGAATTTTGTATTGTAATTTTATTCAAATTTATCAAAAAAAGTATAGAAATAAAAATGACAAAACCAGTTATTTATATGTACAATAATTTATCTAATTATAAAATGGTATATAGTTATAATATTATACTTTTAGATTGATTTTAAATCTTAAATTATTAAAAATAAAATTATTTATAACATTACATTAGACAATCATTAAAAAATAGTATATAAAATGTTATTTGTATGGATTAAAATAGAAAAATAATATTGTTCAGACAATTCAAGTATTCATTTACCAAACAATATTATTCATTCAATCATTCAAAAATATTACTCACTCCGTTCCATTTTATGTGACCTTTATTTCTTTTTGTGACGTCCTAAAAAAAATAACTAACTATACTTATTATTTTTGAACACTACTTTATACTATTATATCCACTATTTCTCTATTTTATACTCCTTTTTTATTAAATAAAAAATATTACATTCATTACCTTCCTTACCTATTACCTTCCTCATTTGTTTCAATTCTATTATTAAATATTGATAGATCCGCTATTTTACCCATTTTTTTAACTAAATTTACTGTTTTCACAAGCAAGCTATGGGACGAAGGTAGTAATTATTAAAAAAATTAAAAATCGGGTTTGTCAATGACCCCGTAATCCATCATATGAGAACAAAACGGGGGGCCAGGAGGGGGATATAGCCCTGAAATTAAACGTTAGCAAAGCTTATGATAGAGTCAACTGGCAGTATTTAAATCGGAGAATGGTGTCATTGGGGTTCAGTAGTCAATGGATTAAATGGGTCATGAGATGTGTCACAACGGTGTCATATGAGTTTTGTCACAATGGTATGAGCATAGGATCAGTCATTCCTGGAAGGGGTCTGAGACAGGGAGGCCCTCTTTCTCCCTATCTGTTTTTGTTTTGTGTGGAGGGCCTATCAAATATGTTAGATATAGCTACGAACAGCGACCAGATTAAAGGGTGTCAAATTAGTCCAACAGCGCCTGTGATTACCCATCTCTTATTCGCGGACGACAGTTTTCTTTTTCTTAAAGCTAATATAGAGGAGGTTATGCGAGTTAAAGAACTGTTGAATGGTTATGCAGATTGTTCAGGTCAAGCCATCAATTTTCAAAAGTCGAGCATTTTCTACAGCTCGAACGTAAGGTTAGATAAGCAGGTAGAGTTCTCGAATATATTGGAAGGTCACAATGACATTAGCACTAGCAACTATTTGGGTTTACCTTCGCTGATTGGTCGTTCAAAGAAAAGAGTGTTTGGTTTCTTAAAGGAGAAAATCAGTAAAAGGATTCAAGCATGGGGTGCTAAGCCTATTTCAAGGGCAGGAAAATCAGTCTTGCTAAAAAATGTTGCTCAGTCGATCTCATCTTTTTTGTATGTCCTATTTTTTATTGCCCAAAACGCTGTGTCAAGAGATTGAGAAAATGTTTAACAAGTATTGGTGGAAATCTGGGCTGGAGCAAAGTAAAGGTATTAACTGGCATTCATGGGCTGCTATGAGTATGGAAGTGTATAAAGGTATTAAAGGTTTTAGAAGTTTATTTGGTTTTAATATCGCCTTGTTGGGAAACATGTATGGAAGTGTATAAAGAACCCACAGTCATTGGTAGCGAGGGTTCTCAAAGCCCGTTACTTCCCTCACACTAATATTCTTCAGGCTGGTAAAGGTCGAAATCCGAGTTTTTTGTGGACAGGTGTATGGCAGGCCAAGGAATCTTTGAAGGGTGGGTTTAGATGGGTGGTTGGTGATGGTGAGGAGATAGTAGTTATGAAGGACCAATGGTTGAGAGATAAGCCCGGTTTTCGTGTGGATTATCTGCCTATACATGAAGGGAGGTCCGACAAGGTGTCATCTCTGTTTATACCAGGAACCAAAACATGGGATGTGTGCAAGGTGCAACAATTTTTTACTGCTAGTGATGCCTCAACTATTCTGGCAACAAGGGTGTCCAATCATGTTACCAGGGATCGTGTTGCTTGGTCCAAATCTAAAGATGGTCAGTATGATGTTAAAACGGGATATAGAATGTGGCATGACCTCAATATGACAGATGTTGGTCCTGTTCAATCGAAATGATGAAAGAGAATTTGGAATTTAGACCTCCCGCACAAGATGAAAATATTTCTTTGGCGCTTCTGTCGTAAGAATCTTCCAGTAAGATACTGATTACGATCTAAGGGGGTGGAATGTCCTATGACATGTCCTATGTGTAATGTCGACATTGAGCATATTATGCATCTCTTTCTAGATTGTAACTACACAAGAAGTTGTTGGAATTATGTGGGCCTAGAGTATAATTGGCAGGAGATTTTCTCAGCTGACGAGTGGCTTCTTAACACGTTAGATTTGCTCCAGTAGATGAAGTAAACAAGGTATGCATAACCCTATACGGGATTTGGATCGCTCGGAATAGGAAAGTCTGGGACAACCTTGAGCTTCCTGGGTCGATATCTATGAAGATGACTTCTTCGAATGTTCAAGAGTGGAGGCAAGCTAGGAAATCCAAGCAGACGGGAAGAGTAGCTCACAGTTCAGATGGGAGTATGGGTAACAGGAAATGGAGATTGCCAGACCATGGATTACTAAAGGTTAACGTTGATGCCTCCTGGTTCCCAGAGGTTGCAACATTCTCTGTTGGTATGATTTTGCGAAATCATGAGGGTAAGTTCATAGAAGGTAGAACCCTAAGTTTGAACAGGGCATCGAATGTGTTGGAAGCAGAAAGTATTGGGGTTAGAGAGGCCTTTCGTGGGTGAGGAACAGGGAGGATAAAAGAGTGGTGGTGGAGTCGGACTCGAAACTAACGGTTGATGCGATCAGTGACGCCCATGAGTATGTTCTTGAAGTGGGACATGTAATTGATCAATGTAAGATTTTACTTCAATCACTCCCAGAAGTTAGTGTCAAACATATTCGAAAGCAGGCCAACAAGGTAGCTCATGATTTAGCAAAAATGCCTTGTAATATTAACTGCCGTAATATTTTTACGTCTACTCCTACACATTTGGTGGAGACTGTGTTGCTTGATTCTTATTTCAATGAAATTTGTGTTGTTTGTCAAAAAAAAAAAATAACATAACTAAATGCAAATCAAAGTCAAATGAAAAAGAATTCTCAGAAAACTGAGATTTCCTGACCCACAGTGATAATAAAAAATAGAAAAAGAAATTAGAGAAAGAGTATGAAAAGCCATGACCTACATAAGAGATGTGATAGCATCTTTAGGCTTTGGAAAGGTGTACGAAGGAGATGTAATAAAAGAAGAGGAGGAGGTTAAATTGGAAATTCAATGTAGCCCTTTTCAGTTTGCACCATCCTGCTTTCTGCAAAGAATGTTACCGGTCCTAAAATAATAGAAACCCCAAGCGATTTCAATTGTTTTAGTCAATAATTCTTCAAAATAATAGATTAATCAGATACATCATCATACTTCAACAAAATTTCAGGAACTATTCAAGAAATTTTTACATCATCATCATTTTTACACTTCTTTTTATTTTTACAAATTGTTTCTGGAGACATGCACTATTCTTTTGTCTGCTGTTCTTTACTTTCTTTCACCGGCAACAAGTAAATAAAAAAAAACAATTACATCTCATCTTTTGTGTAACGATATCTCCCTCATTCTTTTTAATGATGAAATGTCGATAATTCGAATCTTATAAATGTATGCATGTATATAACTATTAAAATAATAGAAAAAATAAACAAAAATAACAGCTTCTTTGCATATTGTATGAAAACGAAATCGAAAAACAACAAAATATATAGAAATAACGAAACTCATTACGTAAATGTCCTGGACTCTGTTTCGAGTACAGACCACTAATTTTGGTACAAAACTTGAATTTGAATAGGATGTAGACTTGAGATGCTACAATTAACATGTTACGTATATAATAGTGCTGTTCTACTTTAGAAGTTAAAACTAAAACCAATCTTATCAGCCACTCACGTTTCCAAAATATCAATTTCATCGTTTATATTTTCTCTTCCAAATCATTTGTGTTGTTTGACTTTTTATGTTAATAAATTAACTTCAAAGTCAAGTCATAAACTTATACGGAGTACCATAGTGTTAAACAGGATGCATTTTGATGACAAAAGTTTTGCCACCTAATTTTAATATTTTTTTTTGTAAAATAATGGACAAAATTTATTTTTCAAAAATGAAAGAGTAGCCGGTAAAAACATAAGTTGAAGTGATGAAATTTAGGATATTTCTGATATATTAATCAAAATAATATAGATTATTTTTGTATAGTATTAAATACAATTATGATTATATTTTATTTATTCGCAGTTGCATTTTTGTATTAAAATTTAATTATAACATAGCACATTATAATACATCATAATGTTGAAAATAATTAGATTAAATTGTTATATTAATCAAGATTTCCAAATGAAAATAATAGATAAAGGAAAATTTAATTATTGTACCAAAAATATTCAAAATTTTATTACTTTAACTTATGTTTTTACTATATTATCGTTTTTAAAAGTAAAATTTACCATTTTACAAAAAATAAAGTATAATCATAAATTAGGTGCCAACCAAAAGTATGTAGAACTCCACTATCTGCACTTTAGGTACCCTTTTTTCTTTTCTGAAGTACTGTTACTCCGTATTAAGGAACTTGGATTAGCTTATGCTGATTATTTGTTCTTGACTTCTATCATCTCAAAATTTAGGAATTTTTGCTTCTCGCATTACAGACACCAAAAACATTGTATATTTCATAAATGTTTTTTCTGCTAATTTTGTATAATTCATAAATTTTATTATAAGGTAAGTTAAATGAGTCATGTTTCGACATCCTGTTTGGCTAGAGCTCCTTAAAGGAGTTTTCAACTTTAAGGAGGAAATGGTGTGTTTGGCTACACCGACTTTAAGTCGGTTTTAAGTTAAAAAATTGCTTTAAGTCATAAGTTCCATTTAGGTACTTATGACTTATGACTTATGAATTTAAAATTTTTTTAAGTCAAATTTCACTTTAAGTCAAAATTATTAAATCTCCATTTAATTTTAAGTAAAATTACCCAAACACTTTCATTTAACTTAAAGTAAACAACTTTATTTTCTCTTTTAAGTTAAAAATACATCAATTAAATCAAAAGTAACTTATTTTAAGTAATCTCAAACGACCTCTTTGTTAAATTTCAACTATTTCATCAGTTACATGGGATCCGTCTCAAGTTTCTGGCGTTGTCTTCAGTTCATATGTGACAGTTACTAAACTTTACTTGAACAACCATATGCTTAACACTTAATTACATTTTCTTACCACAAAATGCTTGTGGCCTTGGGTTAATTAGTCACCGGCCCGGTCCTAGGTAAGCGATCAAGGCTATTGTTTAGGGGGTCCTGTCAGGGACCGATTATTTAACAATCGGTTCCACAGTTGTTGGATCAACGAGATTAAAAAAAAAAAAATTTACTGTTCGCTATAATTTTCCGCGGATAGGTAGATTGCCTGTCCGCGGAAATTTCTATAATTTTCCGCGGATAGGCAGATTGCCTATCCGCGGAAAATTTCCGCGGACAGGCAATCTACCTATCCGCGGAAAATTATAGCGGACAGTAAAAAAATTTTGTAATCCAGGGGGGCCGTTGGATCAACGATCCAACGGTTTAGGAACCGATTGTTAAATAACCGGTCCCTGACAAATGATTGTCAGGGACCAAAACCCATGTTTAGGGCACCATCTTATCGAGGGGTACCAAAAAAATAATATATATGTAATCTATCTATTCTATTATATTAAAGCCGAAACATTAAAAATTTGGTTGGTTGGTTGGTTGATACCTATTGAATTTACCTAATTACCCTTGCACCCAATTAATATTAATATTACTAATATTAATATTATCAATTACACTTTTTAATTTTTATTATTAACTACATAAACCCTCCTTACCCCCATTACATTCACTTTCAGACATTCCTTTGGTAGAACACCCTCCAACATTAGCAACTACGAATAATATTTCACATGCAGCATCGGGAAGCAATTTTAGGATTGGCGCATCGGGAAGCAATTTTAGGATTGGCCAGCCTTTTCAGTTCTTATTTAACCTATCAAATAAGTTTTTTTAGGATAAATTCCAAAAAGGAGAACAACAGTAATTATAATTTGTTTTTCAATTAGATAAAATATAAAAGATATTATATTTTGTCTGAAAAATGAAATTACTTAATTAATAAAAAAAGGTAACATGTTTAACCTGAAAAAGAAGATTTATTAGTAAAGTAAAAAATTTAGTTAAATAAAATATAAAAGAAAATTTTTAAAAGGTAATACGTGACATAATCGGAAAAAGAGATATTTTAGTTAGAGAAAAGAGATTATTATATTAAAGCCGAAACATTGAAACTTTTGGTTTTCGGTTTGGTTATCCTATTTATTAAAATAAAAGTTTTGTTTTCGGTTTGGTTATCCTATTTATTAAAATAAATAATAACATAATATAATTAATGGTAACTAACCGATTACCTTTTTCACATTTACTTTTAGTTGAATATATTACCTTTTATAAACACCTAAAAAATCGATCGTATCATATCTTTCAATCATTAATATTTTCTTTCTAATTAAAACATGTTACCATTTTGATTTAAAACTAATCTTATAATCATTAATATATACCCGAAAATATCACACCATATTTTTTCATTATTAACAAAATAAATTAAAAATCGTATACATTATTTATATTAGGGAAAGATTAGTATAAACCGTAAATATGAGTATATTAAATTACATTAACTTAAAATAAAAAAATATTAAAAATAAAGATTATATAAAAACATAATTGTAATATTTAATAAAATTTATAACATAATAAAGGAAACCCGTGCATCGCACGGGTATTGAAAGTTTGTTGGTTCGATTTTCAGGTCATCCTAATTATTAAAATAAATAGTAAAATAATATAATTAATGATAATTAGCTGATTGTCTTTTTTTAATTAAAAGGGGTTTACTTTTAATTGATTGATGATATTACCTTTTATAAACACCTAAAATATCGTATCTTCCAATCAATAATATTTCTTTCTAAATAAAACACATTAACTTTTATTTTAAAATATATAATCTTACAATAATTAATATATACCCAAAAGTATAACACTATATCGTCTAATTACTAACAAAATATAATAGAAATCTGTATATAACGAATAATGACTGTTAGCTTTTTAGTAAAAAATCAGAACCATAAGATCTAATAAGATATATTATATGTTTAAATTAATTTACTAAAATTTCAAGGTTCGAATTCGACATATTGTTTTAACCGTCAACGACATATTTAACTTAAAATTCTATAATATAAATTTTAAATCATGCATATTATTAACTAAATTTATATAAATTAATATAAAATAATATTAAAATAATTTTTATAAAATAATGATTATATAAAAACATAATTATAGCATAAAAAAATTATAACATATTAAAAGAAACCCGTGCATCGCACGGGTTATAAGCTAGTACTATTATATAAAAGCCGAAACATTAAAAGTTTGGTTGGTTGGTTGGTTGGTACCTGTTGATTTTACTTATTTACCCTTAACTAATAAAATATGTTATTTTACTTAATTATCCTTACTTATATAATAATCTAATAAATAGTTATTAGCCGGTTGCCTTTTTAACGTTTACTTTTAATTGAAGAAATTACCTTTTATAAACACCTAAAATTGTACCATATCTTACAAACGCTAATATTTGTTTTCTAACTAAAACATGTTACCTTTAAATTTAAAACTAACTAGCTTATAGCCCGTGCAAAGCACGGGTTACTTTTAACTTTTTTTAATTTACTTACAGTATAGTATAGTTACATAATATTATAAATATTTCACTTTTGTATATAACAACTTTTAGTAATAAATTTAAAGTGATATGTTGTTGGTGGGAATTGAACTTTCAACCTTTCAATGCATTATTTCATTAATTATTTATTTTATATAAATTTAATTAATGATACGCATGGTTTAAACCTTATATTATGAAATTTTGAATTAAATATACCATTGTCAGAATTCGAACCTTGAATTTTTAGTAAAGTAATTTAATCATATAAAATTTTTAACCATTAGATCTATATTTTAGGAGTTTATAAAAGATAATATCATCAATTAAAAGTAAACATCGTTTAATAAAAAAAGACAATCTGCTAATTATCATTAATTACATTATTTTATTATTTATTTTAATAATTAGGATGACCGTGCTGAAAATTGAACCGACAAACTTTCAATGCATGTGTGATGCACGGGTTTCTTTTATTATGTTATAATAGATTTTATTTAATATTACAATTCTGTTTTTATATAATCATTATTTTTAATTATTAATTTAATTTAATTTAATATACTTATGTTTACACATTATACTATTGTTTTATTATTATGAACAATGTACACGGATTTCTAATATATTTAATTAATATTTGGAAAATATAGTGTGATATTTTCGGCTATATATTAATAATTTTAAAATTAGTTTTAAATAAAAAAGGAAACGTATTTTAATTAGAAAGAAAATATTAATGATTGGAAGATATGGTATGATTTGATATTTTTAATTTTCATTTAATATAATTTGATATATTCATGTTTAATGATTACACTTATGTTTTTTATTATAAACAATGTACATTGATTTATAATATATTTTATTAGAAATTGAAAGATATTGTGATATTTTGGATATATATTAATGATTGCAAGATTAATTTTAAATTAAAAAGTAACGTGTTTTAATTAAAAAAAGAAATATTAATGATTGAAAAATATGGTATGATCCATATTTTTAGGTGTTTATTAATGGTTGAAAGATATGGTGCAATATTTTTGGATATACGTATTAATGATTGCAGTATTATTTTTAAAATAAAAGGTAACGTGTTTTAATTAAATAGAAGGTAACATGTTTTAATTAGATAGAAATATTAATGATTGTAAGATATGGTATGATTTATGATTTTAGTTGTTTATAAATGACAATATTTTATACTAAAAGGAAATCGAAACTTAGACTTCTCAATATAAAAACTTTTAATATTGTTATATTTAACGGTCATGATCTATTTGAGTTGAAGATCTAACGGTTATGAATAGGTTTGGTTAACCAAACTACAAACTACAAAAGATCTCTATTTTGCTTATAATAATATAGTATAGATCTTGCAATAACTAATATAAACCCAAAAATATCACACCGCATCTTACAATCATTAATATAATATAATAAAAATCTATATACATTGCTAATAATAAAAAAACATGAGGATAATCCTTGAACACGAGTATATTAAATTATATTAAAAGTAAAAAAATTATTGAAAATAATGATTATATAAAACCTAATTATATTATTAAATAAAATTTATAACATATCAAAAGAAAGGTACGTGTTGATTTTACTTAGTTACTCTTAACTAATAAAAAGTATATTATAAAAGACGAAACATTAAAAATTTTGGTACGGTACTGTACAGTACTTTCCTTATTTAATTGTTTTACTTTATTATCATTAATTATTTTACTTATTAAAAAACAAAACACAATCTTCAGCTACTACCTTTTTCTAACTAAAATTTATTCTTTCGAAAGTCATGATCAAAAGAATTAATGAAATAACTAATATATTATAATTACTTATAACTAACTAATGATTACCTTTTCTAGCTAAAAGGTAATATTTTTTCTATATTTCCTAACTAAAATATCTCATTTTTTTCTAAATAATAACTAACCAATTACTTTTTCATTGTACTTACCTTACTTAGTTTTTTTACTTTATTACCATTAATTATTTTAGTTACTTATTAAAAAACAAAACACAATCTTTTCTCAAAATATCACTCGCACTTTCCCAACACTTCCCCTAAATAATAATTAATCAACTACCTTTTTCAGCTATTACTTTTTCTAACTTTTTAAATGAAAATCTGTATATATTGTTTATAATATGGAAAGATTGGTATAATCCGTAAACATGAGTATATTAAATTATATTAAATTAAAATTAAAAAAATTAAAAATAATGATTATATAAAAACATAATTGTAATCTATATTATTATATAAAAGCCGAAACATTAAAAGTTTGGTTGGTTGGTTGTACCTGTTGATTTTACTTATTTACCCTTAACTAATAAAATATGTTATTTTACTTAATTATCCTTAATTAATTATTATTTATAATAATCTAATAAATAGTTATTAGCCGATTGTCTTTTTAACATTTTCTTTTAATTGAAAATTTTACATTTTATAAACACCTAAAATTGTACCATATCTTACAAACGCTAATATTTTTTTCTAACTAAAACATGTTACCTTTAAATTTAAAACTAATATTACAATAACTAATATAAACCCAAAAATATCACACTGCATCTTACAATCATTAATAAAATATAATAAAAATCTATATACATTGCTAATAATAAGAAAACATGAGGATAATCCTTGCATGAGTATATTAAATTATATTAAAAATAAAAAAATTACTGAAAATAATGATTATATAAAACCTAATTATATTATTAAATAAAATTTATAACATATCAAAAGAAAGGTACCTGTTGATTTTACTTATTTACCTTTAACTAATTAAACATGTTATTTTACTTAATTATCCTTACTTAATTATTATTTATAATAATATAATAAATAGTTATTAGCCAATAAGATAATGCCCAATATACCGACTTCTCAGGATTGAAGGCCCGAAATGCTGATATGCGCGAAGAATGGCCCGATATACCCACGGAATACGCATGTGGGAAATGCGTATCCCACGGTACTGTAGCTCAACAGAACACCACAACTCTCGCCGGCGATGGAGCTGTTTTTTCCTCGATATCACTCTAGGAGCCATCTCCCAAGCACCACCACACCCCCACAGCATCACAGTAACTTCGTCTTCCTCCTCTCTATCTTCGTTTATCTCCTCCGGCCCCGCAGGGGCATGTGGAACGGAGTTGATCGGAAAATGAATCGAAATCGGAATTTTAGGTTTGAATTGGGGGTTTTTAATCGTGCATTAGAAACGTAAAACAAATTACATAGGATTGTAGAGCTCGAAACGGTGATTTCAATGGTGTATAATACGTGACCGGCCATTGACAGATGGTGGTCGAACGAAGACTCAACTGAAAATCATCACCAATCGCCATTATCGCCCAGAGCTGAAGCTGTGAGGATGACGTCACCTACTGCATATGCATCCTCAAGATGAGTGTCTTGATATACGCAATCTGAAGATGCGTATCTAAGACACGCATCTGATTGTGAGATGCCCAATTAACAAAGAATACGCATCATAAAGATGCGTGTCACTGATACGGATTATGTAGATGCGTATCCGGTCGGTATTTTAGACCTCTCCCAGCGCGTGTAGGCATATCAGGCCATTCATTCCCATGTTTCGGCAGATAGGGCCATCACCCTTAACCAATTACCTTTTAACATTTACTTTTAATTGAAAAAATTACCTTTTATAAACACCTAAAATTGAACCATATCTTACAAACGCTGATATTTATTTTTTAACTAAAACATGTTATCTTTAAATTTAAAACTAATCTTGCAATCACTAATATAAACCCAAAAATATCACACCGCATCTTACAATCATTAATCAAAATCTATACTATTATATAAAAGACGAAACATTAAAAGTTTGGTTGGTACCTGTTGATTTTACTTATTTACCCTTAACTAATAAAACATGTTATTTTACTTAATTATTATTTATAATAATATAATAAATAGTTATTAGCCGATTGCCTTTTTAACATTTACTTTTAATTGAAAAAATTACCTTTTATAAACACCTAAAATTGTATCATATCTTACAAACGCTAATATTTATTTTTTAACTAAAACATGTTACCTTTAAATTTAAAACTAATCTTGCAATAACTAATATAAACCCAAAAATATTACACCGCATCTTACAATCATTAATAAAATAATAATAAAAATCTATATATATTGCTAATAATAAGAAAACATGAGGATAATTCTTGAAAAGGAGTATATTAAATTATATTAAAAGTAAAAAAATTATTGAAAATTATGATTATATAAAACCTAATTATATTATTAAATAAAATTATAACATATCAAAAGAAATGTACTTCTTTATTTTACTTATTTACCCTTAACTAATAAAACATGTTATTTTACTTAATTATTCTTACTTAATTATTATTTATAATAATATAATAAAAAGTTATTAGCCGATTGCCTTTTTAACATTTACTTTTAATTAAAGAAATTACCTTTTATAAACACCTAAAATTGTACCATATCTTACGAAAGCTAATATTTGTTTTCTAACTAAAACATGTTACCTTTAAATTTAAAACTAATCTTGCAATCACTAATATAAACCCAAAAATATCACACCGCATCTTACAATCATTAATCAAAATATAATAAAAATCTATATACATCTATACTAATATATAATAAGCAAACATGGATATAATTTGGTTGTTTGGTTCAACAATTTAAAACAATAGTGATCGTTAGATATTTAGTAGATAGATGATAACCGTTAGATCTAATAATAAGGAATATTCTATATTTAAATCCCGGTTCGAATCCCGTCAACAACAAATTTACATTTAAATTTTATATTATTAGTTCTAAACAATACATGTGAATTATTAAATAATTTTAAAAAGTTAAATTAATTCCATAATAAATTATAAAACTCTATTTTGTTTAATCATATAATTTTAAAATATTTAAAAGTAATCCGTGCTTTGCACGGGCTATAAGCTAGTAGATAATATAAATTTGGATATATAAATTGATATGTTTGCATGTGAATGTGTTTGTGAATACTAAATTTTTTCTTCTTTAAATTTTATCATTCAATTTAACTAGTATTGTATCGAATATGAATAAACTTTTTCATCACGATCTTGAAAAACAGTGACATCATTTCAAAAAATCGTTTAAGACACCAAATCTCTAGGACCCATCCCCTGATTAGTCATCATTCACCATTATTGAATCATGGTATAGGACTTGTATAAAATAAGTGGATGTCAAACATGAACCTATCTTTTCTAATCATTTTATCTTGTCACTTTCAACTTTCTAGTTATTGGACATCAAGTATTAATGTGAGTTGGTTTTACATGTACCTCTACATGTGTGAATGACAAAACTAGGTTTACTCAAAATATCTTCTTTTGTTATGAAACCAAGTTCGCACATGCTGTATAGTTTTCATATCATAAATCTTCTTCTATTTTCTAAAAAAAATATCATTCTGTTTTGAATAATTCCCTAAATATGTACTACCTCCGTCCCAAAAAGACTGAGTTGGTTTGACTTTCACGGAAATTAAGAAAATGTAGTAGAAAAAGAGTAAAGTTAGTTGAAAAGTGGATAAAGTGGTGGGACCTATTAATATTTAATTGTAGATTTGAGATAGTGGAGGAAAGTAGTGGGTGTAATAGTGTAAAAAAGAGTATAAAATGGAGAACTAGTGGGTGTAATAGTGAAAAGTAGTGTTCAAAAATAGTAAGTAAAGTAGGTTCATTAGTTTTGGGACGTCCCAAAAAGGAAAGTGTGTCAATCTTTTTGGGACGGAGGGAGTATGGTCTATACTTATTATGTGCATGTTGTAAAAATCGGTAATCGGTTGAGGTATCGATTTAAGATTAATCGGGGTAATCGGGGATTAATCGGAATATTAATCAGATATTATAATAATATTTAATATATTAGTCTAATTACAATTAAACATATCATTTTAAATAAATTCACAGGATTAATCGGATTTCAAAAATCGAATCTATTTGTTACCTTACAGAGGATTAATCGGCTAAATGGAGAATTTTTAGAACCAATTATGTGTACAAACAAAATTAATTCGATAATATTATGGAGTTTTGTGTGGTAACTCGAAACCGGCCCCAATTCTAACCAAAAACATTAAGGGGGTGTTGGGGAGAACTTTTTTCCAGAATAAGTCAACTTATTTTAAGACAAAGTTAGAGATTCCTAACATTCCAACTTATTTTTGCAATTTATTAAATCTCAAACATACATTAAATAATTGTATAAAAAAATTATCAAAATATAATTTTTTTTTACCGGAAAATAAGTTTATAAGTCCTTAAAAGAAGTTTTGCCAAACGGGAGTTATGTTCATATTGGATCATGTTGGGTTTGTAATAAAGAGCCCAAAATCCAAAACAAAGGTACAAGTTCATATTGGATCATATTGAGGTTGTGATACAGAGCCCGAAATCCAAAACAAAGGCCCAAAACAGTGGATAAATGTAATGCGCACAACATATATACAAGAAACCCTAGTCTTCCCTGCCATTTTCCATACAAAAATAAGCAACGCTTTGAGAGCTTCAGCGTTTCCACCGCCGTCACCATGGGTCGTATGCACAGTGGAGGGTACTCCTCTCTCTCTCTCTCTCTCTCTCCCTCTCTCCCTATATGTGTATGATAAAGATTGAATCTTGAAAATTGTAACATTTGATCCGGGGTTATTACAGTAAGGGTATTTCAGCATCAGCTTTGCCATACAAGAGGACTCCGCCCAGCTGGTTGAAGATCTCTTCTCAAGATGTTTGTCTTTCTTCCCCCTTCAATTGCTTATATCATTGTGTTTAATGTATTCAAATGTATATCATTTTGATTAGCAAAAAAAAATGTATATAATTTTGCTTTCAAATGCTCCACCACTTTTGTCTATATCTTTAAGTTTTATAAAAAGGGTTTTGTTTATATAAATTGTGCAGTAAATCAATTAAGGGTATGGTTCCGGTAAAACCTAACATTAATTCAAACATTTAGTTGTATTTATCTAGAAAAGTATATGGAAGAAGCAAATTGGCTGTATTCTTAACAATGTACCTCACGGGTACCACGAAAAATAAAATATTATCCATTTGAGATGATTGATTTGGGATAGTTGATTGTGGTTAGACAGGGAATGTGAAGGTAGGATATTTTAACTTATTTAATACGCTGTTTGGGTCATTAATAACCTTGAAATATTTTTACTGTCGAACTGTTTCATTTTAAAACTGATCCATGCTATTAATTTGTGAAATGTGTTATCAAATGTGTGGCTAGCAGCATAATATGTCTTGAGCTAAGTGATGTGTTTATTTTTATCAGTAACCTGCAACTTTATATGTTAATGATTTCATTTTTAATCTTGTCTTTGAAGTAAGAAAAGTGCTACATGAATTCTTTCCCTTACCGAAGGCTTCTAGGTTTGTAATAAGTAGTTTTGGAGGATGGAAGGAATTTTGAATTGATAATTTCTGTGCTGTTTTAAAATGGTAATGTATTCATTTAAAATCTGCCCCCTATTTATTAGGTTGATGATAATATATGCAAGTTTGCAAAGAAGGGTCTTACACCTTCGCAAATTGGTGTTATTCTCCGTGATTCTCATGGAATTGCTCAAGTGAAGAGTGTAACTGGAAGCAAGATTTTGCGTATCCTCAAAGCCCATGGTATTTCTAATTTATTTTTCTTTTTGTTCAATGCTGTCCCATATATTTGATTATTGGTGCTGATAATTTTCCTCTGTGCCCGGTGAATGCTAGGGCTTGCTCCTGAAATTCCTGAGGACCTTTATCACCTCATCAAAAAGGCAGTTGCAATCAGGAAGCATTTGGAGAGGAACAGAAAGGATAAAGACTCCAAGTTTAGGTTGATTCTCGTCGAGAGCAGGATCCACCGACTTGCTCGCTACTACAAGAAGACCAAGAAGCTTCCTCCTGTCTGGAAATAGTAAGTTGTCTAATGTATTCTGCATCCAGCTTCTGTATAAAATTTCTTGAAATGCTAAGTCGTCAAAAAAAAAGTTAAAAAAAAAACTTATTGTTAGGAAGCTTTGCTTTGGATTGTTTTAATGAAATGCATATGTTCAATAGATTTTTTCCAGAGTGTTCATCTCTGCATAGGTTCAGATATCTTTTTATCTCTTATTCTATTAGCTCTTACACAACTTGAATAAATTTATTTATTGCTTGTTGAAAGTAGTATCATATACGAATAATATCTTTGTATACACTAAACCTAGGGCAGGATGTGCTGGTTGTGTATGGTGAAAAAAGAAGTGAAGGGGGCCTGGGTTTTTTTATTGACTCTTATGTTATGTGGTATCAACCCAGTTAAGCACAGAGGATCCCTAGTGGCAACCTGTTTTCATGGTTTTGTTCATTAGGAAAAGAGCTAGATTCTGCCTGCTTAGGAAAACTAGCACATTATGCCCTGTTCTGTTGTTGGCAGAAGCTTATCATTAGTAATTAGTAATTACTCCTATGATCCCCTTGAAATGTGCTACTGGTGGAAGTAAACTGAGGTTAAGAGGGGAATTGTTGGGCATACATGTCTAGATTTGTTTTTTTGTTATCTTGCAGCTGCTTCTTTCTACTTCTCTCTGTTTATATATACAATTATATTTCCTGATATCCTAGTTAATCCCTCTTAGTCTCACACTCTCACGATTTTGGTAGTTAACTGAATAAGACTCTGTAATTATTCATAATGTTAACTCACTTGCATGTTTGTCTGCTTGCAGTGAATCAACCACCGCCAGTACGCTTGTGGCGTAAAGGATATTTTTGTTTGAAGTTGGGGTTTGGTACTTTCTGTTGTTCCGTGTGGAACTAAATTTTCAGGTACCTAGGATGTTATTTTTAGTGTAAGACTTGGGTTTATCAGAGGTTGCTACAGATTTATTTGATGTTCGGAATCATGTTTTGCACAATTGTGCTTTCCTTTTTTTGTTAAAACCCATTAAGCTTTTGAGTTGGGAGTTCATGCTGACTGGTTTTTGATTAATGGTTGGTTGACATAATCCAGGCTTGTTCAACTTTTTAGGTACCATTTTACCCTTGTTCCTAAACCCGACCGGAAACCATTTATTTTTAAGTTTAAGAGTTCCCTTTTTCCTCCAAACTCCATCACCCATGTGTCGAGAAAATCTGAATCATAATCGTACAAGAATAAAAAAAAGTTTTCCGCAAACTATTGGAATAAAACAAAAATCAGACTTGTAGTGAGGATATTGTGGTAGTGAAATATCTGGTAAATTAAATCTCTCATTCTCCATGTCGAAACACACCATCATTTTCTTAAAATCTCGTGTTTCTCCTAACCAAAGAACATCACTGTTCGTCACCACAGAATCACTAATTAATATGTAGGAAGAAACTATCTTGGCTAATACTCTTCCATGCACGAATTACTTCTCATGCTATTGACTGTCAACTTTTATGAACCAATTTTCGTTTAGGTGAAACACAACTTTTACCACTTTGTGATCATCAATCCTGTGCAAATAACCATAACCTAAACTCTTTCTAGAAGGACGATCATTAAAATGTACCGGATATTTTGAAAGAGTTATATATTTTCCGATAACGGGATTCCAAAGATATATGTCACTATTATACAGCAACTCCGAAGTTGACAAACATATTATGCCATTAGATGCACCGTATGATCTCCAATGATCACCTGAAGATATAGGCATATTTTCGATAAACTCTGGCACTAGGACTTGCTCTTAAGCTGCCCTATTCTGCTTTCTGCAGATGATTATAGTAGTATACCTCTCTCATTTCTTTTGTAAAATTTAACCTTGGTATCAGAGTCTAATGGCCAACGCTAACACTCAATCAAGTCAGCCTTTGACCCCTTGTATTCTCTTGGCGGCATGCTTTCTCAACCACCATCAGTAAAACTAGATAATGATAATTACTTGCTTTGGCAAAATCTGGTATTTCCAATTTTGAGAGGTCACATACTTGAAGGTTTTCAATAGAATTCTGTCAACAATTCTAAAGTCATGTAATCAGTCCATGTTTCTTAATAAAAATCAATTCTTTTGTGATGCTTGTCAGTATGGAAAATTTCATTCTTTACCGTTTCCTACATCTGAATATCATGCACAAATGCCACTTGATATAATCCACTCATACTTATGGGGTCTAGCACCCATACAATCTTGTGATGGCTTCAGATACTATATCCATTTCTTAGATGATTATAGTAGACATACTTGGATTTATCCTTTAAAAAACAAATGTGATGCAACTAAAATGTTTGTTAAATTTAAAAGTTGGTTGAGAACAGCTGAACAGGTGTAATAAAAGGATAAATATTGTTCAGCCACTGCCAGACTGTGGAGGAGAGTATAGAAGCTTCACTAAAGTCTACCAAAACTGTGGAATTCAATTTCAACACTCTTGTCCATAAACTTAAGACAAAATGACAGTTTGCACCCCTCAATAGGCGGCATGTATTTCTCTTGAAGCTTTGCCTTCATCTCTTGCCAAGAACATCTTCGCCTCAACTCCCTAAATAGGAAAGGCTTTAAAAAATGATGAATATGAAGTCCAGATTGCCGCCCCTTACTCCTCCCAGCTCTTCTGATTGATCAACTCCTTGCCGATTGGTTGTCTGCGATTGATAAGTCTTTTTATTGGGGCGCTGTGTACTTACAGCCTCTACGATAAGCAAGTGACTCGGCCCGGTGTCGCATTCAGCTATAAACACCGAACTACCTACATCATCTTATTCAGAAGAATCAGACCCTTATATACGTAGAAGTTTGTCAAATTGATCCATTTTTACGTTTTGTAGCACGTTACAAGCCTTATCTTCAAATCTCGCTTCTAATTACAACCCCTTCACGTCCGTTAAAATTAAAAATGTGTTGGGCAAATATGGAAAAGACATTTTCAACGGCTTCTTTTCGGAAAAAATATTATTATTATTGAATAATATGAAAAAAATGTACATCTATATTATACTATAATAAGCAAAATTAGGTATAATTTGTAATTCTTCCAATAACATATTTGAAGTAATATTTATAATATCATAATACACTACAAACAAATTATAAAAAATAAATGTAACCCATGTTTCGCATGTGTTTTGCACGGGCATAAACTAGTATATATAAAAGGGGTAATTAATAATGGCTTTTTGAACTTTAACGGACCAATTAGATGGAGTCAGTGAAAAGATAGGGATTGTAAAGTGCTACAAAACGTAAAAATGGACCAATTTGACAAAATTCCTATACATGAGGGGTGCAAATTGTCATTTTGTCTAAACTTTTTTTTTTTTTTTTGACAAAATGCAAGTTCATTCCATTAGATTAAACAAGTCTAGCCGGGACAAATCCCCAACTGACAATGCAATCAGGTTGATAAACAATAAAACAAGCTAAGTAAATAGCCGCATTGTTTCCAGATTGCTTAACAAAATGAATCCATAGATTCTTGAAACTAAAAAAAGTTACAATGGTATCCCGATCAATCTTACTAGCATCAGCCCTGAAATCCGTAGTAGCACAATTGATCCTCACATAAATGCGTACTGAAGCCCAATGTTCCAAACCTTCAACTAAAGTTGGGGAAGCATAAATTCCCGAAAGCAGAACAAATTTTAATTGTGAAAGGTGAGCTATTGTGAATTCCACTACCATTTCAAGAATACTCCAGCTATCTACATGCCGTAAAACAGCTATAGACCTGCCAATACCCCAGCTATCTACATGCCAGAAATCAGCTATAGACATGCCGCAAGTAGCATCGATGCAAGTTTTCAAGTTTTCCCAAAATGCCAAATAAACCAATTTCAGTGGAGAACGCAACCAAACAACCCAAAATAAAACACAACCAAACATAAACCCCAAACAATTGGGGACAACAAACAACCCCAAACAATTGGGGACAACAAACAACCCAAAAAGATGGGTACGACAAAAGAGATCTCACCCAAAAAAGGATTGGATCTCGATTTTATTGAAAATCAAGAACTAGAAAGAGATGGAGGAATCGGAATAGGAGGATGGGTGGAGGGAGGGCGGAGAAGATATGAAGAAAGGGACGGAAGAAAAAGAGGGATGAGGGAGGAAAGAGGAGAGAGGAGAGGGGGAGGCGGAAAGGGAGGGGGGAGGCGGAGGCGGAGGGGGAGGGGGGACGGAGGGGGAGGGCGGCGGCTTTTAATCAGTCGACTCTCATGTGCGGCGGCTGAGAGTAATATTCTCAGTGTGGGATAAAACTACAATCGGGTAAACGTCAAAATGAAAGAGCTGAAAGAAAGCATCGACATACTGTAGAGCTCGAGCAAAAATGCCTCTGAAGAATTGGTGGCATGTAGCTCAGTTGGTAGAGCATTGGGCTTTCAAGCTTTGTATACCTTTTTCACCTGTTCTTAATCTTAAGTCACATGTTTAAATTCTTTACAAAAGAAAACCAAATTATAAACTATGTTGCTCAGACTCGGGTACGAAGTGTCGGACACAACACATATCCGAGTGTCGGATTCGATTGTTTTAAAAATCTAAGACACGGGGACACCGTTCGGATTTGAACACGGGTACGGAGACTCGGCATAATTACTACTCCCTCCGTCCCTCTTAATTCTTTACGTTTGCGGACCAATTTCTGGCACGGAGTTTAAGGTGCATTTTAAGGATAGTTCTATAACTTATTTTTGATATTTTCTTTTTTTGTATAAAAATTGAACAATCCTATTTTTATACAAAAAAAGAAAATATCAAAAATAAGTTATAGAACTATCCTTAAAATGCACCTTAAAATGCGTGTCAGACATGCACTTTTTTATGTAAAGAAATGGGTGGGACAGAGGGAGTAATAATTATCACAATAGTAGTTCATTCATAATAAATCTGAGTAAATCCAAACTTAACAATATTAAAGCTTCAACCAAGTTTTAAACTCGTAATCCAATACAAACGAAAGACAAAGATAGAACATAACAAACTTAATAAGACTTAAACAATCTAAATCTTCAAAAAACTCTTCAGAATCCTTGCTTGTCTTTAAGTTTCGCAATCAAAAGTCACAGCTTCAATTTCGGGATCATTCAAAGATAAATCAGCAATCTCCAAAATGCTATCACCATCAACAGCATTCCCTCCTGTTAAACAAACAAATAATAAAACAATTACTCTCTTAAACTAATTACTCAAATTGATTAAAGAAAATTCATAAATACCAGTATATATCTTACCAATGTCCCAATATTTACAAGGACCAAAAGTATATTCTGGTTGCTTGAGACCATCCGAACATTATTATGCACGTAAAGCAAGTCTTCTGTTCTTTGCGTTCTTTGCGTAGTTAGCCTGTTTCTTTTTTCACAATGTTTGGATGTGCATGTTTTCCTTTCTCAGACCATATCACAAACTATAAATTTCAATTTCATACCATAAACTGTGCGTTTCTCGGATATAGTCCAGGTAACAAGGGATATATGAGTTGGAAGTCCTAATGGTAGTGTCTATGTGTCTAGGAGTGTTGTTTTTAATGAGAATGAATTTCCCTTCGCACATACAAAATTTCTCACCAATAATCGGCGTGAATCTGAAAATTCTGTTGGCAACTCGTGTTCACCATATCCTACACTTCCTTTCTCTTCATTAGACTCCACAGATGCATCAATTGATACAAGATCTCAGCAAGCATTTTTTGATGAAGGATCTGTATGTACTGTTGGGTATATTACACTAAACAACGCAACAATGAGGCAGTGATATATATATATATATATATATATATATATAAACAAGAACAGACAATAACCAATTAACAAAACAAATCACGAAGGCATAAACAAGAACGTAATCAGTAACTGTAATTAACGAGAAAGTCAAGAGTAACTTATCTCTCACAGTAGCTTTAGAAAAAAAACTGATCAAAGAGAGAAGAACATCTGAGTCACCAAGCCCTTCGAGAAGACTTGGCTGTTCTTGAAGAGAATATTGGCCCACTTACGTTGTGATTGGGTTGCAGCAATATCACTTCCAGGATAAAACAGCACCGATCAAAGGGTTCACAAATACTCCAGTGATCAACAAAGACCAACACCTCAGTTCGCCTGAGAATTATGTGTTTCTTCTGAATGTATAGAGAGAGAACAGAGAAAGAAGAAAAACAGATCGTATTACTATCCTTAGGACGTATCTCTTCTATCTTAACGTTTATTTTCTTCTGTACTGTATATAATACCAAAAATAAACGTAACTGATACTCCTTAAAAGGAAAGTAAATATTCTGATTTAATTTCATTAACTGCATCAGGATTTATTTTCAGTTACATAAGCATCAGGATTTGGTCATCAGTAATATCAGGATTTGGTGTCCATCAGGATCAGGATTCAGTGCTCGTCAGGAACTGATATCCATCAGGATTTAGCCCATCAGTATCTGATGTCTGACCAAGTCCATCAGGATTTTACTCCAAGTACTGATCCAAATTTCCATCAGGATTTAATCCAAATACTGATCCAAATTTCCAGTACTGTTGTAACAAATAAATCTGAAACCTGTTAAAATAAACCAATAATCAATTCTTCTTTCAACTCAATTTATTTATGGATTCCACTAAGAAAATGTCTTAGATCCAAACATGAAAGTTTAAGTCCTCATTACAAGGAACAACTTCCACTTGTTAGTTTACGGAAATGACATCAAGAACATATTATAAATATGCCTCAACCTTTCCATTTTCAAGGCACCCCCACACACGAAGATATTTTAAACTAGTCCTTTTCTCTGTCCATAATTCATAAGGTGTTTTGTCCATATGTTTCAGAGGAACTATATTCAGAATATGGCAAGCCGTATTCAGAGCTTCCCCCACATGTACTTAGGCAACCCTGAATTAATCAACATACTATTGATCATATCTTTAAAAGTTTTGTTCTTTCGTTATGCCACCCCATTAGACTCAGGTGTGTATGGTGGAGTTACCTCATGAACTATACCATTGCTCTTGCAAAATTCATTAAACGAGTTACTCGTATACTCACCACCTCTATCTGATCTCAAACGTTTAAGTACTTTACCAGTTTGGGTTTCAGCTTCAGTTTTGAACATAATGAATTTTTCTAGTGCTTCATCTTTATGTTTAAGCAAATAAACATAACAATATCTACTACAATCATCTATAAAAGTAATGAAATATCTATTATGTTCCTTAGTCAAAACACCACCAAATTCACATATGTCCGTGTGCACTAAATCTAACACATTTGAATCCTTAACCACATTATGAAAGGGTTTCCTAGTTTGTTTAGCAGTCACACATACTTGACATTTAGATTTCTTATCAATGGCATGTTTTGGAATCAACTCTAAGTTCATCATATTCTTTAGAGCACCAAAATTCAAGTGACCAAGATGTGCGTGCCACAAATCAGATGATTCAACACAATTAGCAGAAGGAGCAACATTATTATTAATAAAACTGCCCAAAACATGCTCAACATTTATTAAAAATAATCCATCCGACAAGTAACCTTTGCCAAAAAATACACCAGTATGTGTAATAACTACTTTATTACATTTCAAAGAAACTTCAAAACCATTCTTAACTAAACAACTTCCACTTATTATATTTCTACAAATATCAGGAACATGATGCACTCTAGTGAGGGATAGAACACGCCCAGAAGCGAACTTCAGGTCCACGTTTCTTATTCCAAGTACTTGAGCTACACTCGCATTCCCCATCGTCACCGTCATTCCATGAGTTTGTTGATAAGATACAAATAGAGTAATATCAGTACAAATATGTACATTAGCTCCAGTATCAATCAACCATTCATGAGACGAATAAGTAGAAAGAATTACAGGGTTGTAGGTTACATACCCGTTGTCAGTTTCAGAAGCAATAGCCTCACCAACAACCATGTTAACCGTAGGCCCACCAGTGGTTCCAAGCACAGTGTTAGCTTGTGCTCCCACAATTGGTTTCTTAGCTTTCTTTACAGGACAGTCATTGCTCCAATGACCAACCTGTCCACAAGACCAACATGGTTTGTTTGCCTTTGGTTTCTTAGCCTTGTTCTTGTCCTTAGACTTAATGTTTTCCTTCTTAGTGACAGACTTTCTTTTCTGTCCCGCAGGCACTACATTTACCTTCGAACTCCCAGCATGTTCAACAGGCATCACATGTCCTTGCTTGGACTTGTGTTGCTCCTGCACATAGATGTCCAACATCAGGTTTGTCCAAGTGATCTCTCCTTTCTGTCTTTTCAGGGAGAGTACAAACTCTTCCCAAGACTTAGGGAGCTTTTCAATTACAGACATAACCTGAAACTTTTTAGGTAGGTCCATTCCGAACTCCTTCAAAGCATGAACCAACATCTCAAACTCATGCACCTGCTCAGTCATGGATTTAGTATCCACCAGTTTGAAATCAAGGAACCTAGCCACAAAATACTTTTCCAATCCTTGCGAATCAGTATTATGTGTTTGGTCAAGCTTCTCCCATAAGAGCTTAGCAGTGTAGGAGTTAGATGAATAAACATCGAATAGAGTGTTCGCTAAAGCTGCCAGAATAGTAGCCCTAGCCACCCCATCCTTTTCCTCCCACATAGTATAAGCCTTAACAGTTTCAGCTTTCTCCTTATCCACAACTGGTTTCTCATACTACACCACCGGCCATAGACCCTTTACCGTTAACCACAGTTTCATCTTTTTCTGCCAATGAGAAAAACCAACACCCCCACCGAATTTATCAGGCATACCTGACAAATCGATAGGCTTTGGGAAACGGTACGTAGTCCAATCAATGGTGGGTACAGTAACAGTAGACCCAGAGCCAGTCTCAACAACAGGAGTTTCAGTTTCGTTAACCATCTTGTTAATTAACAATATATAACACAAATATTCTCTTCAAGATTGTTGGGTATATTACACTAAACAACGTAACAATGAGGCAGTGATATATATATTAAAACAAGAACAGGCAATAACCAATTAACAAAACAAATCACGAAGGCATAAACAAGAACGTAATCAGTAACTGTAATTAACGAGAAAGTCAAGAGCAACTTATCTCTCACAGTAGCTTTAGAAAAAAAACTGATCAGAGAGAGAAGAACAGCTGAGTCACCAAGCCCTTCAAGAAGACTTGGCTGTTCTTGAAGAGAATATTGCCCCACTTACGTTGTGATTGGGTTGCAACAATGTAAAGTATAATGAAATGTAATATGTAATGGAGGACATATATAACTCAACTAGGATAAAAGATAAATAATATTAACTCTATACAGGGATCGTGAAATTTGAAGAACAGGCACCAACAAGGATCAAGTCGCTGAAAGAAGTTCATTAACATGATCAAGCCTCAGTGACATAATAAGATGTACAGATGATTCAGTTGAAGGGCCAAAAGATTTCATGTAGTTGAAGATATTGCTGCAGGCTAATAAATTGGAATGTAACGAAGGTGTGAAGATCAAGATCAGTGATAGTCACTTGTGAACCAGACCAGTGCACCAAGTGTCAACACATACGGGAAGGATCAACACATTAATTCATAGAAAGAATTGCCAAAGCCTATTGACGATCAAGGACAGACATAATATCTCAAGGTATTGTCAAAAGTTAATTTACTCTGAAAATTAAATAAGTAACAGATTAATTAATTATTTATAACAAAATAATTAAATTAATCTGGTACTTGAATTATTTTCTGAGGTGAATTAAAACAGCAGAATAAATAGAAGAGAGAAAATGAATAGTATCCAAAATCACTATTCATATGAATAGTAACCGAAATCACTATTCACATGAATAGTAACTGAAATCACTATTCATATGAATAATACTATTCATATGAATAGTAACCGAAATTACTATTCATGAATAGTACCCAAAAGTACTATTCATAAAGTAAGAAACATGTGGGGCCCACATGTTTGATTTTGGAAACTTTGAAAAATCAAAGTTCGTCAGATCTTTGAAATTGAGAATTCAGCAGGCGGCTCACAAACGTCATCAGTTACGTTAATTTAGCTGCATAGTGACTTTCTAAAACCTATAAATAGGCCTGTTGTATTTCATTTCAAAACACACCTCAACACACAACTTTCTCTCTCTCTTAAATATCTTCTCTGTGTAAGCTGCTAGACAGTCCATCTAGTAGGAAAGTCGGCTTAGCCCGCTTTCAGGAAGTGTCGGATAGAAGGTCCTCGTGCCTAAACTATCCTTAGGAGTGTTCGAGTTTTTGAAGCTAATCCGTTGGATTAGAAGTTGTAACACCCCTTGGGTTTTTATCAGTTCAAAGATATTTTCCCGAACCAATTGTTTTATTTCGATTCAGTTGTTGACCTCATTTTTCACATCTCGAAAATCGAAATATTTTTAAATAACGTATTCAACCCCCCTTCTACGTTATTCCGGACCTAACAAACAATATCACTTCCAGGATAAAACAGCACCGATCAAAGGGTCCACAAATACTCCACTGATCAACAGCGACCATCACCTCAGTTCGCCTGAGAATTATGTGTTTCTTCTGAATGTATAGAGAGAGAACAGAGAAAGAAGAAAAACAGATCGTATTACTATCCTTAGGACGTATCTCATCTATCTTAACATTTATTTTCTTCTGTATTGTATAAAATACCAAAAATAAACGTAACTGATACTCCATAAAAGGAAAGTAAATATTCTGATTTAATTTCATTAACTGCATCAGGATTTATTTTCAGTTACATAGGCATCAGGATTTGGTCATCAGTAATATCAGGATTTGGTGTCCATCAGGATCAGGATTCAGTGCTTGTCAGGAACTGATATCCATCAGGATTTAGCCCATCAGTATCTGATGTCTGACCAAGTCCATCAGGATTTTACTCCAAGTACTGGTCCAAATTTCCCTCAGGATTTAATCCAAATACTGATCCAAATTTCCAGTACTGTTGTAACAAATAAATCTGAAACTTGTTAAAATAAACCAATAATCAATTCTTCTTTCAACTCAATTTATTTATGGATTCCACTAAGAAAATGTCTTAGATCCAAACATGAAAGTTTAAGTCCTCATTACAAGGAACAACTTCCACTTGTTAGTTTCCGGAAATGACATCAAGAACATATTATAAATATGCCTCAACCTTTCCATTTTCTAACATGTACTAAGTCTGAAGACCCAATCAATAATCAAGCTAGTGACAACTCTTTAAATCAACATGGTTATAACAATGCATCATCAGAACACTCACATGCGGAAGAAATTTCTTTATAGAACCCAAATGAAAAGCAAACTGATTCTTCTAACATGATAGATGTACCTACAAGAAAGAACAAAAAAATCTCTTGCAGAAAGTCATAGCATGGTGAAAAGAGGTAAAGCTGGAATTTTCAAGCCGAGAGCTTATATCACTTATATTTGTCATAAACCTGCTACAGTACATGAGGCTCTTGAAAATGATAATTGGAGAAACGCAATGCATGAAAATATGACAGCTCTTACTAAAAAGCACACTGGGACACTTGTTCCATGGAGACCAGATATAAAAGTGGTGAGAAACAAATGGCTGTTATGTATTTAAAGGAAAGTTGTTGCTCTATAGAAAGATTAAAGCGCGTCATGTGGCCAAGGTTTCCCGGATGCTTGGAGATCAATTAGTTCTTGCATGGGTTGTAAAATCTGATACTTCTCAAGTACAATAGATGAAGATCGGTGGGGGCTTTGGTGCTTTTTTTGCACTGTGCTACTTATAATTGGACGCTGCCAGAAGGTGCTGGCCAGTTCCATGGGATGCCATTAGATGTTGAAATACTGATGGCTTTTTGATTCAAGAGGGAGAGAAAGATTATATGAGATAATATTTGGTGGAAGCATATAGTTTTATTTATCACAATGCTCTTTATATAAAGCTCATACAAATCACATAAGTAGCCTATGGAGTTACAAATCTCCTCTAATTAAATAGACATAAAACACAATAAAATACATTTATTTCATGAGTTACAATTTTGAATCACAACTCCAACACTCCCTCTTGATTCAAAATTGTAAACTATACTAAGAAATTTTAAACGACGATGTACTTCCCATCATCACCTAAACATGGAGCACTTCTCTCCACAAACATGGAGCACTTCTCTCCATAAACATGGTGCACTTCTCACCATATCCAATTTGTTGATGCACTTCTCACCAACTTACACATTTGGAGCACTTCTCTCCAACAACACTTTTCGTGGTGCACTTCTCACTAATTCCAACTTTATTTTATTTTTACACTCCACTTTATTTTAATTTTACACGCTTCATTAATACTAAATTAATAACTATAATTTTGGAGCAGTTCTCTCCATGGTGAATCTTTCACCGACGATTCTAAAATCAAAAATCTTCCATGGCCACTTGTGCCATGCTTTCTTTTTCATCATCTTCACACTCATCTTGGTGCCTCTTGTTATTGGACCCTCTCGACCTTTCTTCGTGTTCTTCCAACGAAGTTTTTGTTGACTCCTCTCCAAAAATCCGATTTAGTGTTGGATTGTCTCTAAGAGGTTGCATCTCCCTCTCAGATTCAACCCTCCATAAACTTGGACCTCTCATACGAGAAGTCATGACTATACACATATACTCACAGATCCCTTAAGACCATTGAAGCTCTTGATACCATGATGGCTTTTTGATCCAGGAGGGGGAGAAAGATAATATTTGGTTGGAAGCATATAGTTTTATTCATCACAATGCTCTTTATATAGAGCTCATACAAATCACATAAGCACTATTAGTGCCACATAAGTAGCCTATGGAGTTACAAATCTCCTCTAATTAAATAGACATAAAACACAATAAAATACATTTATTTCATGAGTTACAATTTTGAATCATAACTCCAACAAATACATTATCAGCATTCATTTTATAAATTCTCGCATTGTTTGTGCCAGTTGATTGATTTTTTCTTTAGATTATTATTTTTGAAATCCTTCATCTGAGTTTATTGTGAACACATGTTCATTTTATTAAGGGATCAAGAAAAGCCTCATGCTGGTGTCTTGGAAATTTTCAAAATCCTCGTCATCTTCTGATCTTTCAGATATGTAATGCCTTTTATAAAAGAGTGGGAGGGTAGTATATATATGATTTTTAGGTTCAACTTCATATGGCTGTTCTCTACACTAATCTAAAGATCAAATTTGAACAAGAATGTTACTACAAGATACATTTGATTGCAGCTTATCGGATGCGAGTTTGTGTTGGACATATAACTTGATAATTGACAGCTGTAATTTTCAGCTGTATTTTCCATTTTACTTTCTAGTTTTATACTGTTAGTTACTAACAGTTTTTCCCGCCACTGGCTTGTATTTAAACTCACATCTTGTACATTTTGTGATTAAACAATGATAACATAACTTGTACAGTAAAGCTTTCTCTTCTAGCACATACACACACATATAGATACAAAGTACATATTCTCAAGTTTATCATGGTATCAGAGCGGGTTACGTGATCAAGCTCTTAAAAATGGCGATATCGAACAGTTCAATTCCGCACTCACTTCTCTGGTTCGATGATCATTTCTTTCATTGATCTTTAGATCTATTTTTCGTTGCTTCTTGCTGATTTGTGTCATTTTTATTTTAATGTTGTTGATTTGTGTGATTTCTTGTTGATTTGCGTGAACAATTCTGCAATTTTCTCGTTTAGTCGTTGCCTCTGCGTTTACGCATCAAAATCTATACAAATTCTGCTTAATTTGTCACGAACACAATTTGTTTGTGAATATTCCTCTTTGAAACTTTTTGTTCTTGATTCAATTATCAATCTATACAATCTCAGTCACAATGACTACTGAGAATACTACGAATACCACGACTCACATAGAAACTTCTAATGATGATCCACAATATCTCTTTGAACTATGTCGATCTTTTTCTCGCAATTCTGCTTCAATTGATTTTGATAATCCTCTGCACTTGCAATCATCCGATAGTCCTGGAATGAAACTTGTTGCTGAAGTGTTTGATGGATCTGGCTTCGGTAATTGGAAACGTTCTATGCTTATTGCCCTCTCAGCTCGCAACAAATTGTGTTTTGTGGATGGATCTCTACCTAAACCGATCTCATCTTCACCTTCGTATAAAAGCTGGTGTCGATGTAACGACATGGTTATATCCTGGATTCTTGGAGCCTTGTCTAAATCAATTGGCAGGAGTGTCATTTATGCCACATCTGCTCATCAAATGTGGATTGAACTTGAAGAACGGTATGGTGTGTCAAACGGTGCACAACTGTTTGGTTTACATAAAGAACTTTCTGAATTATCTCAAGGAAATCTTAGCATTTCTAACTACTTTACCAAGACCAAAATGCTATGGGATGACATTGATTCACTATGTTTGGCACCCGTATGCACTTGTGGTTGCACATGTGGTGCTTCTTCAAAACTTGCTCAGTTTCATCATGATCAGAGGGTGATACAGTTTCTTATGGGGTTGAATGAGTCTTATAATGTGATAAGAGGTTCTATCTTAATGAAGTCTCCATTACCTACTCTAGGACATGTTTACAGTTTACTATTGCAAGAAGAAGCACAAAGGGAGATACACTCTACAAGCCATTTTATGTCTGATTCGGCTTCTTTGAATGCAAACTCTTCTAAATCACAGTTTTCTAAGCCTAAGTTCTCTGGTACTGGTACAGACTCCAAGAAAAGTATTCTTCACTGCAACTATTGCAAAAAGCCTTGACATATCATTGATAAGTGCTACAAACTACATGGATTTCCAGCTGACTTCAAATTTACCAAGAACAAGAAGTTTGCAGCTCAAGCTGATGTTACTCAACATCAAGATGTCCAAGTCCATTCTTCTAATACTTCTTTGCCTCAGCTGACTCCTGAAACCTGCACTCAACTTATGAGTATGCTCAAAACAATTCAACAAGCTGAATCTTCTCAAGCACCTACTTCTGCAAACTTTGCAGGTACCTTTACAGCCACTTCTCATATAGCTTGTTTCTCTGATTCAAACAAATGTGATTGGATTCTTGACAGTGGTGCAAGTGACCACATGTGTTTTGATAAATCTCTTTTCACTTCTCTAATTACTTTACCCAAACCTCTCACTGTTTCTTTACCTAATGGACACACTTTCACTATATCTAGTATAGGTCAAGTACCTATTACTTCAGACATTGTTTTAAGTGATGTTCTTTATGTCCCTGTTTTTAAATACAATCTCATCTCTATTACTTAATTGACTAAGTAATTTCATTGTATGGTTAGTTTCTCTGCTAATTCTTGCTATTTGCAGGGCTCTTCTCTGAAGAAGCCACTGGTTCTTGGTAAAGTCCACAAGGATCTTTACTTTCTTCACACTGCTGCTTCTCTTGATAAATCAACTGCTGCTTGTTCTAGCTTTAATGTCAATTCAACTGTTTGTAATAAAGATGCTTTACTTTGGCATTGTAGACTAGGACATCTGCCTATGTCTAAACTCAAATCTTTATCCTTGTGTAATATAGACAGTACTTGTGACTCTATTTTGTCTTCTTATGATATATGTGCTAAAGCTAGACAACATAGAAAGCCTTTCCCACACAGTACTATTCATACTGTTTCTAAATTTCAACTTTTACACATTGATTTGTGGGGGCCCTATTCTGTGTCTACTTACAATAAATACAAATATTTTCTTACCATTATGGATGACTTTACTAGATGCACATGGACTCATCTGCTCAGTAGCAAAAGTAATGCTTTTGATTTCATCAAATATTTTGTCATAATGGTCAAAACACAGTTTAATTGCAATGTTCAGTGCATTAGAACTGACAATGCCTTGGAACTTGGTTCTTCTCATTCTGCTACTTCTTACTTTCTATCCCAAGGCATTACACATCAAACCTCTTGCCCTTACACACCCCAACAGAATGGGGTGGTTGAAAGAAAACACAAACACTTGTTGGAAACCTCTAGAGCTCTTTTTTTTCAATCAAATTTACCTATAGCTTACTGGGGTGACTGTGTTCTTACATCCATCTACCTCATCAACATATTTCCATCCAAATTATTACATGGTCGATCTCCTTATGAACTCTTATTTGGTGTTAAACCTTCATATCTGCATCTAAAACCTTTAGGGTGTTTATGCTATGTCTTCACTACAAAACCACATAGGGATAAGTTTTCACCTCGAGCTTCAACCTGTGTTTTTCTTGGGTATCCTTATGGTAAAAAGGATTATAAGGTCTTAAACATCCAGACCAATCAGATTCAGTTCTCTAGAGATGTTCAATTTCATGAACACATATTTCCCTTCTTAAAACAAAAATCCTCTCATTTCTTACCAGAAATTATTCCAGACATAATTCCTGATATCTTTCCAATAACTCCTGACATTTCTATAATACATGACAACATTCCTAGTGTGCATATTGATGATACTGATTCTTCAGTTCACAATCACACTGATTCCGTAATTCGTACAGATTCTTCACCACAGTCCCATACATCCTCTCCATCTACACACATTCCTCCTACTACTGATTATGTTACAGATTGTCACCCTCCTATTCCCATACCAACTAGACAGTCTGTTAGACAGTCTAAATTACCTTAATATTTACAGGATTATGTTCATCCATACAGTTCCTGTCATTCAGCTATTTGTGACCATACTATCACTTCTCTCTGTATACAAGATACTACTCTAGCCTCACCAATTCAATCAGTTTGTTGTTCAGCCAACAACTCTGTCACTTTACCACCTGCTGAACCTACAAGCTATGAAGAAGCTTCTCAATATCCAGAGTGGCAACAAGCTATTGCCAATGAATTCTCTGCCTTAGAAGCCAATAACACATGGGCTTTAGTACCTCTCCTTCCTGGAAAGAAAGCCATCAGTTGTAAATGGGTGTTCAAAGTGAAGCATCATGCTGATGGGACTATAGAACGATATAAGGCCCATTTGGTTGTTAAAGGTTTCACACAAAAAGCTCGTATTGATTTCACAGAAACCTTCTCTCCAGTAGTTAAAATGACCACAATTCGAAGTCTGATTGCTGTAGCTGTTAAGAAAGGTTGGAAAATGTTTCAACTTGACGTTAATAATGCTTTTCTTCACGGGGATTTACATGAGGATGTTTACATGAAACTACCACCTGGTCTCAATGTTAGTGATTCTACTCTGGTGTGTAAATTACTCAAGTCCTTATATGGTCTTCGACAAGCTTCCAGAAATTGGTTTGAGAAACTCACTACCGCTTTATTTTCATTAGGCTATGAGGCTTCGAAAAATGATTATTCTCTGCTCTATAAAAAGTCTGGAACTTCGATTGTTTATTTAGCCATCTATGTTGATGACA
Organism: Kitagawia praeruptora; assembly: GCA_037693485.1. Lineage (NCBI taxonomy): Eukaryota > Viridiplantae > Streptophyta > Magnoliopsida > Apiales > Apiaceae > Kitagawia > Kitagawia praeruptora. The sequence continues at coordinate 76,660,918 of CM075352.1, forward strand.
TTCTCATAGTGGGCAATGATGATACAAAAATTACTCATGTCAAACAATTCATTGATTCTACTTTTAAAATCAAGGATCTTGGTACACCTCATTACTTTCTGGGTTTGGAATTTCAAACTGTTCCCAATGGTGTGGTGTTATCTCAACATAAATTCACTACAGATCTTATTACTGAGTTTGGTTGTGATTCTCTTAGCCCAGTTGTTTGTCCCCTGGATCTCACAGTTAAACTACAACCTGATATAGGTGATTTGCATTCTGATCCTTCCCTCTATAGACAACTCGTGGGAAAATTAAATTTTCTTACAAACACATGTCCTGATTTAGCTTTTGCTGTCCAGCATCTCAGTCAATTCATGTCATGTCCTCGTATTCCTCACTGGACTGCTGCTATTCACGTTCTTCGTTATCTCAAAAACAACCCATCTCAAGGTCTCTTCTTCAATTCCTCACCTTCTTTTGCACTCGAAGCTTACTGTGATGCTGACTGGGTAGTGATGTGCTAAAAGTATGACATTTAATTATCGTAAGCGCACGATCTCGTTTTAGTAATTTTAGATTCGATCCACAGGGACTAATTTTATTTTCGCGAACCTTTAAAATTAATTTAGGCGGACTAGAGCAAATTTGGAGTTTGGAAGATTTTGAATTTTCTATTTTAGCAACTAAAGAAAATTTAATCTAGCTTTAAAAAGAAAATTTAAAATTATTTAAACTGGAAACTGAATTTTAAGTGTTCACTAATTAAATTAAAATTGGATTTTTATTTACAGGAAATTTTAACAAAAATTTGACATAACCTATTCGTACATTCAACTAACCAATTTATAATCAACACAAGGATTTTAATGAACTAAAATTAAATTACCAATCAAACTTCAAACAAGCCATCTAATTAAAACAACCCAGTTCCTAAAACTTAGCGACACAACCGAACAAAACGCAGCGAAAAGAAAATATCAAAGCAACTAAAACTCGGGAAGAATTCGGACAGAACTTGCAACTCGAACTCGGCGCAAATAAGAAGAACACCGCCTACAACTCAGACAACAACTCGGCGCCATTAACGATCCAGCTTAGTATTACAACTCAATTCAGACAACGAGGAACAACTGCTTCAACAACTCACAGAAACTCAACAAAATAAAACCAGAAAACTGAGCAAAAATCAACTTGAAGACTTGGTAAACAAAACTCAGAAACCCACGGATAAGCAATTAACATTAATAATTCCAAACAGTAGCAGCAAAATTGGACAGGAAATAAGAATTCAAAATGACTACAATCGAAACCCAGACCAAATCAGTAACATAAAAACGCGCAGAACTCGAAAACAGGACTCAACACCCAGTGGCACTTCACAGCAACTCCAACTACTCATCAATGAAACCGAATTAACTCATATTAAATCAAATCGCACAACTGTAAAACCAACACGAAATCTGTTACAATATACTAAAACGAATAGACATCTCAACAACTCGCAGCATTAACAAATAGCCATGACACATTAAACTACTAATCTTAATTACAGAAATTAAAATCGAAACAAACGAAGAGGAAGATGGGGAAATAGGGGATTTGCAGTAAGAAGAAAAGAAAGGGGGAGAGTTGTTCGGAGTTGCAGCGACAAAGAAGGGATGGAGTGTGTGTGCGTTTTTGGTGAAAGAAAGAGGGAGAGATGTTCGTTAATGGGGAAAGGAGGAAGGGTTGGAGACGACGGAGATTGAACAAGGAGAGGGAAATGAAGATTTGGAACTAAAAAAAATTTTACAAGTGCTGTGTTTGTAGAAAATAAGAAGAGGAGAAAGGGGTTTTAACCAGTGGTTTGTGTATGCCAAGCAATTAAACAGGGAACTAAACTGGGTCTTCAAATAAAACAGGGGAGATTAACGTACTGCTTCGAAATAAAACAAACTTACGTACTAAAATTAAAACTAATATTTTTACGTTTTTATTTTATTTTAATCTACTATCTACTATCTACTATATATATAATAGGACAACATGTCACAATTTATTCAATGTAATTTACCTTTATGTCCCTTATAATGATATTTTATGAAAAAACATAAAAAATGTAGGCATTGCTAAGTATTAAACCCATGACATAGCAATTCAAATGTCATTAAGTTGCCCACTACAACCATTGAGCTACACATGTTTTTGGGTAAATAGTAAAATACATTATTTATATCCATCAATGTTTTTTCATGATTTTTTATTCGAGATGGAATGAATGTTTCACTTCTCATGCTATTCTTTATTGATTTTGTTAATTTATGTCTCTGTATATACATAATTTACATGTCTACTCTAATAATTTCTTATTTTATTTCATATAAAATGCTTAAAATTTCACATATTTTCTTAATTCTTGTGTCTTACTCCGAGTACTAATTATTCAGCAATATCAAATGCAATAAAATATTTGATTCTAAATGATTGAGGAATTTTTTGATTGAGAAAATTTGATTTAAAGGCTCACCCAAAATCTATTACAAATGAGAATCTAGAAAGTGGGACAAACTAAACATCATTTGAGAAAAAATTTGACACACTAAAATTTTCAATTTATAGTTTATATGAGTGCATGTGCTTTGATTAAAGTTTTTCTATAAATTAGTATATGAGTATACTGAAACATGAATAATAATTATCCAGATACTCATAAAATTTGAGAATATGGACTAATGTTCTCTATTAAGAATATAAGCAGAAAATCAGGAATTTGCTATAATAATAATCAGATTTATTTTAGTAATAAAATTATTTGATAAATTATTCGTATTTGTAACAAAATATAAATAAAAACTATATTAAGATATTCGTAAAACTCGATAATCGGGTCTAATCAATTTAATTCTTAATATGGTTAAACAGCACATTGAAATTAGCCAAAGAAATAATCAAATATATTTTAATACTATAATAGTATTTGATATCTTAATTTGATAGAGAATCATAATATCGTGGATTGTGAAGGAGTTGCATTAACCCAATATGTTTGTACTCACATTGTTAGGGGTATATTACACAATCATTTAAGCAAATCTGTATAAGATTGTATTAAGTGAAGTAGCAAGCAAATTTGTGTTCAATTAGGAGAGGTTGAGGACAGATATTGGGAAAAGAGAGAGGCAAAAGATGTATATACAGTAACAAGTAACAGGGATGTAACGGAGCCCTAACAGTTGAGTAAATTTTTTTTAAAAAATTAATCAAAAATTTCTCAAATTTCAAAAAAAATTTAAAAACTATAATGCAACTCAGGGCACTCTGGCGGCTCTCATTGGACCAAGTTATGGACGAGTGTACCAACACCCACCGAAGGAAAACTAAGGTATGAACTCATTATGTGTTGCATTTTTTATGTATGCTTGTATTAAAATTTGTACCAAATTTTTAAGACCACGATTTGTTAGTACAGTTTAGTAGTATGATTTTGCCTTATAAACTGAACTAAAGTCACATATCTACTCGATGTGGGACTGGAATATTACATAATACGCATGCACACACATATTTCATATCATTCTTCAAATTGAATTTTTATATATATATATATATATATATATATATATATATACACTCATGTTCATCACTTTATTTAGAATTTAAACTCGATTCAAACAAAAATTGTTTATAACATGGTGAAAGATGGAGGGTATAGTTAGAGATGAAAAAAAAATTAATAATATGAAATAAGTTTGATTAAACCCCTAAATTTGCATACAAATTACAATATATTAATGGAGTTAACTAAATAGAATGAGAGAGAAAGAAGAGAGAGAAAGAAGATAAAAAATATTTCATCTTTCACAAAATTCAGATCCAAACAGGTTTAGATTGAGGGATGAAGATGACAATGAAGAAGGGAGTCGTGATTACAAAAATGGATCTAAGAATTTCTACAACGATGAAACTAGTGGAATAGTCGCTTTAGGATAGTGGGTGAAAGCAAAAAGATATGGAAGAAGAAATTCAGAAATTGGGGAGATAAGACAATTAACAATTACGGTCCATAAAATCAGCACTGGGAGAACCAATTGAGAGAGATGATAATAGATTATAACTCAAAACGAGAACTAATGATGGGGTTCAAAGATGAATCACCTTGGAATGATCGTAAAGAGGAAAAATTGTTGAGAAATATACTAATAATGATTAAAGAGTTGAATAAAAGAGAAGCAAAACCATAAAGTATGGAGGAAGATATCCATAAATTTATAGAAGCTAACAGGAAATGGTTGTAGGGGTGATGATCTTGCAATTAGAAAGGCACTACACCAAATTCACCTTAGGAAGCCTTGCTGAAACAGAACAAAGTTTCCAAAGAGCAAAGTCGATAGCCATTCTTCAAGGCAGGAGAAAAAAAAGGATGGAAATAAACCTCCATGAGTCATTCAAAACAAATAGAGAAAAAAATACAGGATTCATCACCAATCTCCCGGAATCTGTTCAGCTAAAAGATCTTTGGTTATTATTCAGAAAAGAAGGAATAATCAAGGACATTATTCTGCCTCAAAAAAGAGATAAAAATAATAACCATTATGGGTTTGTTAAGGTTTCGATGAAAGAACACTCTAGAGAGATTAATCTTTAAGCTTAATGGCCTCATCATCAAGGACAAACAAATTTATGTTAGTTGGGCAAGGAAAAGGACTCCACAAAGACATATTAAGTTGGCCGAGGTCTGGGGAGAGAAGCAGAGCTGATGCATAGTGAAAAGGAGGCAGTAGAGAGTAAAACTCATAAGGAGAAAGTTATCTTAGTAAATATTATAAATCTTATATAGATCATATTGAAAATGAAGCCCAGGAGAAAGTTATCTTAGTAAATATTATAAATCTTATATAGATCATGTTGAAAATGAAGCCCTTGAGAAGAGAGTTTGCTAAGCTATATTTAGGGAACATCGCTACAAATTTAAAGGTGTTCACGATCAAAGTTGAACTACTAAAAGCCAAAATATCGCAATATCCCACATTTTTAATATCATTTCACATTTATGCCTTCCAATTTTCTACGATTTTACTCTAAACCCTCCCCCAATTAAAGTCAAATGCTATGAAAATGTTAGTTAATCTTCATATTGTCCATAATCGAAACTGTGACATCTCAGTTCTAAATATAATGAATTTAAATTTAAAATTAAAATCATTGAACTAGATGACTAATTGATTGTATATTAGAATTTTTTGAACACAACCTGCTAGAAAGTAAGAACACTTGAAAAGATAGTTAATTTATATTTAGAGAACATTGCAACAAATTGAAAGACAATGATGATCACAACTATTAAAAACCAAAATCTCGCAATAAAGTTAGAATATCCCCGTGCCTTGCACGGGTAATGAAGCTAGTTATACTATAAAACATTAAAAATTAGATCTACAACTGAAATTAGGAAACCCACAATAAAATGGAAATTTAAAGGGGCACAATTACAATTATTAACTAAGAACAAGAAATTAAAGATTGTTAATTTCAACCCCAAGTGGTTAGCTTTCGCTACTTTGTCCACTAATCGGATTTACGAAAATAACGAAAATGAACCTTGTATTAAAATGAGAGAAGTGTTTACAAAGAACAATTACAAAATGAAAGCTAAAAAATATGGAGGCTAACAAAATTTAGTGTAAGGAAAGAAAACTAAGATGTAGGCTAAAACTAAGATTAAGGATGTATGATACAAATGAGGGGGGGGGGGCTATTTATAGAAAAATTTTAGGGTTTTTGGTTGGTGTGGGCTAATCTTGGCCCTCCATTTGGTTTTAGGTTGATTAAATCCTAGCCATCCATTTTGGTGGGCTACAAAAATGCACCACCACCCCTTGCTTTTCTTTTTCTTCTTGTTTTGGTCTTTCTTTTTCTTCTTTTGCCCTTTCTTGCACTTTATTTATATATTTTGTCATTTCTTCACTTTTCTCGAATTTCCTGAAATGCAACAAAATAATTTATTAAAATACGACTTCAAGCAATAAATAGGCAATAAAAATATGCAAATTTATGCACTAATCAGGTAGCCTGTTCTCATACACGCAAGTCTATAAGTGGTTATGCCATTCTTCTTGGTGGTACACTTATATCTTGGAAATCCAAGAAACAGCACACTGTTTCTTTGTCTTCAGTTGAGGCTGAATATAGATCAATGCGCAGAATCATTGCTGAACTTGCTTGGCTTTCTCGTCTTCTTCTTGAATTAGAAGTCCCCAATATTCTACCTGCTCCAGTCAAGTGTGACAATCAAGCAGCCATGTACATTGCTAAAAATCCTGTCTTTCACGAACGAACGAAGCACATAGATCTTGATTGCCATTTCGTTCGAACCAAACTTCTTTCAGGACTCATTAGCTTATCTTTTGTTCCCACAACTCAACAACTTGCTGATGTATTTACTAAACCCCTCACTGGTCTGCAACATCGTGACATTCTTTGCAAGTTGGGAGTGGAGTATACCCCCTCCAACTTGACGGGGGGCGTTGGACATATAACTTGATAATTGATAGCTGTAATTTCCAGCTGTATTTTCCATTTTACTTTCTAGTTTTGTACAGTTAGTTACTAACAGTTTTCCCGCCACTGGCTTGTATTTAAACTCTCATATTGTACATTTTGTGATTAAGCAATGATAACATAACTTGTACCAGCACATACACACACATATAAATACAAAGTACATATTCTCAAGTTTATCAGTTTGCTACTGCTAATTAGAGGCACACAATCACACATAGACCCTGCAGCTGTTGCCTATGGAATCACAACTCCACATATTGATTCCCACTGATTGAAAATGAGAAACTTAACGGGTTGATGCCAACAAAATCATGTTTTTGACATTATATCTTGTAAACATATAATCTATATAGAGGACTTGCATTCTATTCTTCCCCAAAGGCAGGTAGTTTGAATTTGTTCAAAAAGCTATCTGCCTATGGGACTAAATTTGTTCAATATAGAGGACCAAAATTTCGCATTTTGAACAACATTTTAAAATTAAATCGCGGTTCTCCACATGTTACCTAGAAATACCTTAAAAACTTCCATGGGACTGGAAATGACATGTTAAGAAATGAAACCTGTTTATGATGTGTGAAAAATGGACAATACTTGATCATCATGCTAACACACGCACTGCACCAAGATATAACATCAATACATACCATACAGTGTTGTATACTAAAACAATAATCCAGCAGTGTATTCAACTTGATATAATGAGGTATCTTAAACTTGTGTTCAATCACTTGGGGAGAATGGAATGAGGTTGGAATAAAATGAATAATTGTAAACAACATTTATGATGAAAGAAGGGATGTTGGGGGAAATAGTGAATAAATATGAGAGAGACGAAGCTTCTTATGATGAAGATTGCAAGGAAAATGATGATGACGAAGAATGGAGCATTCCTTCCAAAACATGTGGGTTAGAATTTTAGTTTAAATTGTGTGAAAAGAAATGAAGTAAGGAATGAAAATTTAAACACTTTTCCTCAATCTTCCCCAAATAAGAGTATAAATTTCATTCCATTCTTCCCCCGTTCCATTCAAATGAATTTTGATACTTATTCCTAATTTCCTTGCAATATTTCTGAGCTCCAGACTCCAGTGTCTAAAATCATTCACTCTAGTGCAGGACGACATCTTGTTCAAAGTTCTCTTGCTAGTTTAAGCCTTAGTTACCACTATTTATTATGGAAAATCTTTGGTTGAATTTTTAGTCGTCCTTTTCTTTGTTTTGTTTAGGGTTTGTGAAGGATCAAAAACTCCTCAGAAAGTAGAAGACGAAGAAAATATGCTTCATCTTATTTCGGACCTTTTGAATCCCATATGCCTGTTCCATCTCTTCCTCGCTGAGGTACACTCATCACATATGAACAGTTAGAGCATCTCCATTTTGGGATGTGTATTTGATTTATGATGGCTGTACACTCTCATGTCTGTTCTGATGCTCATAAAAGATATGTTATGATGTGTGAATGTATTGAATATAATTATATAAATACAAACTTGCCTTCTTGATACCGTTTGCAGCTACTCTATGATCATAAAGTGTTGCTGGATTACCTCATGTCAAAAGATACAGGAGCTAGTTCCGCCGAATACCTTTTAAGGTACTTATTTAGTTTTTCAGCTGCAAGTTCCAAACGAATATTTCTTGTGCTTATGATGCATAGTTGCATATTGGCTCGTTACTGTACATCTAGTTCTATAGACATGCAATTCTTGCAATACTAAGAGAATTAGGGGTAAAGGATATTATTATTGAAGCATATTATTAGTTGACGATGGTGAAAACATAAAATAAACTTGGGTATGTCAAAATATTGATTTCTAGATGGTTTAACAAAATTTGAGGAGCTTTGTTTAAGCAGAAGAATATTCAAACTTCAGAGAGTGAAAATATTATTTAGGACCTTGATGGTTGACATCAGTTTATGTATGTGGCTCGGAGCTGAGACATAGATGATTGGCTGTTGTGACCAGATATTGATAAATACTAATGCTAGCTTTGGTTGAACAGTATGGTTGTCCGGCCAGACGGGGCTCGAAAAAGTTCTTGTAGTTGGAGCTTTGGAGGCAACTCCATCCATGATCTATTCCATATCTTCTAAACGAGCACCAACATTATAATTTTATTGATTATATCGTGTTTACGCAGAGGTTATCTGAGTTTCAGTCCAAAATAGAAAGCTTTGCTTAACAATTATTTTTCTTTTTAACTTTTTGCCCTGGTTTCGGCATGTATATGTTTGGACTATGATCTAGACTCTAGATAGAGTCGGCCAAAGCCCAGAAAGGCATCTAAATATATCAAGTAAATGTTACTCTAATAATGTTTTTATGTGGTAGATGTTACCATATATAAAGCATGATGCGGTGCGTGTATACGTTAAGTAATATAAAGGTAAAATATTTACACTGTCAATGGAGTTGGAGACCATTTATAACTGATGAAAAACGGTTTCCACTTTCCAGTCAATATTTTCAGTTTTATCATATGGGTGGATGACATAGAATTAGGAGTAAGAATATATTATGGAAATTATGGTGTATCATCATAAAGATGCATTATGTTAACTACCTCTTTTCATTATAAAACATTATAATGAAGATTGGGACTGCATAGGCCATAGCGTCGTCGAATGTGGAACGCACAAAGTTAAAACTACATAAGTATATCCGTCAGTTGCAGCAATATATGAACAGCTACAATAGAAACAGAGTAAACATAGATCAGGAGGGATCAAAAGATGGAGAAGCATTTTGTCCTGGTTCATGGAGCTTGTCATGGTGCTTGGTGCTGGTACAAGGTAGCAACATTGCTAAGATCAGCAGGACACAAAGTGACTGTGCTCGACTTAGCAGCTTCCGGACTTAACCAGAAGAAGATACAAGAGGTGAAATCCTTCTCAGTCTACTTAGAACCCCTGATGGAGTTCATGGCTTCTCTGTTGGCGGAGGAGAAGGTGGTTCTGGTCGGCCACAGCTTGGGTGGAGTTGCGTTGTCCGTTGCTATGGAGAGGTTTCCTGAGAAGGTTTCTGTTGCGGTTTTTACCACTGCTTACATGCTCAATCCAGACCTTAACCTCCTCTCCATTTATGAAAAGGTGCATAATACAACTCCATAACAAACATACATCCATGTTAAGGTTACCAACTCTCTTGTACATCTTTCTTTCATAGGTTCTGAACATTTTGTCGATAAATGTATGTACAGGTGGAGAAGAACACTGATTCATACATGGACAGCCAGGTAATGTTTGATGACGGGTTGGACAAACCACCAACCGCATTCCTTTTTGGTCCCAAGATGTTGGAATCCAAGGTGTATCAACTCACCCCACCTGAGGCAAGTACTATATTATAACTTTATAAGGCTTGTGCTGATTTCTTATCCCTTGTTCTGTTCTTTACTAGACTATTGTAATCTTATGCAGGATTTGACTCTTGCAAGTATGTTGGTGAGACCACATCCTACAAATACTGATACGACGAAACAATTGGAAGAAACTAAAGTTACAAAAGAAAGGTTTGGTTCAGTTCCTCGAGTTTATGTTGTAGCTGACCAGGATATTATACTACCTGAAGAGATCCAAAGGTGGATGATTGAACTGAATCCACCAGATGAGGTGAAGGTGATCGACGGGTCAGATCACATGATTATGCTCTGCAAGCCACAAGAGCTCTGCAGTTGCCTTGAGGAGGTCTCTCTGAAGTACTACTGATGTTTCTGCAAAGTTTATTTCATCTTAAACTTCTCCACACGTTTAGATTTATTTTTCAAAATCTGCAATTATCTATATACTCTTGTTAAATTTATAGTCAACTGATTAGATGTAATAAAAATGATTAGTGGAATTAGGTAACAAGAATCTTGAGAAGGGCCTAATTTCATCTTTTAGCTTAGCTGACATGATCAATGGTTCTTTGTTATGCTTTACATAATTCAAGTGCTCAATGTTTTTTTGAAGATCAGCAAATTATCAAACAAGGGCAAACTTTAACATATCCTTCATTACTCCGATTAATTTCAGAAAATTTCCCATCGATTTACTTTTGTTTAAAATCCAACTGAATTCAACTATGTTCAAAATTATAACTGAGAATAATGTGCCCAAGGATGACCGCGTGTGCTCAGGCTTAGGGCTGCACAACTTTCCGGTCTGGACCGGTAAATTGGACCGGACCGGGTCTACCGATCCAAGGACCGGACCGGACCGAATATAACCGGTCCGGTCCCCGGTCCATAAAATCAAAAAAATCCGGTCTTCGGTCCGGTCCGATCCAAACCCTGAAAACACCCGGTCCGGACCGGATCGGATTTTATGTATATAATTAATTTTATACTATTTTTTCTTTTAAATTATATAGTTTAATGATAAAATATTCACACATAACATATTTTAGTGATCCATATTGGTAAATAATAAATTTATGAAATAGTATATAGAAACACTATAATATAAATGATTAAATTTCATATTTTATAATATATTTAATTTATAATTACGTTTACAAATTAATGTTACTTTACAAATAATATGACATTTACTTATTTTTAAATTTAAATTAACTTACCAAGTAATTCATATATCAACAAAGAATAAAAATTAAATTATAAAATTAATTTTTTTTATAAAATATTAACTAACCGGTCCAAACCGGTCCGGTTCCGGTCCGGTCCGGGTTTTTCCGGTCCGGTCCGGTCCCAAAGACCGGTTATGACCGGTCCGGTCCTCGGTCCATGAATTCAATAAAATCCGGTCTTCGGTCCGGTCCGGGTCGGTCCGGTCCGGTCCGGTTTTGGACCTTTGTGTAGCCCTACTCAGGCTAGTATTCGAGATCATAACATTTTCATTCATAAAATCGCAAGGAAAAATCTGTAAAGACGTTAACAGTGCTAAAATTACAAATATAACTCAGGAACATGATTTTCAATGTAATAATATGCTGTCATTTTTGTTAGAAAAGATTGATTATATCAAGTTATCATAAGAATATTGTTTACTACTAACTGAAGATGAACATTATAAGTCTCACTTCCAGTAAGACAACGGCCGTTTCGGAAAGGATGATCCACGCTCCTTGTCTTAGTAAATCTATTTGCAAACCCTGCTAAATTACCAGCTCTCTTGTACCTATTTGCTTTGGTAGATTTTAAATATTTTGTCGATAAATATATGTACGTACATGGACAGCCAGTGAACCAGGTGATGTTTTAATGAAGGATTGGACAGACGACCAACCTCATTTCTCTTTGGCCCCAAGATGCTGAAATCCAAGGTGTACTAACTCACCCCACCTAAGCCAAGTTCTACTCCCTCTATCTCAAAATACTTTTCCTGTTTACTTTTAACACGTTTGCCAATACACATTTTTAATCGTTTATATCTTTAATTTTATATTATTATTAATTATAAAAACTTCACTGTATTAAAGTACTAACAAATACAAATTTAACAAGATCACTCATGACTATATTTGGTCTTATAAATTAGGTGTAAATTAGTAGTCAACCGCTTAGGATGAACAGTGTTCGGAGTCAAAATAGGCAATGCTTTTTGATACAGAGGGAGTATAAATTATGCAGGATTTGACTTTGCAGTTATGTTGGTGTTGGACCATGAAGCCCAAGAGAGTAAATTATATTTAGTTAAAAGGCTCACTTAGATTGTATTAGGCCCATTAAGCATTATGTGTATTGTTGGGCCTTGTAGCCCATAAATGTAAACCTTGTTAACCAAGTAAACTAGGGTTTTTCTATAAATAGGAACCAAACCCCACTTGTTAAGGGGTTGGTAATTTTGAGAATAGAGAGAGAGTCTCCTACTTGTAGAGAGAATAAACATTTCATTAATACAATACACCTCTTTGATCTTCATTTATTGTTTCATTATTATAGCAATTATTGCCAAGGTCATCTCCTAGTGAATTATCTCTCTATCATTTGGCGCTAGAAGGAGCTCTCTAGTTTGAAATTCCAACCAAAAATGGACATCGACGACCCGCAAATAGAAGAAATTGGCACAAATCAGGAGATGCCGTCGGCCCCCAGAGCAGAGGACCAAATGGCACCTCCACTGAAACCAAGACAATTGTTTCCGCCAGAAGAAGATGAAATGTGTGGATCTCAACGACCCACTAAAATCATTCATACTCACAAAGGTCAGGCAACACAGCCTGACACCCGTACGAGGGTTACAACAGCAGCATGGAAGAAAGTTCTTTCCAGTGACATGCGCCTCCATCTCTAGAAGGTTCGAAGGCAGAGAATAGGTGCCAATGATAATTTGGAAGGCGTCTCCGACTCCGATGAAGAGTTAGCCATCCTGGAAAGACAGAAAAAGAGTTTGGAAGAAAAATTAGCCCGACAACGAGATATCCTCCGTCTACAACAAGAGCTAAAAGAGACCTCTATTTCGGCACGTGAAAGAGGTAATAATGCCGAAGGCAATGATCTCAACGAAGGATATGAAGATTATGCGGACGAAGAATCCACAGAATCGATTTATTCACAGCCACGACCACGAAAACGACGTCAAGCCCCGGCAGCAAGTGGATCGTCGTGGCGTAGCGAGTCTAGCGAGTCGTTTCGACCCGAGGACTTTGCTAAAATCCAGGATGACGTCGTCACATTTAAAGAGTTTATGCGTAACCAATCTGGTCAGGTAACGACTACTGAAAGTTCGCTGTCAAAGGATATAGAAATTGCTCGCATAGACAGAACACTTAAAACGCCTTCTCTAGACCATTTTGACGGAACTTCCGACCCTAGTGGTTTTCTCAACACCTTTGATGGTCGTATGGCATTTTTTGGCCATTCAGAAATAGCTAGGTGTCAATTTTTCTCTACCTGCCTACAGGGCACAGCTCTCCGATGGTACAATAGCCTTCCTCCCCGATCCATCGTTTCCTGGCAGTCGTTAAAAACAAAATTTCAAGCTCGATTCTCCAGTAATTATAAAGGGGGAAAAATCACCGCTTCATTGATGACGGTTAGACAACGATGTAATGAATCTTTGCGTGATTTTTTGGCTCGGTTTCGAACCGAGGTGGCTGACATCCCAAATTTGATCGAGGAATTGGCTATCAATTATTTAGCGGCCGGAATTGATAAGCATCGACATGCAGTCTTGCTGGAAGAGTTCTTTGATAAAAATCCTCGAACATTACAAAATGCTTTCCAGATTGTGGAACACCGAATGAATTTACAAGAAGTTGTGGGCAGCATCCAGTCCCCTCGCAAAACTTTTCGGCGAGACTACAACAGAAGTCCTCGAACACGATCTCTAAGCCGACGGTCTCCAAGGACCGACTACAAGCGCAACTACGACTCATACTCCAAATCGACGGACTCACGCAGTCCTCACAGCTCGAGGTATGAAAGGCCAGATGGTAAATCATGGAAGCCTCGTGAACGGCAAGAAAAAGAATTCACTAAACTCACTGTTGACAAAGCAACAATACTTGCTATCATAAAATCAGAACCGGGTTACCAACCCCCAAGGCCGATGAAACCAGGGAGGCCCCCAAGCTCTCGCTTCTGTGAGTATCACGAAGATACTGGACATACTACAGAGCAGTGTTATCAGCTAAGCAATCTCATTGAAGCAAAACTTAAGCGAGGTCTATTAACTCACTACATCGACCATGACGCCGAAAAACAAAATGAACGACCTCGTGATCAAGATCGTGTCATCGATGTCATAGCCAGAGGGATCGCAGCAGGTGGCTCATCAAACAATTCTAAAAAGCTTTATGCTAGGGAAGTACTTCACATCAATCCCGAGGCACCCAAATGCCTTCGACCCAATCCTACTCCGATTATCTCCTTCTTCGATGATGACTATCCGTCAGGATTGATTGAGTCTCATCAAGACGCACTGGTAATTACAGCAAAGGTCGGCACAAACACAGTGAAGAAGATTCTGATTGACAATGGAAGCTCCGTTGATATATTGTACCATCACGCTTTTGCGAGGATGAACCATGGAGATAGAAAACTTGAAAATGTGAACATGCCTCTATATGGCTTCACCGGGAATGAGGTTAAGGTCATTGGCACCATCGATCTCCCTGTTCTTTTTGGAACGCTCCCGTGTCAAACATGGCACGTCGTTAAGTTTCATGTGGTAAATACAAGCTCGAGCTACAATGCCATTCTCGGCAGGACCACGTTAACGGACCTGAAGGCCATAACTTCCATTCCTCACCTAAAAATGAAATTCCCCACCGAGTTTGGGGTGGGAGAGGTCGTGGGCGACCAACATGCAGCTCGCCAATGTTATTTATCTACTGTACTTCCCAGAACAAAGAACGTCTATGACGCTTCTATCAATCAAATTATTGAAAAAGATCCTTGTGCAACCATGGAATCCACAGTGGAATCTAATTGCATTCCCTTAGAAGAAACTATAGAGATTGAGGTGGAAGAAGGTAACCCTGAAAAAACAACCAAGATTGGCAAACATCTCAAAGGCGACCTTCGCCAACAAATCATTAATCTTATCCGAGAGTATGCGGACATCTTCGCATGGGATCCCAAGGATATGCCAGGGATACCTGAGACAATCGCCCGTCATTCACTCCATGTCAAACCAGGACTACGCACGGTGAAACAAAAGAAACGGATATTCTCCGAAGAAAAAACCAAGGCCATCGATGCCGAGATTGATAGAATCCTCGAGGCTGGTTTTATTGCGCCTGTACAGTTTCCTGAGTGGATCGCTAACGCGGTACTGGTTAAGAAAAGCAATGGAAAATGGCGAATATGCATTGATTATTCTGATCTCAATCGAGCATGTCCAAAAGATTTTTATCCACTACCAAATATTCACCAGTTAATTGATGCCACTGCCGGCCACGAGCTCCTATCATTCATGGATGCTTTCTCGGGCTATAATCAGATAAAAATGGACAGCCAGGATTGGGAAAAAACAGCCTTCATTACTCATAGAGGTGTCTTTGCATTCAAAAACATGTCATTCGGCCTCATCAACGCTGGAGCAACTTTCCAGCAAATGATGGACACTATCTTTGATCCACAAATTGGAAGAAATCTCCAGGTCTACGTTGACGATCTTATTGCAAAATCAAAAAAGATCTATCGATCATGTCAAAGATCTAAGGGAAACGTTCGAGAATGTGCGACGCCATAACATGCGCCTGAATCCAACTAAATGCTCATCCTGCCAATTATACGGCCCCGTCTGCCATAAACCCTCACAACTGATGTCTCCAATATTAAGCCCATGTCCCTTCTTCCAATGGGGCATCGACATCGTCGGACCATTCCCAAAAACAAAGCGACAACTTCAATACATTGTGGTCGCGGTGGACTATGCAACAAAATGGATAGAGGCGAAACCCCTCGCAAGGATTCGAGAGAAAGAAATGATTGAGTTCTTCATGGAGTTTATAGTGTTCCGGTTTGGTATACCTCGATCAGTCATTACCGACAATGGGACCCAGTTCATTGGCAAAGACTTTGAAGCAATGCTGAATGAGCTAAAGATACAACATCTCAAGGCCTCGGTGGCGTACCCACAGGCCAATGGCCAGGTCGAGGTATCTAATAGAATCATTCTTCAGGGCCTTAAGAAGAGAATTCAAGATTGTCCTCGTTGCTGGGTAGACGAGCTCCCCAACGTCCTATGGTCATACCGGACAACTCCAAGAACTGCAATGGGGGAAACTCCATTTCGCCTCGCGTACGGCACAGATGCGGTCATTCCAGTCGAGGTATCCTTAAACTCTCCCAGAATTGATAAGTTCGATGCAACCAACTCACTAGAGGGATTGAGGTTGGATAACGATCTCCTGGAAGAAACCAGAAACAAGGCAACAGAGTCAATACTCAAATATCAGGTCAAGGTAGCGAAGCACTACAACAAAGGCATAAAGCCAAAAGAATTTCAGGTCAATGATCTTGTGCTGCGAGAAGCAGCCTCGTCGCAGCCCACAATCTCGGGAAAATTCAAATCCCCATGGGAGGGTCCGTACAAAATCCACAAAGTAATTCGACCAGGAACTTATGAGCTAGCACAGCTTGATGGCGAGGTGATCAAGAATGCCTGGAATGGCATACATTTGAAAAAGTATTATCAGTAATTTTTGATTCTATCTTGACCAAAATAGAATCACTCATCAATGTATTAAGGTGAAAAGGGGCTGATATGAGGTTCCCACATTAACTCCCTTAATTTATTAAATAAAAGTACATCTTCGTCTACGACCTTTATATTATTTCTAGCCAAATATTCGGCAACACTTATTATTAATGCCAAAACAACTCTTTTTGAATCGACAATTCAAAATTTAGTAAACAACTTATAATACCCCGCAATCCATTTAAGTTAGATAGACTGTGCGGAAGATAGCAGTTAAAATAACAAAGAAAATATTGCATCAAGACAATGTATGATAACTTGTATCTAGACGATACAAAAATCTCGAAACATCACCAAAATACGATGCAACCACCACCAATCTTGAACTCAAAAATACACTCAACATTGGATGGCAACCTTCACTAAGAACCGATATTATACTCAATAAACTTTCCAAGTAAAAACCTATAACCACACACTCCACTTTGATAGAAAGTCCACAAAACATACTTCATGACCAAATTAAATGGCATTTAAATAAGAAAGTAAAACTCAAATACGTCAAACCATGACATGCAGCTCGCGAACGATAATAGTAAACACGAGACCAAAGTTATACATACCCAATAATCCTTTAATTAAAAGTAAAAATTCACATTAGTTACCGGGCATACCCCGCCTTCAAGCTACTCCACCTTCATTCCCTCCACCTTCTTTCAGTGCCTTTGCTAAATCAGCACATTAGTCGTCTAATGAATGCCCTGATAGATCAATTCCGGATCGGGCAAGACGGTCATAGCAATCTTGATATCCAGATGCTACAGCATTGGCACCGTCCTCGGCCGCTTTCTCTACCTTGAGCTTCAAGGCCGCCACTTCTTCTTTAAGTGCATCGCGCTCGCCCTGTAGTTTCCCGACATCAGCTTCGAGGGCAGTGGTTTTCTCCTTCATCTCACCAGCCGACCCTCGAAGTGAACTCAACTCACTATCCATAACCCCAATTTTCGCCTTTGAATCCTCAAGCTCCTTCTTCATTTTTTCAAATTCCAAGGCTAGCGTCTTCTCACGACCCTCTGCCTCAACAGCTCGGCGATGGGCGTCACTTGCTTTCTGCTTGGCTTCATTCACTTCGCGAGTGGCATTCACACGCCACTCGTGGTCTACATCAGCTCAATAATCTTTGACAATATGAGCCAAATCAGCAAGGAGCTACAAGATGAACAAAGACGATAAGTAAAAAAAAACTATGCGAAATTACCCGTCCGCCACGAGCTAGGCATCGATCGACGATCTCATCCCTAGTTTTATCAATATAAGAACCTTTATCCTGAGGCAGGTCAAATGCTTGGAAAACCTACATTGATAAATCACATGTAAAAGCTATATTCTACACTAAAAACGAATTCATAAATAATGAACTAAAAAACTATAATAAAGCTGAGTTGGAAATCGCGAGCCTGCAGTCCAACGCTCGTTAGCATTAATCTCGATCCGCAAAGGCTTATCTGAAGAACAACCCTGAAACAGAAAAGGCAAGCCTTCCTTATTGAGTCCAGTGAAAGTTAAAAACTTCCCAACCCCGATACGGGTAAGATCGCCAGGCTTCTTTGAAACACGTTTAGACACATCATCATCGCAATCCTCTCGCACCCGCTTACCAGATCGATCACGTACATCACCAGCAACAAGGTCATTCTCGATGGAGACAACATTTTTGGTCGTAGCCCCGTCAACGGGGACTGACCTAACAGCGGGGGAAACTTTTTTCGCCGCCGAATCTCGCTTAGCGGAAGACCGGTTCGCCAACACCAACATAGCCTTATGCATATCGTCTTTAACACCGCTGTTCAAAACTTCCTCCAGAGATTTCCCAGCCACTACAAAGGCAAACAAAAGGTTGTGAGCACATGACACATCAAAAAGCCAAATAAAATAATTACAAAACCTTACAATTATGCTTCTCCAAAAATACGGAACTCTTCAATTGAGCAGGGGTGTACAAAGGACCCCTACCCTGAAACCTATCTAAAAAGATATCATCGTATTTCACCATATTGGTCAAGTAGTCTATCGTCTTTTGCGAGACTTTCTGACAAGGAGGAACGAACTCGAGGTTAGGGCCGGTGTAATACATCCACTTCCCATGCCATCCTGAATTAGACGATTTAACATCCACAATCTTGGAACGACCATTCAACTTATCGAAATAAACTTGCCCACGAGAATACTTTATACCGAATATTGAAAAAAATAAGCGGATAGACGGCACATACCCCAACTCGGCACAACGAGCAATGAACCCACTCACCTGGGCCACAGAATTAGGGGTCAGTTGCGAGATCCCACAACCTACGACCTCGAAGATGGTCAGATGAAAAGGATGCATCGGTAAACGCAACCCCAACTCAAAATGAACCACAGGAATCCCTTGCATACCAAATTTAGGCATTTCCCATATCCTATCCGTCGCCAAAGGAACCTTACACTCATAAGAGCCTTTTAAGTCAACCCAAGACCCCACATCAACGTTAACAGCACGATCGACGTAAATACTGGCATAGTTAAGGTTAGGCCTATTCTTTAACTCCGTCAAACCCTCAATTCTAGCATCTTCCACAACTTTCTGGCGATTCACCAGAGTTCGCGGACTAAGAGGAGTCAAAGCCTCGGGTTCTTTCATAACACTACTGGCCTCATTTAAAAAATCGAAGCTATGATCAGATAACTGTTCAGGGATTTCTATTTCATCCAAATTGACAGAACTCTCTAAACCCTCATCCCTAGTTGATAACCTACCCAGATTTATATCATCGGGTGTACGAGAAGAAGAAGACGAAAAAGACATTTGCCTCATGATTAGGCAGACTACAAAGCACCCTATAAAGCGAATCTGAAAAATAAACAAAAAACAAAAGATAAGAGAGTACCTGGTGAGAATAGTGAAGGCAAGAGGCGCGGCGAAGGAATATAAGCCCTCTAGAGAGAAACTTCTTCTTTTCTCGAAAAGACAAAACCCAAAAAATGAAACGCCACTACTGAGAAATATATATATATATATATATATAAACAAAACAAAACAAAACAAAACAAACAAACAACGACACACACACTTACATCATACCAGTGTCGTCATAAATTAATGAAGGTGATTTCCATGGCCAAAACATCTCATTTATAAAAAGACTCACAGTCGATCGACACTACACGATAATCGGTCTTCTCAAAAATTAGAAAAGCTTAGAGTTAAATAAAAATTAACTAGAACAAACATTAACTTGAACAAACAACTTCATTTAAGAATACCCCGAAGGGGCCAATTACAATTCAGACGCGAATCATCATTACAAATCTACATAAAGACACACAATCAATCTACTATTTCTCAGATTCGATAATTGCTTGCACAATGTCAGGACATTCATCCACATCGCTAAAATCCAACTCATTCTGTAAAAAGTAATCGGTCAAAGCCTCGGCAGCGACGTTGGCCGATGGAGGTACACAGACCATCCGTAAATCTTCCCAGTTGTCGTCCATGCGCTGGTTAACAACCCCAACAAGGACCCAATGCTTGTAATCCCAATCAGGATGAAGAACTCTTTCCAAAGCCGCAGCATCGTCAGTTTCGAGAATCAATTTCCTCTTATCCTCTCTCCAGGCGAACTCAAGCCCATGGCATATCGCTTGCAACGACCAAATCATGGTCCGCGCAAGGGATCGCACCCCCGAAGCCACGGTAAAAATCACCATCGCTGTTCCTCAAAACACATCCAATAGCACAGATGCTTCTCTCCCAGGCATAGATACCACTCACGTTAATTTTATAAAATCCATCTGTTGGCTTCTCCCAGGCCATCTGCACGAGCGTCAGTTATTCAAGAATAAATATCGAAAATAAAGAAATTACCTTACTCAAAATTAACTTTACCTTGTCTCTATTAATACTTTTTCGCAGGTGGCTAAAAACAAGGGATCTAAAGATACCCTTATTACTAGGGGGGACAAATGTTGGACCATGAAGCCCAAGAGAGTAAATTATATTTAGTTAAAAGGCTCACTTAGATTGTATTAGGCCCATTAAGCATTATGTGTATTGTTGGGCCTTGTAGCCCATAAATGTAAACCTTGTTAACCAAGTAAACTAAGGTTTTTCTATAAATAGGAACCAAACCCCACTTGTTAAGGGGTTGGTAATTTTGAGAATAGAGAGAGAGTCTCCTACTTTTAGAGAGAATAAACATTTCATTAATACAATGCACCTCTTTGATCTTCATTTATTGTTTCATTATTATATCAATTATTGCCAAGGTCATCTCCTAGTGAATTATCTCTCAATCAGTTGGTTGGTGAGACCACGTCCTACAAATACTGACGCGATGTCACTGAAAGAAACTACAGTTACAAAAGTTCAGCTCGGCTCGGTTCGTGGAGTTTATGTTGTGGCTGAGCAAGATATTATACTTCCTATAAAGATCCAAAGATACATGATTGAACTGAATCCACCAGATGTGGTGAAGGTGGTTAACGGTTCAGATCACATTACTATGCTTTCCAAGCCACAAGAGCTTTGCTTTTTTTCTTGAGATCTATCAGCACTACTGCTAATATTGTTTCTGCACAAGTTTATTGCAACTTGAATTTCTTCGCACGTTCAAAATTTTTTGTTTCAAAATACGCAATTATGTGTACTCTTGTTAAACTTATCAATATCAATATAATCTTAAAGTCTGCTAGTATTACATTTCGGAAAATTACAACTATTGTCCTTCATTTTTTTAATCTTCTTTATTTCTTTGATGTCCTTTTTTGTCATTACACAGGAAAATTACTACTATTGTCCTTCATTTTTTTAATCTCCTTTATTTATTTGATGTCCTTTTTTGTCATTACACAACATTTGGAGCGATCCAATTTAGATTGGATCGACCCAAATCAAAACCTCTACTATAATTTGTCATTAAACAGCATTTGGAGCAACCCAATTTAGATTGGATCGACCCAAATCTAAACCTCTACTATTATCCTTCATTTTTTTATCTTCTTTATTTCTTTGATCAAATAAATTATATATTATATAATTTATATTATATATTATATATTATATTTTTATATTATTTGAAGTAATTAATATTATATACTTATGTTTGCGTAATCAATAATTTTTGTATTCATAAAATCTAAATTGGTGCTTTCGTCGATTAACTATATTGATGATTTTTTGTTTTGTAAATTTATTATATATATTTAACAAATATATATAATTTTTTGTATAAGTATCATAGGTGGTTAATTTTGTTTTTTAATATTTTTTCTTTATTTCTTTGATCATATTTTTAAAAAATAAAAAAAGAGTTTTTTAATTATGGAGCCAAAACATGAACAAAATAACTAAATAATATCTTTATTCATAATTTTCAATATACACGGCATCATCTATTATCATTGTTTTGAAAATTTCAGATTTAGTTGACAAAAACACCGTCTGGTTACTAATAAAAAATTAATCGATATAATAATGAAAGATAACTTAATATTATTACTTATTTAAATTTAACACACTTATTTATTTCTTTGATTTTTTTGATGTCCTTTTTTGTCATTACACAGCATTTGGAGCGACCCAATTTAGATTGGATCATATCATATAACTGGATGGGTAATATAAATGGACCCCATTATAATTATAACCAATCAAAATCATTTGTTAACAATTTTTGGTATTATCAAAATTACAACTATTGTCCTTCATTTTTTTAATCTTCTTTATTTCTTTGATGTCCTTTTTTGTCATTACACAGGAAAATTACTACTATTGTCCTTCATTTTTTTAATCTCCTTTATTTATTTGATGTCCTTTTTTGTCATTACACAGCATTTGGAGCGACCCAATTTAGATTGGATCGACCCAAATCAAAACCTCTACTATAATTTGTCATTACACAGTATTTGGAGCAACCCAATTTAGATTGGATCGACCCAAATCTAAACCTCTACTGTTATCCTTCATTTTTTTATCTTCTTTATTTCTTTGATCAAATAAATTATATATTATATAATTTATATTATATAATTTATATTTTTATATTATTTGAAGTAATTAATATTATATACTTATGTTTGCGTAATCAATAATTTTTGTATTCATAAAATCTAAATTGGTGCTTTCGTCGATTAACTATATTGATGATTTTTTGTTTTGTAAATTTATTATATATATTTAACAAATATATATAATTTTTTGTATAAGTATCATAGGTGGTTAATTTTGTTTTTTAATATTTTTTTCTTTATTTCTTTGATCTTATTTTTAAAAAATAAAAAAAGAGTTTTTTAATTATGGAGCCAAAACATGAACAAAATAACTAAATAATATCTTTATTCATAATTTTCAATATACACGGCATCATCTATTATCATTGTTTCGAAAATTTCAGATTTAGTCGACAAAAACACCGTCTGGTTACTAATAAAAAATTAATCGATATAATAATGAAAGATAACTTAATATTATTAATTATTTAAATTTAACACACTTATTTATTTATTTGATTTTTTTGATGTCCTTTTTTGTCATTACACAGCATTTGAAGCGACCCAATTTAGATCGGATCGACCCAAATCAAAACATCTACTATTTTTTGTCATTACATAGCATTTGGAACGATCTTCCAATCAATAATTTTTTTCCATCTAATTAAAACACGTTGACTTTTAATTTAAAACATAATATTACAATAATTAATACATACCCAAAAATATGACATCATATCTTCTAACCACTAACAAAATATAATAAAAAATCGTATTCAACCAATAATATCCGTTAGATTTTTAGTTAAAAATTAGAACTGTTAGATCTAATGATTAAATATATTACATGATTAAATTTATTTACAAAATACATACCCAAAAATATGACTTCATATCTTCTAATCACTAACAAAATATAATAAAAATTCGTATAGAACGAATAATATCCGTTAGATTTTTAGTTAAAAAATTATGACTGTTAGATCTAATGATTAAATATATTACATGATTAAATTTATTTACTAAAATTTTAAGGTTCGAATTTTTATAAATACCTAAAATATCATATTTTCCAATCAATAATTTTTTTCTCTCTAATTAAAACACGTTGACTTTTAATTTAAAACATAATATTGCAATAATTAATACATATACAAAAATATGACATCATATCTTCTAACCACTAACAAAATATAATAAAAATTCGTATATAACGAATAATATCCGTTAGATTTTTAGTTAAAAATTAGAACTGTTATATCTAATGATTAAATATATTACATGATTAAATTTATTTACAAAATACATACCGAAAAATATGACATCATATATTCTAACCACTAACAAAATATAATAAAAATTTGTATACAACGAATAATATCCGTTAGATTTTTAGTTAAAAATTAGAACTGTTAGATCTAATGATTAATATATTACATGATTAAATTTATTTACTAAAATTTTAAGGTTCGAATTTTTATAAATACCTAAAATATCATATATTTCAATCAGTAATTTTTTTCTCTCTAATTAAAACACTTTGACTTTTAATTTAAAACATAATATTGCAGTAATTAATACATACCCAAAAATATGACATCATATCTTCTAACCCCTAACAAAATATAATAAAAATTCGTATACAACGAATAATATCCGTTAAATTTTTAGTTAAAAATTAGAACCGTTAGATCTAATGATTAAATATATTACATGATTAAATTTATTAGTAAATACATACCCAAAAATATGACATCATATCTTCTAACCACTAACAAAATATAATAAAATTCGTATACAACGAATAATATCCGTTAGATTTTTAGTTAAAAATTAGGACTGTTAGATCTAATGATTAAATATATTACATGATTAAATTTATTTACTAAAATTTCAAGGTTCGAATTCCGTCAGCGATACTATTATCCTTCATTTTCTTAATCTTCTTTATTTTTTTGATGCCCCTTTTTACCATTACACAGCATTTGGATCGACCCAATTTAGATTGGATCGACCCAAATCTAAACATATACTAATTTTTGTCATTACACAACATTTGGAGTAACCCGATTGGATCAACCCAAATCTAAATCTCTACTATTATCCTTTTTTTTATCTTTCTTTGTTTCTTTGATGCTCCTTTTTGTCATTACCCAAATCTATCTCTGTCATTTTTCACCTTCAAGTCCAAGCCGCTCAAATCTTCACACTGCTGGATTTTGACGCATGTTTGCACTTTTCAGATTTGAAAGCTGGGTTTTTCACCAAATTAACATGTCAACCCCCTAAAGTAGGGACGGGTCATATATGTTTGGTTCCGGTTTTTAATTTGGCCTTAAAAGTTAAGTTTTTATTGATTTCACAATATTAAAAATTAGACAGGATAATATTCGTTTGGTTTTGATTTTGATTTGGCATTTAAGAATTAAAGTTTTAATGAATTACCCGATGTTATAATAATATACAGGACACCAGAAAGGTACCTTTAAAATATTCACTTTATATTTAAATTTAAATAAAAATATGTGGACAATCAGTTACAACCAATCATGATGTCACGTTACTTGCACCATGGTATTTGTAAATAATCTTGGGACTCAATTTGAAACATCTAGCATTATAGACATTATTTTGTTTTCAAGCAAGTTTATGTTCTTTATGGATTTGTTCAACTTAAGGTTTTTGGGGTAGACATGCTACGTACCAGAAGGTCTTATGGAGTAGCATACTTTTTATCGGATGTCTCCGAAGGGACTATGGAATAGCATACTTAAAAGCTCAGACCCACGGCACAAGCCTCGCCCTCTGAGTCAGGCAACATTGCTCTTATTTATGCCCTAAATATCTTCTTTACTCGCGTTCAATTTCACTTCATATATGATCTCATATTTAGCACTTTCATTTGAGCTCCACATTAAAATATAAAAGCACTAACTTTTCATGCTACGTACCAGAAGGTCTTATGGAGTAGCATACTTTTTATCGGATGTCTCCGAAGGGACTATGGAATAGCATACTTAAAACCTCAGACCCACGGCACAAGCCTCGCCCTCTGAGTCAGGCAACATTGCTCTTATTTATGCCCTAAATATCTTCTTTACTCGCGTTCAATTTCACTTCATATATGATCTCATATTTAGCACTTTCATTTGAGCTCTACATTAAAATATAAAAGCACTAACTTTTCCCTTTTTCAGTTTAGTTGGCTTTTTGAGAGAGAATAGGTAGTGGAAAATGTGATTGTTATAATTTGTAATCATACATTATTTGAAGATAAAAGTGAATAAGTGAGCTTCTTGCGAAGACCTATGTTTTTGATAAACAGTATTATCCTTCATTTTTTTAATCTTCTTTATTTATTTAATGCCCCTTTTTGTCATTACACGACATTTTGAGCGACCCAAATTACATTGAAACAAAAAATTCTATTATGATATTGTACTAATTTTCAGTAATGTTGTAGTATTACGATTGTACCTCCAGCCTTTCTCTTCTCCTCCAGCTACATAATTTTAAATATTGAAAACAAAATACAATACAAGAAGAAGATTGCATTTATAAATATAGATTACAAGCAGAGAGAGATGTTTAGCTATAGATAGACTACATAACCACAACATAAGTGATAAAAAGAAAGATGTTAGTTACAGATAGACTACATAGCAGTAACATAAGTGATAAAAAGAAAGATGGTCTACATGATGATCAAGCTAATAAAGTATTGAAATAATTAACAAGGCTGAACCACAGAAGCAACTTCTATTTTATAGGTACTGTTTATCATAACGTGGGTAATAGGTTTATGTATTCCCATTAATTTTATTTTTGGTTACCCTTCTAGGTTGATCAAGAAAAAATTAACAACCCATCAAAATAAGTAGTTTAAAAATATATTCAAATTCAAATTATTATATTCGTTTCAATAAGAACATACTTTTAATATAATAAAGTCAATAAAATAAAAATTCAACAATTTCAGAAAGCGAGAGCCATGGTGAAAGACCTTAATTTGAATATAAACTATAAATCTACTAGAATATTTATCTGATATTTTGACTTGCTTATTTAATTGTATAATTTACTTATTTTTAATAAAAGAATCTATATTAATAATATATATATACACTGTATTTTCATACATGAATTTACTAATAAAGTTTAATGGTCACGCTCTGGTGAGAATGAGAACAGTGAGAACACACATATTCACTACATTTCAAGCTATTTTAAAGGGCCCCGCTAGGGGTATCTTCACAAAAAAAAATCTTATAATTCTATCCTCTATCTATTCATAAAAAAAATTAACAAAAAAAAAATTAAAATGAGAACAGTGAGAACACACATATTCACTACATTTCAAGCTTTTTTAAAGGGCCCCGCTAGGGGCATCTTCACAAAAAAGTCTTATAATTCTACCATCTATCAATTCATAAAAAAATTAACAAAAAAATATAAAAATTGCTTGAAATGTGGTCTCATTGTTCTCCAACATTTACATATTATATTAACTATGAGGTCTCATAGTTAATATAATATGTTCTTGATGTTATATGATGAGGTTTAATGTTTTGGAGTCCTTGGGGTGAAGGGATTATCATTTCCGCATTTGAATAATGAAGACAATTTATTATTGTTTTCCATTAGAGAAAAATATTTGTAAAAATATTTATTACTCTGTTATTGCAAATTTTGATGGATTAAAAAAATTTTCAACATTATTAAAATACAATTGTATGCTACTTTTTTATATAAATTTTATCATATCATTATTTTATTAAATACTTATATAACTATATAGAATATCTTTATAAGAATTGATTATTTATATAATTGCATACAATATCTTTTTAAGAAATCAATCAAATTTGTTAAATTTTTGGTATTGTCAATTTGAATTAAATAAGATGTTTTAAGAAATCAATCAAATTTGTTAAATTTTTGTTATTATCATTTTAAATTAAATGAATGCCGTGTACAAAGTACGGGCAAAATGCTAGTAGTAAATAGATTAAATGTTGAAACACTAATTACGGAATTAGGTAACAAAAATTTTAATTTCATTTTTTAGCTTAGTTGAAATGATTTGTGGATTGTGGTTCTTTCTTATGCTATACAATGTTCTGATGGCTCCCATTCATTTCTACTGGAGTATAGAAATGAATGGATTTTTCATATATGGTATAGTTGAATATAATTTTTCATTTCGATACAGTTGAGAAATACAACAGAAAATGTCACTGGCGTGACGAAATCTATTATAGAAAGAATTAGAAAATGCCCCTTCAAGTGGCGACATAGAGAATCAATAGAAAATGTCACTTCAAGTGGCGAATCCTATTTTTTTTTTTTTTGGTTTGAGTATTTCGCGTAATTTTGAACAATAATACTAGTTTGTTAGTAATCAATTTGATAGGCTTAAAAAATGTATTTGCAAATAATTTTTTTTCATTTTTATTTCCGTATAAAAGTATTGACGTTATACTTTCGAATAATCCAAAAATCTCAAAAAAATAATATATGTAGCTATGTTAATTTGTGGTCAAATATGACAAGTAATTCATGTTACCGGTTAATTTGTGGTCCGAATATGATAAGTACACATGAAATTCTTACTAATTACTTTGTGGAGGCATGTTGAACGGCCTAAAAAACATATTTTTACATGTTTTTTTCGTTCTTTTTGTTTCGTATTAAAGTATTGATGTCCTACTTTTGCATTAGGCAAAAATCTCGAAAAAATAATTTGTGTAACTATGTCCATTTTTGGTTTGAATATGCCAAATTCACATCAAATTCTTAATAATTATTTCGTGTAGGCCTAAAAAACATATATTTACGTGTTTTTCTTTCGTTTTTTTGTTCCGTATTAAAGTGTTGACGTTCTACTTTGCTCTAAGCCAAAAAAATTGAAAAAAAATATATGTGTAACTATGTTAATTTTTGGTCCGAATATGGCAAGTTCACAACAAATTATTAACAATTACTATGTTATTATCAAAAAAAAAAACAATTACTATGTTATTTTTAGGCTCGAAGATTACTAAAAAACACAATTTTCTACAAAAATACTTTTTATTCAAATGAAAAGGGAACATACACTTTATTAAATAAAGCACACAATTACATATAATGAAAATGTAAACAGTAAATTAAACGATTTAATAAAAATCACAAAGTGAAATTGAGTGAGGAGACCATCATATTAATCTTGTCCTTGATCTTCATTAGGTGTGCAACCCACCATTCCGCTTCGTCACGTTCGTTAAGTTTCTTCTATAAGGCCTTACAGCTGCTCAAAAAGTATTCTTCCTCTGTGTTATTTCTATTTCTACATAAACGATCAAATTTGTCATTCCAAAACTTCTTCACCTCTGGATATTTTCCGCATCGTCCTCAACCTCATCAAAGCAATGTACATATACTTCCGTCTAATTTTTTGTGCTAAAATTCTTCCAACAATTTAAATAATGTATCCACACTTCCGTCTAATTTTTAACAATTTAAATAATGTACTCACACTTCCGCCCAATTTTTAACAGTGGACACCCATTTGAAAGTTTTTGATGGTTTAGTCAGTTGACCGTTTTTCTAGTGTGATGACTGACCTGCGAGTTGATTTAGAATGAAATGACGTTCTTTTCATTCAATCCCCAAATAATGTTTGAGTTACCTGTTTTGAGATATATGGCATCCTGAAATGTTGGCAACATCGGTCAGTGCAAGGCGCCACTTCACTTTCTCCATTTCATCCACGAAACGAATTTGATGTTTTTCAAAAGCTTCTTTAAAACTCCCAATTTGGTGTCGCACAAAATATGGATCAATGTTGTAAAACACAGGAATAACCAATCTTTGTTGTGTTCTGTAACTGAGGATCTGTACCAGCTCATCAAGACACCAACTCGAAGAAGCATAATTTTCCGAGATGACAGCAATGTAAATGCTTGATTCCTTAATAGCTTGGATCAGTGCCTCCGTGATTACTTCTCCACTGTGTAGCTCGGAATCATCCTTATATGTTCGGATTCCTTGGCGATCTAGGGAAGCATACAAATGACTTGTAAACTTACATCGAGCATCTTTACCGTGGAAACTCAAAAAAACATCCCAAAAAGTGGGAGTTGAAGTTGAAGCAGAAGAAAATGCAGTTTGAGAGCTTGTAGAAGCCATCAATCTGCGCAGCAGACCTGATGGTTGGGTTATCTGAAATAAGACAATTAGAAACAATGGAAAAGGCTATTAACATAAGATAAAGTTTCACTGATATGAATAAGATAAATATGTACAAGATTCACCGATAATGATTCTTACTATATTGCAGGCCAGCAGCAAAGGATTTGAAAAGTCTGACAAAAGGGACAATTTAGGCGGACATCTACTAATCAGTGACAAGGCCAGTTAACAGGTCAGATTCAGTTATGGATCCAATTATTCTTCCTTTGTGTTATTTCTATTTCTACACAAATGATCAAATTTGTCATTCCAAAACTTCTTTACCTCTGAATATTTTTCCGCCTCGTCATCAAGCTCATCAAAGCAATGTACATATACTTCCGTCTATTTACCAATCCACTGTTAATAACTCTTCCAACAATGTTATTGGTAAATAATTCTTTAGCGCTAAAATTCAATGTACATATACTAGTTTTACCTCGGTTCCGCAAAAAGCAATCAATTTCGGCTTTTCAAGGGCACTATGACATCCTACTTATCATAAGTATTTTTACAAAATACTTTTTAGTTAATACAGGTTATACAATTTGTATATAGTTGAAACAAGTAAATATGAAATTGTAGGGATCAACCAGCCAAATCTTCGTACCATGTCAACCAGCTGGTTTCCATCACTTGCAAACGTCACCTTGGATCGAGCGATAAACATGGAAGACAACAGTAAGAATGACAATACCAAAGTTTCTAAATGAGGCTTTCCAATAAAAATATTAAAGAGAACTCTGTAACCAGTAAGCACTCCCTGATGACATGCTTGAAGATTGATATATTGACTAATGACTAAGCTGTGGGCTTCAATACTACTATATGTAGTAACATGATAAAAGTGAGAAGTAAACCAGAATAAGCAGAGATGGATTCACAATCGTTTTATTGAAAATCCTGTATGTCTTCAGCACCTACGCTCTGAAAATAGTACTCCAAACATTCCCTTCTTTATTGACTTGCCAACAAGGAGCAGTCACCTTTACTGGGCAAAACTCTTGCCAAGGCAAGGTTTCCTGAAAAAAACTATACCTGATAATACTAGATATTCTTATCATATAAAAATATGCCAACTTAAGTTGGACTTGGATCACATCAATTCATTGAACCTTTGGGGAACACCACCGAAAACATAGGCTTAAACATGGAAGGCATCGATTAGGAGGAAACACCACAGAAATATAGTAGTACAATTCATGGAAGGCTATCGGTTGCTTTACAATAATGCAGAAAGTTAAGAACAACGTAGGATGCCAAGTGCTTGACTCTTTATTAGAAATAGATTTGTTGAACTAATACATAGAGATTAGAGACACTAGAAATGCTTAAAGGATCCAATGCAAAACATCTGAATGTTATAATACATCTATGTCGTATTAAACAGTTAGATTGGTCTACAAGAGATATGATGGTAAGCCGAATTTAGATATTAGAACATTAAAGAACCATCTTGGAAATACGATCATAAAATTAAGGTTTTCTACAAATGCGTCAGGTGAGCAAGACTGTACAAGTGTACAACAGATACCAAGAACTAGGTCAATCTGAAGATCAGCCTAAGAGGTGCAGTTAGACGTGCAGTATTACCAATTGGGGCAAGTGGCGATTGATTAAAATATTCATTAATAAATACCATGAACTTGCAACTAGTAGCAGGTGCCAGGTATGTAGCTTCAGTATCCTACTGACAACTTTTTGTGTCCAATCTGGTTTTTCAAAAATTATATTAACTTTGCATTTATAACTGGAGATAAACACAACACGGTTTCCTTAATACGACACAAGTTCACTGCATCTCATAAGGTAAGACATAAGACATAAAAGTTGAGCATTCATCAATACACATATAACAGACAGAACTCTCGTGTGCAATTTTTATTTGAATTCCAAAAAGATGATACAGGTCCACCAATCAGCAAACTGTTCTATAAGTCATGAATTCTACAAGGATAAAACTACAACAATTACAATCCAAGAGTGAGAACATATGATTCTGAGTTTCTTTCGATCGCAAAACTTCTTCACTTCTTCACCTTGGGATGTGATACTATATGACCTCATCAAGATATATATATGAAACACATATTCGTGGAAGGAACAGAGAGATTAAAACAATCATATGAATCAAAATGAACAAGAATTGGAATGATCCTACCACGGAACTGAAATAATGTATCACTGGTCACTCTTCTTTCCATTTCCATAGTAACTTAAGTACCATCTGACAAATTTCTTCAGACCAGTTTGAAGATCTGTTGAGGGACTATATCCAAGTTCTCTATGTGCAAAACTGATGTTTGCGTGGGTAAATTGCACATCCCCATTCCGTGGTAACTTCATTACGGATCTATTCGCCTTCACTTTCAGCAACCTCTCCAAAATGTCCACAAGTTCCGATACTGGCACAGGCGAAGTATTTCCCAAATTGAAAACTCGTAATTGAGCTGGCCCTTTCTTCTTCCCACCACTGCCAGTACTCTTCTCAGCAGTATCCAATGAAGCCAAACAACCCTTTACAATATCATCAATGTAGGTAAAATCTCTAGCTACTGTACCATGATTAGCAGCCTCAAAGATCGGAATCGACTTCCCTTTCAATATATCCCTTGTGAAAAAGAAATAAGCCATATCAGGTCTTCCCCAAGGACCATATACAGTAAAGAACCGCAACCCTGTAAGAGAAAGTCCATATATATGATTATAAGTATGTGCAATCTCTTCACCAGCCTTTTTGGTAGCAGCATAAAGACTAGCAGGTTGATCAGTTCTATCTTTCTCCGAAAAGGGAACTTTCGTATTAAGTCCATAAACAGAACTCGAAGATGCCCAAACAATTGCAGGTTGCGGATTAGCTGCTTTACAAACTTCAAGAATACTAACAAGTCCAGCAATATTACTATGAACATAAGAAGTAGGATTTTCCATTGCATACCTCACACCAGCTTGAGCAGCCAAATGCATTACATGACTAAACGCAACAACCTCAAACAACTTATTCACAAGCACAATATCATTTATATCACCCTCCACAATAAAAATCCCAGAGCGCTCTAAAAGCGCTTGACGGGCTCGTTTCAATGACGGATCATAATAGTCATTGAAATTATCGAGCCCTAAAACACCATCTCCGCGACGTTTAAGCGCCGCGGAGACATGTGTTCCAACAAACCCAGCAGCACCAGTGACCAAAACTGAGATCCCATTTGGGGACCTAATTTTAGCCGAATTTCGAACCCTTTTTTCCCATTTAGGACCACCCCAAGAAAATGTTCTTAAAGAACGACGAGAAAGATCAGAAGAAGATAACGACAACGAGGATGAAGATGTTGATCTAAAGAAAATAAAGATCAAACCCAAGAACACAAAAGACCAAAAAGTGAGCTTGGCATATGAAGAATGCCATCTAATTCTATGGCCATATGGAGTTTTATATTTTCCTGGGGATGATGGTACATCATCAATGTGGGACATTTGCTTCATCAGAAACCAATCTTTACTTTTAAATCTTGAATCTTTTTTACTTTCTGACCCCCAAAAAAACCCTAACTTTCTTGGGCTTTCTTTAAAATCTAAGAAGATTGAATCTTCATTCTGCTTTATCCCCCCTTGTTCTTGCAAAATTGGTGATGCTGTTTGGGATTTGATAAGAAAGGGTATCTGTTGGTGGTGAAAAAATTGAAAATGGTGTCGATGCTCAAATTTACTAATTATAGATATACTATGTGTGTATGTATATATATGGAATCTTGGTTTCTTGTGTTCTGGGTGTAGTGTTACCTTTTTCAAAAAGTTTTTGCTTACAAAACTAAGAAAAGATTTGGGTTTTTTAATGACTGATTAAGTAATGGAAGATTGGATTTAAAAAGAGAGAAACCTGGTAGACATTAGACAATAGTTGTGGAGTTTAAGAATGGGTGGGAGTTTGAAGAAAAGTAGTGAAATTTAAGAGAGAGAGGCATCAAGAAGGGTCAATAGTAATGAAATGGGGTAAATTAAATTAAATGAAGCAATCTCCAAAAACTAGGGTTTTCCATCATTAATTTCAAGAAAGCCATGTTCTTGGTTCAATGAATGAAATTGATAATAAATCATAATCAAAATTTAGCTTACTTTAAAATAATTTTTATTAAATTTATTCTCAGGTAACAATTTTATATTTTGATAATTTTTTTAAGGATGTATTTAATTTATATTTGAGATTTTATAAATTATAAAAAAGAAGTATTTTTTTAGAAGAAAAAATAGGAATCTTAACTTTTTTCTTGAAATAAGTCATAAAAAAATAAGTTTCCCGAACATCCCCTTAATTATTCCTTTCAAAATTTTAATTTTGGATTATGACTTGTTTAGGGGCTCTGAAATTCAGGACTTCATCTTCTTTGTAGTTTTGTTTTCTTTAGTTCTTTTATTTAATTTTTTATTTGAGATTTCATTTGTTAGGAGAAAGTGAATTTATTTTGGGATTTGAAGTGTGGGTTTGAGATTTGTTGGAGAAGGTGTGGATGAGATTTTGACCCCCCAAATATTAGGTGGTTTTTAAATCTCATAAAATTGTGGAGAGATTCATGGGCATTCTCAAATTAAATTGTTTCCTTTATTTTCTTCCTCAAATCAATTTGTGACTTGTCAGAGCATTACTGTTGTAGTATAAGCCGTACTTAGCACAGTACAAGTTCATCATGTAAATTTTGTCCCAAAAAATTATTGTGGAAATAAAAATAAGCTTTTCTTTTTGTGTATATTTATAGTGCAGTTTGGTAAGAGATTATTAGGAGTGATTTTAAAGAAAGTTAAGTCACAGTTAACTTTATTTAAGCCTTCAACAGTTCAACATAATGGCTTTCCTAGATGTGATGAGTGGTGATCATTCCGACATCTGCCCTATGCTTACACATTTGACACTTCAAGAATCTGTTAAATTTTACGTATACATACACAATATATCAATCCATACAATAAATCAGGGACTGCATGTGTTAATAGTGGTGAAAAACACTATGTTCACTTGTATTGAATGGAATGAGGGGAGAATGAAATGAAATTTATACTATTATTTGGGAGAGATTGAGGAAAGTGTTTATAAATTTCATTCCTTGCTTCATTCCTCTCCAAATAATTTGAACTAGAATTCTAACCCACATGTTTTGGAAGGAATGCTCCATTCCCAATCTTCATCATTTTCCTTCCAATCTTCATCATAAAAAACTTCTTCTCCCCTCATATTTGTTCATTATTTCCCCCAATATCCTCTTTTCTTCATAAATTTTGTTTACAATTTTCATTCTATTCCTACCTCATTCCATTATTTCCAAGTGAACACACCCTAAGTACTCAGAAGGGACCCTGGGTTCTTAAACCAGCATTCTTCAGAAAAAACAGTTCAAATTCCTCCTAAATCTTTCTTTTGGAGTACGCTGAAATTTTGTCTCGGCTCCGTCACTGATTATATATTTATCTGAATTGGAAGTTATGCTACGTTATTATAAGAAGGGTTGGACTCCATAGCAAACACCTTATATAACAAACAACAAAGAACACCTCATATCTAATAGATCCATTGCCCCTGGCGGGGCCACCCAATACAAAAATTCTTATTTTTTTAGGCTCTATCCATCCAGCAAAAAAAAAAAATTGAAAATTTACTGTTCATCGATGACGTCATCAGTGACGTCATCGATGAACAGTAAATTTTCATTTTTTTTTTTGCTGGATGGATAGAGCCTAAAAAAATAAGAACTTTTTGTATTGGGTGTCCCTGGCGGGGCCAATGGATCTATTGGAATAAATGATTTTATAGTGTTC
Source organism: Kitagawia praeruptora (assembly GCA_037693485.1). Lineage (NCBI taxonomy): Eukaryota > Viridiplantae > Streptophyta > Magnoliopsida > Apiales > Apiaceae > Kitagawia > Kitagawia praeruptora. The sequence goes on from CM075352.1 coordinate 76,696,586, forward strand.
TTTATTGTTTGTTATATAAAAGTGTTCTTTATGGAGTAAAGGCCATTATAAGAATTCTTATTTCTGAAGCATCAATGGCATATAAAACCAAACATACCCAGTATATCCCGCACAGAGCAGGGTCTGGGGAGGGTGAGATGTACGCAGACCATGCCCCTACCTTTTACGGTAAGGAGGCTGTTTCCGTGAAGACCCCCAGCTTAGTGCACAACAGAAAAATAGTGTGTGATATTTATAACGACTTCATAAATTTTGGAAAAGGTCGCAGCCAAACCTGAGCCCATGGTTTTGATCACATGGGACTTACCTACGCGGAGGTTATCCACTCCGTTCTCGACAGCACTCTGATCTAGGATGACTCCTCGCACAGATCCCCGGGGATTGACTACTCCACTCTGCAAAACACTTAGATCCACGATGCCACCGCGGTAATCTTCCTGCTAACTCCTGCCCGTGGCGCAATACCATAAATAGAGTCAATCCTGCCAAACACCAGGAAGCCCAAAAACTGAGGGAGCATAATACAAGAATAAGGATCCGGTCAGGTTTTTTTTTTTTTTTTTTTTTTTGAGATGTTTATTTATAGTGAATGTGTAATACTGTTATATTGGTTCCCTAATTACGTGATTTCCTATTTTTTTTTCTCTAATTATAGGAGTATTACACAATGCAAGATTCAAAAATAAATTTCTCTAATAATTTCTCTAGGAGCATCTTCAAGGGTGTTATGTGAAATAGGTAGCTATAATCATCAATCATCAATCAATATCAATATATATATATATAAAGGAGGATACGCGGGAGTTTAGATGTCGCTCTAAGATCGTCTCAATCTATTTTTCTAATTTTCTAGAATTTTAGAATTTTAAACACTTATTAATATAAAAATATCATTTAACATATTAGAAGTAGAATAGGTGTTCGAATTTATAGAGGAGAAGAGTTCGAATTTATAGGAAGACATATGATTAGAAGTTTTATTGGAAGTAGAATAAGTATTTATAAAACATATGATTAAAAGTTCTATTGAAAGTAGAATATGAGTTCGAATTTATAGAGATAAGAGTTCAAATTTATAGAAAAAACATATAAATAAAAGTTTCTATTGGAAGTGGAATAAGTATTTATAAAGCATAAGATTAAAAGTTCTATTGGAAGTAGAACAGGAGTTCGAATTTATAGAGAATAAGAGTTCGAATTTATAGAAAAACATATAAATAAAAGTTCTATTAGAAGTAGAATAGGTGTTTGAATATATAGAGCATCCATATAACTAAATATTTTATAGAAAGTACGATCTTCTTAAATTATATATTTCTTATACAAGTTGATTATACTTCTATTAGGAAAATTTATTCATAAATCCAATACTATTATCATAAAAAAAAGTCATATATTTAAAAAGAAAAGAATTGATGTGTTAACATTACAAAAGAACATTCTCATGCAGGAATCCTAAATAAAAATAGGAGTATCTATAATATTTGAGAAAATAAGATGTTTTTTCATTTTCTAAAACTCTAAAAAATTTAGAAAGTCTAAATAATGTATAAATTGGAATTCACTCTATTTTTTAGGTTTTAATTTTAAGGAAAGAAGTTGTGTAAGATAAGTATCATTAATAATATGTAATGAATTTGAAATTTCGACCCAAACGAGTGCGACTCGAAACGTGTTTAACGGGAAGACGGCTCACTATAAAAGATTGTATTAGCTATTAAAATATCATTATGATGTTATAAATTTTATTTTATTTTTAGGATTTGATTTTTATGGATAAACATTACTCCGTATCATACAAGTGATATATGTAAAAGTTAGGTTTTTGGTCTTAATGAGTGAGCGGCTAAATAGTAATAACCGTGTTTAACGAGAAAGCAATTCTTTAGAGAAGACCGTATAAAGATGTTTGAATATATAAGGAATACATAAAATAAAATGTTTTATTAGAAGTAGAATACGAGGACGGTGGAGACGTCTTACACGATTTTTAAAACTATATATCTTTTTTCGTAGAAATCCTTTATTTTATTTTTTTGATACAAGTTAATTATACTTGAATTAGAAAAATATATCCATAAATTTAATATTATTCCCGTAACGAAAAGTCTTCAAATTTAATTTTTTTATATGTTAACATAACAGAAAGACATTCCCATGCGGAAGTTGTAAATAAGTACATGAATATCTATAATATACAGAAAATATAAGATGTATTTTCATTTTTCAAACTCTATAAATATTAGAAAGTTTAAGAATATAAAATTGAATTTACTTTCTTTATATAATTAGTTAGAATTTCGTGACCAAATAAGAGCGAGTCGAAACGTATTTAACGGGAAGACGGCTTACTAAAAAAGATTGTATTAGCTATTAGAATTTGATATTGATGTCATAATTTTTTTATTTTTATTGTTCGATTTTATGGATAAAAAAAATTATATAAGTCTTTATAATATATGTTAAAGTTGAGATTTTGATTTTAACGAGAGAGCGGCTCAATCGAAAGAATCGTGTTTAACAAGAAATCGATTCATTAAATGATATTTATTTATTAAAATTTAATATTAATATTATAATATAACGTAAAATTATTAATTCTTTAAAAAAATATTATAACGCCGCCGCGAAGCGCGGCTTTATCTACTAGTTAGCTATAATGATAATGTAAAATTTTTGCTAAGGGTGAACATGTGTGCTCCAAGGGAATTATCTATAATTATGGTCATGTAAAATTATACATAAAAGTTTTATTGATTCAACAAATATAGCTCACCAAATATCATTATCTATATTTTTTTGCTAAGGGATTAATGGTTGGAGTGCTCAAATTTTTACATATTATCTAAATAGTGTCACTAGATGCCAACTAGATGTCATGTAGACTAACGATTTTACACCCTTGAAGATGCTCTAAATATGTATATGTCTCATTACTTATCTATTTAAATTAGGGATATTCTCTTTGGTACACTCGTGGAATTGGCTTTTGTCAATGGTACCATCACATTTTTGGCTTCTATTCATGGTACACCTGACATATTGTTTCTCTCTTAGTCATGCCCTTCTGTTAGACAACTGTCAATATTTCAGGTGCACCACGTATAGAAGCAAAAAATGTGATGTTACCATTGGCAAAAGCAAATTCCACGAGTGTACCAAAGAAAATATCTCTGTTATTTTTAATAGTCATTAACAGTGATTAAACGGTGTTTAACGTTTTTTTAACGTTTTACTTAAAAAAGGGTATGACTAAGAGAGAAACAATATTTCAGGTGTACCACGTATAGAAGCTAGAAATGTGATGGTACCATTGGCAAAAGCCAATTCCACGAGCGTACCAAAGAGAATATCCCTTTAAATTATAAAGCCTGAAGGCTAATTGTCTGCATTTTTACCATTATATCCTCCTACAAGTGATCGTATTTACAACATTTGCCATATGACCTTTTCATTTCTACGGTTTCACACGTGTGAGCTTTGCTGTTCGAATTGTATAAACTGATACACACTTGCACAGACTTCAAAACGACAAGCGATGAACTTCTTTCATACTTTGCAATTCAAAATTTGAAATCTGAATTATGTCCTCCTCTGTAGTACTATTATCTTAAATTTCAACTTTTGAATTCATTCTTCTCTCTCCCTCTCCCTCTTTTATTAAGCTTGATTATTATTTTAACTTCTTATTTTATTTCTCAAATTTTGCTCCCATTATTTGATTTGCTAGAACTAATGATGATTTGTTAATTTATTTCAGCTCATTGTGATTAATGATTTGCAGAAATTTCGGATGTTGAGAGATAAGACCCCTTCCTTCTTCCTCCGTTTTTATTTTTTGGTTCTTAATTTTTTAATTACGATTTGTCAAATAACAATTTCCACACATTTTAGATGTTGAGAGATAAGTCAGATTATGTGTTCAACTTTGGTATCAATTTTTCTCAGTTTAGTACACTAGGTGTTTGATATAATGGCACAATGGAAAATTTTCATTTTTTTAGTTAATTAAGATGAGATATAGTTGTATAGTTTGTGTGTAATATTTTATGTATTTATTTGATTTGTACAGATTGTGAATTCAAGCTTTAGATTGTTTTTATGTAATGATTATCGCTGATGATTTCAATGCTTAAGCTGTACACTAGGTCACTAGGTGTTTGGTCTCAGTTTATCTCAGTTTAGTACACTAGGTGTTTGATATAATGTCACAATGGAAAATTTTCATTTTTTTGAGCTAATTGAGTTGAGATATAGTTGTATAGTTTGTGTGTAATATTTTATGTATTTGTTTGATTTGTACAGATTTATGTGATGCATGTTTGGTATGAATTTTTTGTACTCCAGTCAATCAGTCATTCAATCTCTATTTAGTGAGACCTTTATAGATAAGAATAGGTCTTTTTTACTATCATATGTATTGTCTTTTTTTTTTTTGCAGGTTAGAGACAAGTTGAAGTGCAGAAAATTTTCTTTAAAATAGAGAAACTCTGAATAGGTCTTAATCTCAATTCATTGTCACTGATGGTATGTGATTATGCTTTATTTTTATGTTTTAGGCATATAATTAGTGTTGATTAATGTTTATTAGGATTCTGAAGCCGAACAATATGGTTGTTCCACGGAAAGAGGATGAAAAGGCAGAGATCTATTATTGATGCACCTGAAGCATTTTTTTTTCCTATGTGATGGACTGTTTTCTGGGGCATTTTCATTGCATGGACAAATAAGAAGCATTCTGAGGATGCTGCTTCCTACATTGAGGTGTTTATATAATCTTAAATGATTGTTGTTGTCTTAAATTTAGAATATCTCTATATCTCTATATATTATAAAGCCTGAAGGCTTTTTGACTATGAATTTACCTTTTTGCCCTCCTATATATCACCGTATTTACCCACTTTCTCTTACAAATTGCCACTTCACAATTTGCCTTATACGGTCTGTGCACGTGTGCGTGTTGTTGTCTGCAAACTGATGCCCATGGAGTAGCTGGCCTTCCTCATACGTCGTCGTTGGAGTTTAATTGCAGTACAACCGATTGATCCGGTTTAATGGATACGATAACTGAAGTATTACTACCGCCTCTTCCGGTTTTGTTTTTGAAGTATATGCTAATTCATCACATCCCATTAATCAATGTTCCTAATTTGAATTTGAAAGCAGGTATATTTATCCTATGCAAGCTTAACTCTTGAATTTGAATTTCAAATTTATATACACAATTTCCGAGAATTCAAATTGAGCGAGCTTTGTATAAGAATGGTTATATCTCACTCTCTCCCTCTCCTCTCCTCTCCTGCTCTCTTCGTTTTTTTGTAATTTATCTTTCAATTATCTTTTTAATTCTTAATCCTTTCTTTTCATTAGTTTCATATCATGCACTGTCTTTACTAATGATTATATATTGCAGTATGAATTTTTCTTAAAAACTGTTTGATGATTTGTCTAAAAGAAAAGCTTGGTAAATTTCACACTTTGCATCCGGATACTAGATGATGACCGTTGTTGGATTGACAAGTTCACTATCACGAAACACTCGGGGATGAAAGACATAGTTGGATGTCTACACATAGTTGAATGTCTAAAGACGGGTGAATTTGTGGGACAAACTAATTTCTTATTCTTATACGACTCTGTCAGTAACGTGGTAACACATACTCAACTTATATGTATCTATCTGTGTGTAATTGTCAATGTTTTGTTTGTGTAATTGTGTGTGTGAAATTGTGGTGAATTATGTAAATTGGTTTACCTGTGTAAGTTTTCATAATTCTCGATAGATTGTAAATAGGTTTTAGTACTTGCATTTCTGTATTATGGTGCGAATGTGTGCTTAATATGCTGATTATGTAAAATGTGGTTAGGCTTAATTTGACTACTATATATAGATGGTTTTGTATTTTGCTATTGGTTATATTTAAGTGTTAGTGCTTGTGTTGTTGTGGATTGAATGTGTTTGTATTGTTATGTTGTGATATGGGGTTGTGATTATTTGTTTTGATTATGAAGGTACTTTTTGAGTAAGTTGATTGAAGAAGGTGAAGAAGAGTAACGGTCAGATGCTTGCTATTAACGAGGTAATTTTTTGTTTTGGTTTTAGTTACAGTTTTGATTTTGTTATGTGTGTTTATTTGTTTTGGTTAAATGAATGAAAATCAAGTTATTCTATTAAGTGTATTGGACTAGGATGGATGTAGGTGACAATATGTAAAATATTTAGTTTTGATTATTGCTTTCGATTGCATCATTTTCAGGATGGATGTAGGTGACAATCGTTTAAAATAGTCTCTTGGATCATTTTTTTTATCACTTTCAAATGTCATGGTTTTATACATGCCTCATTTGGTTGAAGGAATGGAATTGGAGTAGTATTATTTTTGTGTGTTGATATTCTGAAACGGAGGATTAGAGTGTGCTGCAAAATAAATTGATTTACATTAAATGTGTTACTTTGAAGGAGCTTATATTTGTATCTCTTGCGCATTGGAGTATAAAGTTTATGCGCATATGTAGGTCATACTGTAGTGTCAAGGCGTGAAGCTTTGGAGTGTGCAAAAAGTTGTTGGCTTGATTTAGTTGAGGTAACTGTGATCCTATCTGATTTCATTTACAATGTAATATACTGTATACATGTTTATGGGCTACCATTATGTTTGTGTTTGATATATATTACTTCCTATATTACAGGTAGATCGAAATGCTAAGCCACCTGTTTGCAAAATCATGGACTATCATTGAGAACAGTATGTAAAACAATTAAAGGAGAAAGAGCGTACTAAAAGCAAGGTATTGTTTTCTTTCTAACCAAAAAAAATAAATTCCGGTGAAGTAGTCCTTAGATATATCTCGACATCTGTTGATAGGTTGTTTTTTGGTAGTTCATTTATATTTTAGTACAGGGCATGAGGGAAAATAGAATCAAACTCCTACCACCTCTCCATATGTAATACCGTTAATGCTATGATCATTTTTTAGAGAAAAACGTTTCTTTAGGGACTTAAGGCACTTAATAGGTTTCTTGAGAGGCTTAAGCAATTAGTTCCTTTTTACAAGCATCTTCCTTTCCCGTTAATTAGTCCAGTGATCCTCTTACCTTGAGCCGTTTTTTGTTTGTGGTGTTGTGGTGCAGTTTATAATATAATCAAGGATCAATTTATAATATAATCAGAATATTTCAGTACATTGAAGATCTGCACACGAAAGATTTAAATATCAACCAACTTGCTGCTTGAGAATCTCTCTGGCAGGTTTTGAAGCCTACTATATTTTCGTGTTTTGTGGAATCTAGCAGATGCTTTTCCAGGACCATTCCATGTGGATAGCTGAACTATTAAGAGAGTTTCTTCAATCCGATGATGAGCAACCGAAAGAGACTGGACTTTTGGATCCAAGGGATGATTAGCTTTACTATATAGTGAGATCCAATCAAGATGGAACAATTGGGTTCACTTTCAGTCCTCAAACAATTAATCTTTCCCTGACAAGAGCAAGGTATGCCTATGAGCCTATCAGTGGCTTTCTTGATTGACTTTAACTTCTAAACTGAATAACGAAATTTCTGAGCAGTTGCATTTGCCGTCTGATGCCTGCAAGCACTGGCTATGGATTTTTGGGAATGAGAAAACAAAATTATGCGCCGGAGAGATAGTGCATCACACAAAATTTGAGACAACTCAAATTATGTTTATCACATGAGGGGACGCGCCTATCTTTAAGATGTTATTTTTAATTTTCCAAAATTATAAAAATAATAATACTTAATTCTCAATAAAAATTTGTTCAATTTGACCACAAGGTCACACTTAAATTTGGATGTAGAGGAATATTAAAAGGAAAATAAAGTATGCAAATTATTACAATGCAAATTCATAACAATAAAATAATAATATAATAATGAAATGATAACAACCCACATAAAACTTCATAAAAAGAAACAAGTTCAAAAAAAAAAAATACAATCAATATAAAATCAATCGCTCCTGTTGAGATTTTTAAATTAATGTTAAAGAAACAACGTCTAATTTTCAAGAGAAAGGGAATAATGCGTCCAATCTGCTGAGTCTTGACTGTTGGCCACTATACAATTGAGATTTACAGTAGATGTTTAAAACAAATGTACTTTGCGGCTTGCGCATCTTTTCTCTGATTTGACATCAAGTTGTGACCATTTTATTTAAATGATTAATCTATAAAATTATAAATAAAGGTACTCCTCCGTCCAAAATAATTGGATATATAAAAATCTGTCTTTGTGATTGTAGTGGATTACGTGTTTCCATTGCGTGTCTTGCTGTTTAATTTGTTCCGTGTTGTCTTGGCAGTTAGTTCTCCTCTATGGGTCTTACAATTTGTTTGTCAAACTTTTTCCTTAAAAATCAAGGTATCGCCGGAAGGCGATGCCGAGAAGCCATATTTTAAATATATTAATCGTCCCTTTGAGTGTTGTCTGTAATCGTCTGCAGAAGGCCATTGAGATGCTGCAGTCTAAAGTTAATCCTTCTGAATCTATTACAGTCCTTCAAAATCTGTTTAAGATTATTAGGTAACCAGACTTGGCACCATCTTTTACTCATGATATTGATCATTTTAGGCCTAATATATATTTCATCCAAAATTTGTTGCAGGAATGTGATTGAACATCCAAATGATATAAAATTTACAAAGCTTCGCAAAGTATAGTCTTATTGTAATGCTCTTTCCACAAAAGCTCTTTCAGGGCTTCTCTTTTACTTAAATAATTGTATCTTATATCATTGTAACACTGTTGCAATTACTTTTACCTACTTTAGATTTTACAAACATTTTTTTTTTTTGGTATGAACCAGGTACATGATCATGATACGGGGCGAAGATTCAATAGATCATACAACTTCATTTTACTGGATTGTGCAGGAAAAAGAGTGGTTGGAACCACGACAACTAAAATGATATTAGACATGATAAAGGTAACGTTAGCAGCATGTAGACAATTGTTTAGGACTACTGTTTAGGACTACTTTAGTACCTGCAGCTTGCTTAACAACTACTCCCTCCGTCCCACCCAATTCTTAACACTTTTTTTGTTACTTTCTGGCACGCATTTTAAGGTGAATTTTAAGGATAGTTCCATAACTTATTTTTGAAATTTTCTTTTTTTGTATAAAAATAGGATTGTTCTTTTTTTATACAAAAAAAGAAAATTTCAAAAATAAGTTATGCAACTATCATTAAAATTTACCTTAAAATGCGTGCCGGACACCCTATTTTGAAATGTTAAGAAATGGCCGGGACTGAGGGAGTAACACTTTCATGCACAAGCTCAGACCACAAATATTCGAAAAAGTGGTTGTTTGATAAGACCTTGCATCAGATCCAATTAGGCATCGGTAATAACTCTATTCAGCTTTGTCAAATATCATTGTGTTATTGATAATGAAAGAGTGTTTGTGGTGGCTCTGATACTTCTTTGATTTGCACTTATTGAGTGTATAGATGAGGTTAAGCTGATAAGCTTTATTTTTGCAATTTCTAATTAATTTTGTGTGACCGCATTTGGAATTTGGAACATTATCCCAGACTTCTATTCAAATTTGTCAAGATTAGATTGTGAAACAACATAATATTCATTGCCTCCAATTTTCAAATTCTATTCATGTGCAGTCATTGTAGGAAGAAGTGACTATTCACCTGAAAATGTATTGTCTTTTGCACTTTTTAAAGTTTTGGTGTACTACACTTTTCATATAATGATGATACTTCTGGCTATTTGATCGCTATAATTTATAGTCAATTTGTAATATTCTTGAGATGTCTTGCTAAAAATGGTGAAACCTAATGTCTTTAATTTTTTATAGTACAAATCTGTTTATTAATGGTGAAAGGATAGAAATTTCTGCTATTGTGTTCACTAAGAGGTTTCAAGAAAGAAATAGGTTGGGCGTTGGTAGATGTCATTTACAACTTCTAATTTATTACCACTAAAATATCATGGGAAACAGTTATTATAATTTGGACTTCTTACTTTTCAACTTTGTGCTATTGTGTTTTCCTATTTGGACACTGAGGGTCCAGTATACTAAAACAGACTAATACAAACAACAAACACAAGTGGTTCATTTTTACATAAAGCCCAATACAGGTTTAGAGAACAACTTAAGTTAAGGAAGATAATTTTTTATGAAAAAAATTCATATTATTACACCATGCGAAGCGGGCAAGCAATCCTAGTTTCTTTATATTTATTGTCATGGTCCATGCTTTCTAAAATCTAACACAGTACAAGTATGAAAGTAATTATAAACTTTACCCAGCATCACTGCAATCTTGTGAGATTGCTCTTTCCTGTCTTTGTCATGTTGAATTCATGAGATTAACTCCAACTTCCATAGATACAACCACAAGAATAAATCACACAATAGAACTCTTAAAACTCAACCAGAGTTATATTCTATGAAAAAAAATCCTCTCATTCTATATCAAGTTCAAAAATGGATATATTATTTATCACTCTTTCTGAACATAAAATCAAAACTGTATACAAAATTCACATCAGCATAACATACACATAACACATTTGCTGGGAACTTATTGTTCGTATATATGTTTAGACACACAGTACAAAAGAATTGAGAAGACGCGGATGGTTGACCATCTTGTATCTCTCCCTACAACATTTGCCACAATTTTTTTGTCTCTTATTTCTGTCTTTTTCTTGAATGATTTTTTTTAATTGTACTTCAGTAGTCCATTTTGTTTGCTAGGTGAGAAAAACATTTAACTTTAATGCTTTGAAAACCTCTGGAGGACTTCGAAGTAGTCGGGGAAGGTTTTCCTAGTGCAGCCTGGATCCTTAATGGTGACGGGAACATCTGCACAAGCAGCAATAGAAAATGCCATGGCCATCCTATGATCATCATAGGTATCTATGTCGGTCACATTTAGTTTCTCAGGCGGAGTAATTACACAGTAATCTGGTCCTTCTTCCACTGTTGCTCCTAGCTGAAATTTGAATGATGTAAATACAAGGGTAAAAATGTAAACCAATAGAAGAGTGTTCGGGAATCATAAGTGTACTGCTGCAGACCCTACCTTTCTGAGTTCTGTGCAAATGGCAATCATTCGTTCAGTTTCCTTGACTCTCCAGCTAGCAACTGAACAAATAAAACAGGAGTAATCATTTTTTTCCTATATATATTAATATTGTTTATAAGAAAAACAGGGGTTTTCAGTTTCACAGTGGTGCTCAGAGTTATGTTAATTTTAAGGAAAAATTTGAAAGAAGAATCTGATACTGGTTTACGCTCAAGACATTTACTTTTATAATACTACTTAAATGTTCCTGGAAAATTCTTCCAGTAGATTATAGATGTGCCTGTACAACTCCCATATGGCAGATGACTACTGCCAAAGACACTCCATTACAAACTATGTGATAAAGTTTCTAGATTCCCCTTGCATATAAGAAGCTAAAACATACCGTCTCTTATTGTTGTCGGACCGTCAGCAAACAGTGCAACTACAGCAAGAGTCATGGCAACATCTGGCATTTTGTTCATGTTGACATCAACAGCATGCAGATGTTTCCTTCCTAAAGCATTTCGAGGCGGCCCTTTAACAGTTACACTATTCTCAGTCCAGGTTACTTCAGCACCCATTTGACCAAGAACCTCGGCAAATTTCACATCACCCTTGAGGAAGAAAATATAAAAGCAAGTTAACCCTTAGTTACGTAGTTGCATCAAATCTTCAAACCACGGGGGGAATATACATAGAAGTTACACAGCTTACATAAAATGAGCATGGGCAGCATCGTACTTAATTATGGTTGTAGTTGCTTCCTAATATAAAAGTCCTTTTTGTTATCTTTCTTATCAGTGTACACAACTTGGCAATTTGGCAAAAATTCTTTTTAGTGCAAACAAAATTGCAAGCTTTCACCACAAGTACTAGTGTGGTGCAGATGGTAAACCAACTAGTGGTCAATACTTATGACTCATCTGCAAATTGTTAGAAATATATATATATATATATATATATATAACTTTGTATCTATTATGCATTAAAGACGAAGAACTAAGATGAAGAATTAAGTCTCTGTATTGAGTTAGAGATTACATTGTGTAAAAATTAGTTACAAGAGAAACGAGTAATGAGTTTATATAGAGTACATAGATCTAGCTATCACAGATATAGACTATTCACGAAACATATAATACAGCTGTGCAGTGTGTTCAGGCTACTTCCACATATGGATCAGTAGTCTGAACAACAATTTTTTTTAATATGGACAATACCTGTAAGCTGCTTGTCCCACAACCTTCAACAGTTATGGTTCCACCAGTCACTGCTGCACCAGCTAAGAAATAACTTGCACTAGAAGCATCACCTTCTACATAAGCATTACCAGGGGATCTGATTTGTTTCACTCCATTAGATTCCAATCTCACCAAGCTTCATAAACTAGTGTCAGAAGAAACTTACTTGTACTTTTGACCTCCTTTGATGAAGAACCTGTCCCAGTTACCAGTATGCTCTACAGTAACACCAAATCGTTCCATCAACTGTAGGGTCATCTCAACATAGGGTACAGAAATTAGTTTATCTATAATTTCAATTTCAATGTCTCCAAGAGCTAATGGAGCTGCCATGAGCAAAGCAGTCAGGTATTGACTACTAACTGATCCAGAGAGCTTGACCTGTAAATAGAGAAGAGGAAGAGGTTATTGTGAATAATTACTTTCGCAGCTATAAGGGAACATATCAAAGGTAGCATCAACTTAATCTCCTCTATGCCACTATGACAGCCTATTATAATATAAAAAAAGAAAAAACCCAAAACTTCTCACATAACATGAATGCCTGTTATTACTTACTAGAAACATATGCATCCACTGTACAGCAATATCATTGGAAAACCGACATCAAATTTATTAATAAATCCACTAAAGTAGAACATCTAGGATGTACGCAAAACAGACAACCAATTATCAAAACACTGAGACCATCTTTGATGTACAGAGCACACCTAAAAATCCATCAAACTTTTACCTTTCCACCAGGAAGGCCTCCCTTCCCTGCTACGCGGACTGGAGGACAGTTTGTGCCAAGAAAACAATCAACATCTGCACCAAGCTGCTTGAGACCTGTGACCAAATCACCAATAGGCCTCTCTCTCATTCTAGGCACCCCATCAAGTATGTAACTGAAAATAGACGACAAATGTCAGTTAACGCAGTCAGAAGAAGGATAAAAGATAACTATTAATAGATAAGAACCACTAAAGAGCCAGCTAGAACTAAAGCATTTCTTTTGGAGTGCTCACAACTTAGTCAGGGTGAAGTGAAATCATATTCCTTGACAACAAAATTTATAAGCTTTGTTGGGTTGTCAGTGAGATAGAAGTGATCAAAAAATAAATAATATGGTCATACCAATTTACCATATCCTTAAAGTAAAGTTTTTGCATTGAATCTTTTAAGTCCTGGTCATTGTCTTTCTGATAAGCCACATAAGTTAGGGCATTGGAAGATTGCACTTTTAGGATCTGACATTCTGATCCAATCAATCAGGTGTGCCAAAATCAACCAATAAATCAGGTCATGTCAAGTATAGATCATATGGTGAATCTTTTAAATCTTCTTTTCAAGCCACAAGTATTAGACATGCCATTTTGCAACTAAAAATGTACTTACCAAAATTGTGGGGCAAGGCATTGCCTTAATGTCGTGGCAGTAAGCTTAAGAGAAACTGCGTACTGCCTAATGGCTCCTAGTCCTAGGTAAGTACCTTACCACCTACATAGCCCTCAGGCTACTATACTTACAATGTGAATTTATTTTAAAAAATATAAATACCTAGAATTCCCTCCAGCTACAGTGACGGCAGCAGTCAACGGGCGCATTGCTGTCCCGGCATTTCCCAGGAAAAGTTGGATTTCATCTTTAGATTCCTTTCCTGCTGGAAATAGACCAGATGAACCTTCAATTATTGCTCTTTTACTTGCACTATCCTCTTCCACCCGTAAGCCAAGCGTTCTCAATGCACCAAGCATATAATGGACATCATCACTGTTCAATAAGTTATCTACAACAGTGGTTCCCTATAAATTGGCAAAATGATGGTAGACATTTCATTTTGGGAACGGAGAATAAACAGAAAAAATGGGAAGAAAGTACAATTTAAAACATATGCACCCAGAAAGCAGAACAAGGGGGGGTTACAACAGAGATATATTGCAATGCTTCACAATGTCTATAGTTAAACCCTATGTTACTCGGACTCTTCATTTTACCTTGGAGTACCGGTATCGGACACTTGTCACTCGGACATGGACAATTGGACATGGACACTTATTTTAAGCCAAAAATATGTACATTTGTCAAAATGTTACCGAGTCTGATACTTGGACACGTACCTATGTCGGACACTTATAGCCAAGTCCGAGTAACATAGGTTAAACCACTAATCTAATTTACAAACTGGAATCTTAGTTGAAAAACTAATCAACTTCGGTAATTCATAAGCCAGAGACATAAGCTTGACACATTATATGGTTCATGCTTTATTAATTACACACAAAAGGTAAAGTTTACACAAAAACCATTACTTTAATAGAATTATGCAAAGAATATTGATCTCTGCCTGGTTGGGAGTAATTAAATAAAATCTGTACTATTTTGTGGGTCAATTTCAACAATTTTTATTCCTCCACACACTCCTTAGTTCTTACTCGTTTTCTACACAAACCTTAACATAGAAAAGTTGCACTCTTTTTTTTTTCCCACCCTTCTCTCCAACAGTCCTACATCCTTCTTTTCCCTTTTATTTTTGTATCATAGTTCACAATTTTTCATTGCAGTCCTACCTCATTCCATTCCTTGCAACCAAACAGAGCATCAGTCATTTGCCTCCATACAACCCAAGAGAAATTCAAATTCTCAATATATGAGTTTATGCACATTTGCAATCTAAATTGTCCTAATGCATTAGTGTAATGGGACATTGGACAAGAAAAAGCATACGCGGAAGTTTATTGAGTGTCAACATCTTCCCACCCCCTCGCTCAAACTCTGTGATAGACTAGCTTCCAGAAAAATCTCAAGTAACTAGAATAAATCAAGGCACATTACTGTTATAATTAACACATAGAACCATGAAACCTTAACCACATTCTAATCCTCCACAATCAGTAAAATGCAGTCAATATTCCACGTTATGCTCCCATATCAAAATTTTACACTAATTTTATATTTTTCAAGTTCTCCACTAAAATCCTATCACAAAATTAAATATATAAATATATCAAGTTACAAACTTTACAATAGTTAGCACAAAACAACAATTCACCTCAGAAAGGGCAGCAAGAAGCAAAATCCTATTCGAAAGCGATTTCGAACCAGGCAACTTAACAGTTCCAGAAATCTCTTTAATGGGTTGCAATACAATCTCTGGTGCTGTTGACTGCTTCTCTGAGGTGGCAACTGAAGCTGAAATCTTTAAAGAATACCTTTCTTTCTTCTCATTTCTCAAAGGACTACTAACAACCCTTAGACAATTCAAACCAGAACCATTTGCAAAACCATTGACATTTGATCCAAAAGATACAAACTTTAACAATTTGGGGTTATTTGGTTTACCAAAATTAGCACAAAAATGGGTCATTTCAACCCCCTTCCCCATATTGGTAACCTGCGCCATCTTCAATTATGATCTTGTTTGGGGTTATGGAGTAAAATGGATTTCTGGGTTTTGTTCTTGAGGGTTTGGTAGAAAAAGGGTATTCAACAAACGTTTGAGAAATGAAAGAATGAATTGAGATTAGGGGTGAGCAAAAAACCGAATTGAAACCGAAACCGAACCGAAACCGGTAAAAACCGAACCGAAAAAACCGAAACCGAAATCGAACCGGCAGTTGCGGTTTTTGATTTTTAAAAACCGAGACTTTCGGTTCCGGTTCCGGTTTTAGATTAAAACCGAACCGGTTAAAACCGAACCGATTATTAAAATATATATATATATATATATAATTTATATAATTTTTATATAATTTTTATTTGGGGAATGAGCATTAAGTTCTAATCACTGAGTCGAGGACCAATAAATCTAAACAATGACAGTGGCTAATTATTGAAAAAGACAAGACTAATTAGAATGCAAAAGATGAAAACTGAACATCAAGAATGAGAATTAAGTACACTCATTTGATCATATAGTAAGGAACATGTCTAAGTTGACTACTGGACATCATATTGTGTTCATAACAACAAGTACAATACAGTGAAGTAGAAGAGGAAAGATATATCAAGGTAATAACCAAGGCATTGCAAGTTGCATTCATACGTGCTACATATTCAACCTCCTCCGATCTCCATAACAACCAGTAAAAATCCTAATATTAGGCAAAAAACACCACCAGCAATGTTATATCGCAGTCCATCAGCCAGCCAGTCTGGTTTGCCAGAACAGTGAGGCAGACAGCCCAGCATCCGAATTCCCCTCTTTAATTTATATGAAAGAGCCAGTATTAGTTTCTCAATTACCCTCCGTACAGGTTATCACATATGTTTCACAAAAAATAAATATTGTAAATTTTTAAAACCGAAACTAAAACAGTAACTAAAACATGTGGTGCATGTTTACATATTTTCATCCGATTTTAAAACCGAAACCGAACCGTTACAAACCGAACCGGGTTTTTGAAACCGAAACCGAAACCGAACCCGAACCGGTGGTTGCGGTTTTCGATTTTAGAAACCGGGGATGTATGGTTCCGGTTCCGGTTTTACCCTAAAACCGGACCGAACCGGCCCATGCTCTACCCTAATTGAGATATTCTTGAATTTTGGGGGGTTGGCGGGGGTGCGTAGGATAGCAGGATTCAGCCTTCAGGTAGTGTTTGACTGTCACTTCTCTTACCTACCCATTTGTGCCTAAACTTCGATTTTCTTTCAAAAGAATACATTTTTATTGTAATCATAGTTCTAAAAATCTCCAATTTAATTGATTAATTCTCGATTAATTCTCTATAATGTAATTAGCTAATTCAATTTTAAAATTCGATTAATCATATAAATTTATTTAAAATAATATATTTAATTAAAAATTAGATTAATATATTAAATATTATTATAATATCCGATTAATATTTCGATTAATCACCGATTACCCGATTAATCTTAAATCGGTAGCTCAACCGATTTATACTGATTACCGATATTTACAACCATGCTTGTAATCAATTAATAAATGTTTGTTTTAGTTCTGTCTAAAACTTTGAGAAAATGCCCAAAATACCTCTTTTTCAGCATCCCATTGCCCAAAATGCCATTTAGCGCGAGCAGCCGTCCTAAATATCCATGATATGCGCATTACAGTAATGCGCATAATTTTTTTTTATCTCCACTATCTACGCATTACATTAATGCGTATAGTGTTTTATTTTTTTTACTATGGGGTACGCAAGATACTAATGCGTATAGCTTTTTATTTTTTTAAAAAATGCTGAGTACCTGATGGTTGCTAACAATGCTAAGTATCCGGAAAAAAGAAAATAAAAAAGAAAAAGGGTACATTACTATCCGATCGTTACTAAGTATAGGGAGTTTTACTTTTTTTTTTCATGTAACATTACAAATTTATAAATAAATGGTCATTTAATTTATTTTTTTTAAATTTTAAAATTAAAATTTTAATTAAACTTACTATTTCAATAATTAACTTTAGGGTTCAACGTTTCCATTTTGGGTTTAGAAATATTTGGAACAATGACCATCACAACAGAATAAACCGTATACGAACTTAGGGTTTAGGGTTGTACCCTAAACCCTAACTTATCCTGATTTTTAAATGCGTTAGCGTTTAAAAATCAGGCCGCCGGATTCAATTTTTTTATTAAAATTTTAAATTTTATCTGTATTCCCTCAGAATTTCAACGGTTAACCTTTGGGGTTCAACAGTTCCATTTTGGGTTTAGAAATATTCGGGACGACGAATAAACCGTATACGAACTTAGGGTTTAGGGTTGTTTACAACCCTAAACCCTAGACCCTAAACCCTAACTTATCCTGATTTTTAAACGCTAACGCGTTTAAAAATCAGGCCGCCGGATTCAATTTTTTAGTAAAATTTTAAATTTTATCTGTATTCCCTCAGGATTTCAACGGTTAACCTTTGGGGTTCAACAGTTCCATTTTGCACTAGTACAGAATAGGCTTTAAGCGTCGCACTTTTAGCGTCGGTTAAATGGAGAACCGTGGCCTATACTTACTTTAAGCGTCGGTTGCTACATTAACCGACGCTTAAAGTCATTTATGCTGGACTTTTTGCGTCGGTGATAAAATAACCGACGCCTAAAGTTGAACATTAAGCGTCGGTTTTTACTCAACCGACGCCTTAGGACTATCTTTAGCGTCGGTCATAACAACCGACGCCTAAAACTGTATCTTTAGCGTCGGTCTTTACTTAACCGACGCCTAAAACCGAACTTTTATCGTCGGTCGAAAACAACCGACGCCCAAAACTGTACTTTAAGCGTCGGTCATTAGCAACCGATGCCTAAAACTGTACTTTAAGCGTCGGTCTTAATTTAACCGACGCCTAAACTAATTTTTTTTGTATAATTTTTAAAGAGCACGCGGGAGCAGAGCAGTTGATGTTTTTTCCCAAGTAGAAGTGATAAGAGACAGACAGACGATACGGGAATGTGGGAATATAATAAAAATAGGAAAAATGACAATTTTTGAAAATAAATTCATACACACCAAAGTACTCATACTCACTATTTGTGTGATGAATGTTACCTTATTTTCCATTTTTTTTTATTTTTTCCCCATTTTTAACTAGTTTGTCAAATAAATCAAAAAATTAAATAAAAATAGGGAAAATCACAATTTTTGAAAATAAATTCATACACACCAAAGTAGTCATACTCACTATTTGTGTGATGAATTTTAACATACTTTCACTAATTTTCCATTTTTTTTTATTTTTCCACTTCTTTCTATATATAATACATCATGAGATATTTTAATCTCATGAAAAGACAATTTTATCCTTTTATTAAACCATATTCACGCACACAGGCACACAACCCATAAACATAGTTATACACTGTTTTGTACACAGAATTGCGAATCTCTGTCTTCCTCGGGCGCAGTACTCCCTCAATCGTTGGTTACCATCGACGATTCTCTTCTCTATTGATGGCATCGCCGAACCTCCTGACCTGAATCCGAACTCATTCAATCACAACCCCCAAACCAATCTACAACCAACCTAAATTATAACATCAACCCACACCAATATTCTCCAAAACACACAGTAAAAATGTTTGTTTTATCACTTCGACGGAGTCAACACCCTACTTCCGGCACCAAATTAACCGCTGTAAAACCCACCATCACATCAAAACCCATCCAATCTACAACCCCAGTTTCTAAATCATTGATGGGTAGTACTGGAAAATACTCAATTAAAAGATCTGGTGTTAAAGAAAACCCTCAGCCCATTTCAAGAATTGGGGGTTTTGAGGGTTCTGTTAAAGCTGTGTTTCGAAATGTGCCAAGAATTGAAAAAGGGGTTGATGTTAATGTCTGTTAATGCCATACCACTCCTGAATCTCTCCTTCCAAAGTTTCGCAGACGAGGATGCTTATCCAATTGAGACCTTACTGGAATGATCACACCAATATCAAATCCACATCAGCGCGAGCTTCTTCTTCAATCTCTTCTTTGAATCAAAACGAACTTATCAAATTCTCCGCCTTTACCGATTCCTGGTATATAAATGACTGTTTCATATTTATATGTTATGAGCCCCCACTAAGTTTGATTGCGTTTGTTGTGTTTTATGCAAAATATGCTCATTAATTTTGATTTATTGTGTTCTTTCGTATGTAGTTTGATACAACTTTAAATTTTGAGTTTGCAATTGCAATTGTGGTCGTAAATGAGTATGTTAGTTGTGGGTAGTTCTTGAATGCAAATCAGCTGTTTGATATAGTGTTAATTTTTCAATGGATGTTTTTAAATAAAGTTTAAAAATTAATGGGTATGTAATGCTGATTATATGAGAATGTTATCGAATACATAAGCTTAATGTTACAACATAAAGAAATCAACGGAGCAATGCATATTTTGAGTCTCAGATTATGACAACCTGTAGAATCAAATTATATCATGTGATTGTTTGTAATCATTTGATTCTTTCGCTCTTTTGTGACATAAAATTCTCGTAATTCACATTGAGGGTTCAATTTGCTCTTGAAATGAATGGTAAATTGCTAGCATATTTTTAAAATAGGATTCATCTTACAGTATTTGCTTGTGTTTTGATGTCGGCCTTTTGTGTGCATGTACGTATTTGCAAAGGTATACATACACCTGTGAAATTCTCGGTGAGGTTAATATAGATAAATAATCTCTGCTTCATAATTTGTTTCCTCTCAAGACACACCATCATCATTTCTTGAAAGAGGTATTGCGTGCATAAATGAATGAGGCTACTTGTCAAGCTGCATGCACGACATACTATTCATCGCAATGCACATTTAAGATAGTAGCTAGGAAAACGAATATATGAGTCCAATAGAAACTATAAGCTGTGTAGGAAAACACAATTAATTCTTGGGGTAAGTAAATGGTTAGTATTACGTAATTCTGACATAGTGAACTGTTTGTGGATTTTTGTAAGGAGATAGATATACATGTGTCTTTGGTAGATTTTTGTAAAAGTTTTGGAGGTTTTATCTCTATCATCTTATATATCTATGTTAGACTGCTAGGGATATATTTTATCAATAGACCTGAGTGGACGATAGTTGATCAGGCTGGCTCTGCGTACTCTTAAATATCAGTTCCATTGTATGATACCCTGGCTATGTATAGTAGACATTCATCGATGTTATTAATTGATGTGGCCATACTTTGTTCTGAATTCACAGAACTGTTCTACAGGTTCTGATGCTGTTAATTTATAATAAAGTATGCTACTATAGATGCTATATTTTATGTGTGGCAGACATTTGATACCGTGAGTTTCTTCTTTATCTATTTTGTCGTTATGATGCTATATAACTGAACTGAGTTGTGTAGGTGGTTGGTGGAGCAGATGGTCAAATGACATTACCACCATTAACACCAGGTGTAGAGGTCGTATCATGTTCGGAACCACTTAAAAGGTAATTCAGATTTTTTTCTCACTAAGTTTTCTCAGTAGTATGTTAAGGTGAAATGGCCTCTATAGCTTACTGTTTAAAAGGTATGGAAAATGAGTCTATTGATGTAGTTTAAAGGTTAAACAAAAAGATTAAATACTAAAAAACAGTTGGAGGATAGGTACTAAATACAATTGCACATGTAATTAAATATAGTTACTTTAGAAAAATAGACAGATTCAATTTCTGCTGTGAGGACCATGATTGTAGAGTTGGTGCAGATTAATTTTAGAACATAATAATTAATAAGGACGATATAAATAGATAGGCTGATACGAATTCGTTAAAACAAACAGCACTACAAAATCTTTTTAGTTGCATTATATGATTGATTGATCTATCAGGGGGAATTTTCGTGGCTTCTATGGAGAACTAAGGGTTAGTAGTATTTCAAGTTAATTGGAATTGTTACAATGTTTGACATGGGAGTTTTCAGTTACGTTTTATACGTTGGAACCACAAGTATTTGATTGGATCCAACAAAATAATTGTACTATTCATGTTTTGTACATACATGTAGATACATAGTTTGTGGAGAATATTAAAAACAATAGTTATAGTTATAAGTAGCTTTCAAGGGTTACTTACATAAGTAATTTCTTTTCCTAACTAAGAATTTTAATGTTTAATTTGATGTTGTATATGTTTTCTCAAAATTGTAATTTAATTAATTGATTTTACACTGCACTATTATTATATTATTACAGGCCAAAAAATTATGAGACATTTTTTTTCCAAAATAAATCTTGAGACATTTTATTTTGTGCTAAAAGACTTCTTTATCCCATACTAGAGTGGGTGCATGAATTTTCACTGTCCTCCTACACTAACAGCCAATACAATGTTTGGAGCTTGAGAGAGCAAAAGTCGAGGATCATTCTGTATCTATGTGCCATTGCTTGATTAGAAACACAATAGAGAATTGAGAGATCAGGATGAGATATACTTGTTGTATTGGTCTGGATGAACAATTGAATTTTGCACGCCTCATAGGTAATTGCGTGATCTGAGCTTATTTTTTTTCTTGTTGTCTGATTTAGTTTTATTGGTATCTTGCCCTGTAAGTATGTTTGAATCCAACTAAGACCTGATTTATTGTTGTATTAGCAATTGGGAGCATTCCTATAATATGTTAAGTACCATTTTTTGATAATCTGATCCAATGTGATATTGCCAGCCAGTTTGTTGCATTTCTCTTTAATGGATGCAAAATTATCATCAAACTAATGTTTTTTAACAGTCAATATGTAACTTGCTTCTTTTACGTTAGACGAACACATTTTTGAAGAGTTTATCAAATTATTTTGACATAATTCTTTCTTCTTGGATATTCCTGCTATAATATACTGTAAGCGCTTTGACCTGAGTAAAAATCTTTCTTCTTTAAAACATTTTTTAGTGATTTGTATACCTTCATCCAGGGCATGTCCCCTGATATTGAGTCTATTTTTAACTCCTGGATAAGTTCACGAAATTTTAATTGACTTTGTGGGTTGTTAGAAACTACAACTACATGTCTACTAAACTATAGTTACAATCAATTAAAGAGAGAATTGCCAATGAATAGGCCAGAATAATATAAAATACATGATCATTATGGTACATGTCAATTAAGTAAAGTCTTGTATAGAGGAAATAAATCCAGAGGCACTATGCCTCTGATTTGCCGCATGTACCTGAATAAATATCTTAGTATAACCATTTTTTCCAGTAATGTACATAGAAGGCCAAGCTTTTCCCAATATTGTTATGTGTTTTTCAGTTAAATATTGATAATGGTGTCACTATTGCGCTTCACTGGTGAAACTCTTTAGTCTTGTGGTCTTGGACGTCTTAACCCGCTTTCTTTCAAGTTTGTCTAAAAATCTCTTCTTGGTGCCCTCACGACCATCCTTATTTGTATCATCTTGCAGGTCCTTTTCTGATCAGGTCCTTTTAATTATCTTTTAAGTGAGATTCACTGCACCAGAATTTATGATTACGAATGCCTTTATTTCGTATAATGCTGACTTGTCGAGAATTATGTTATGTGTATAGAGTCGAATGACTTCTCAAGTGAGAACAATTTTAGCTGACTTGTAAATGCCGAGACAACTTTTATTTGTTTTAGTTTATATTAGATTATTGAATATGAATGCCTCTATTCCGTATAAATTATGATGCTGACTTGTCGAAAATGATCTTATGTGTATAGACTCGTGTGACTGCTCGAGTGAGAACAGTTTTAGTTAGAGATGAGTTAGACCTATTCTTCTTTTAAGTAACAGAATTTAAAATATGAATGCCTTTAATATTAACTTGTAAAGAGCTGTATGACTTGTTTTTACGTTGCCGCTTGACACACACACGTGTGTGTGTTTTTGTTTCTGGGTCAGGTTACATTATTGAAATGAATGCCTATATTCGGTATGATGGTGACTTGCAAACAACTCTGCAGCTTGTTTTTACTTGAGTTTTTTAACATGTTATATATGTATATGTATTTAGGTCAGATTATGTAAATGAGTACAGCAAGGAGATAAACTCTCTGCTTGGGAATCAAAAAGTGCTTCCTGATCCGGCTATCGAAGATCCGAAAACAGTTGTACAGGTAGTACTGGAGTACTGATTTAGATACTTTGAATTGGTTTAGTTTTGGAATAATGTTGATAAGTATGTTTTCCTTGTTAAACTATTGTTTCTCTGTCAGATAGGATTTACAAGAACTGCTTATGACAGTTGACATATGCTGTCTCTTTTTCACATATGCTGTCTCTTTTACAAGAAGCACATGTTTAAGATTAATGTAAAAGTTTAAGGTTGCCCTGACAGTTGACATATGCTGTCTCTTTTTCAGGTAACAAAATTGCTTAAAGGCATTGACCAATTATAGTAGCATGGCTATGCATGCTTCTTTCAACAATCAAGAACTCAAACTGTACTGTAACTATCAAAAGTCATGTATAACAGACAAGTACTCTGTATGATGTATATACACACAAACATTCTAGCTATTTAGTGTTTTCTGTATCAATTTAGGGTTCTTCTTATTTGGATCAATTCAGGTATGTATATTCAGGCATCTTTGGACTTAATAATTGAGGTTTTATATGTCTTGCCTTTTAATTTTGTGAAACTGATCTTTTCCTTCAAATGCTCAGAACTAGAACTTGCAGCATGTATTTTCTTAAACTACTTACATTGTTATCACTGTTACTTTTTCAGCTAGAAACTATTGGTTTGGCTGCAGATGAGAATCCATTTGGCATTGTACTTGGTGGAATCTTGTAAATTCACTCTTTTCCAAAATGTAAGTGTTGCTTCTGGCTTCAGAGGACAAGCTATGTGTACCATTGTTGCAGTCATGGGAGGAAAAATGTTATCTGAGTTTTTTTTTGTGTATTCAGGCTACTGAAGAACTTAGAGAAATTAGATCAGTTTGTGTACTTTGTAATCAGTATTGACTTGTAAAATGTAGAGTAGTCTTATATATTGTTTATTAATTAGATTTCATTCTTGATTATGCATCATGTATAGATTGATTTTGTATATAATTTGGTGTTTATTAATTAGATCTCATTCTTGATTTTGTATCATGTATTATGTTTCTGAAAATGTATTGTTTCATAATAGAATTGCAATTTTTATTTTTATTTTTAAAAAAATTGACTTTAAGTGTCGGTTGTTTAAATGACCGACGCCTATAATCAGACTTTAAGCGACGGTTGTTTAAATGACCGACGCCTATAACAGACTTTAAGTGTCGGTTGTTTAAATGACCGATGCCTATAACCAGACTTTAAGCGTCGGTTGCTTAAATGACGACGCTTATAACAGACTTTAAGCGTCGGTTGTTTAAATGACCGACGCCTAAAACAGACTTTAAGTGTCGGCTATTTAAATAACCGACGCTATTAGTACATTATATGCGTCGCCCAATTAACCGACGCCATAGGCCTATACCTATAGCGTCGCCTTCATATACTACGCCAAATAACCGACGCCTAAAGGCTATTTTGACCGACGCTAAAAGCCTATTCTGTACTAGTGTTGGGTTTAGAAATATTCGGGACGACGAATAAACCGTATACGAACTTAGGGTTTAGGGTTTGGGTTTTAGGGTTGTTTGGGTAACCCCTGAATACCTAATTGTACCATACGTATTTTCACTTGCTACTAAGTGGTGGAACAGATTGGTGGGAAAAAAATAAAACCAAAAAACTAAGTGGTGGAAAAGATTGGTGGAAAAGAAGACTAGTGGAAACAAAAATAAAACAAAAAAATTAAGTGGTGGAAAAGAAGACTGGTGGAAACAAAAATAAAACCAAAAAACTAAGTGGTGGAATAGATTGGTGGAAAAGAAAATAAATTGAATGGTGCTAACTTGGTCAACTGGTGGAAAAATTTGGATCTCATTAAAATAAATTTTAAAATTTTAAAAAAACATTTTTAATTAAATTTAGGGGTTCAACAATTAAGTTTTGGGGTTTAACGTTTCCATTTTGGGTTTTAAAATATTCGGAACGAAGAATAAACCCTATACGAACTTAGGATTTAGGGTTGTTTACAATCCTAAAACCTAGACCCTAAATCTTAACATATCCTGATTTTTAAATGCGTTAGCGTTTAAAAATCAGGTTGCTGGATTCAATTTTTTTATTAAAATTTTAAATTTTATCTGTATTCACTCAGGGTTTCAAAATTTTAAATTTTTTATTTGTAACTAAAAAGATAAGTCAAATTCAAAATTTTGCTCAAAAAAAAAGTGAAATTCAAAATTATTGAACCATACGCATGCTACCAATGCGTTGTCCATTTGACAAAGAAACTTACCAATGAGCTATACGCATTGGTACAATGCGTGGGTTTATTTTATATTAAAAAAATAAATACACGCATGTTGTAATGCGTGGCCTACTTCAAAAAAAAATAAAATAAAGAACACGCATGTGAGACATGCCTGTACTATGTACACATGTGACACATGCGTGTTCTGTGGGTAAAAAGGGCGGAGATTTCCCCGTAGGTATTTTAGGTAACTAAAATTAAATGGTAGGTATTTTGGTTTTTCAACCTAAAACTTTTACACTTCCAAATTTAATTTATTTAAAAAAACTCGTAAAATCTAAAGAAGCAACCCAAAGTTAATTAATCACTAGGCAACTTACCCGTACAAGGATGAAAAAAGCCCAATTAGTAATGGACAAGGATGCTTTTCAAACGTGTGGGCCATCTTTTTAAACGAGACAAATTTTCTAAAATACAGTTTCTCCTTTTTCAAAATAAATAAACAAATACAGTTTACTGAAAGGGTACAGGGAATCTAAGATACATTAACTTTCCTGAAATCCTATATAAAAAAAATTTCACTATGTAAAAGATTATACATATAAAAAAATTATTAAATAAATTGTAGATGTTAAAAAATTATATTTACCAAAACACTTTGATTTTATTCAATATGATCTCAAATTCCTTTTTATCTTATCGAAATAATCTCATTCCTTCAACATGATAAAACTAAATTTAACTACTAAATATATATTTGAAAAGAAGAAAAAGTTATAGTAATAAAATAATACTCACTCCGTCCCTTTTTAGTTGGCACATTTGCAAAAAATACACATATTAAGAAAGAATTAATTATGTAATTTGTTTCCATGTTTACCCTTAATCTTAACATTAAATGATGAGTTATGAATATGTATATTAAAGAGATTAGGGAGCCTGAGATATATCTCAGGTAATTTCCCTGAGATTCTTTTATTTTATATGTAAAAATGGAGTGGGTATTTTAGTAAATTCAGACTTTTTTAATTAGCCCTGCGGGCCCAGTAAAAACTAGGTTATTTTGTTTGTATCTCACTAAAAGTTCCCTGAGATATATCTCAGGGTCCTTTTTCTCTATATTAAATATAAAGTCAAACATTGGTACTAGAAATAAAGAGAAAATGCCCAAAATGCTTATATTTGGGAAGCAAAGGCCCGATATACCGATTTCCGGGAAGATGGTCCTATTTACCGACGGGTCACGCATTCTGTACATGCGTAACCCATGATACGCATTCCACACATGCGCAACAGGGGTCACGCATTCTCAGAATGCGTGATGACGTCAGCTGACGTCATTATCACACAACATGCTTCGGAGCTCCGATGATAAAAAAATCGCCCAAAAATCGCCTATGTTCGATCTACCTCCTCCGACCACCTCCACCAAAACTGAGGACCTTAAAACGATGCCCAGAGCTCCCTCGTCAATTTGCCATACTCGTTTGTTGATATGTGGTCCCGCAGGGGCGTGCACGAGCACATCAATTTTTGAATCGGAAAGTGGAGCTCGAATTGGGGCTTTTAATTCCGGCTAAACAAACTGAAAACTACTGGTACAGGCATGTAGAAGGTGAAGAAACGATCGTTTTGGTATATCATATGCTAGTGTTCGAGTGCTGGAAAGGGTTGAACGAGTGTTCCAAATTTTTGGCCGAAAAACACGACGTCGACCGGAGGTTGGAGACGATGAACAGTACAACACATACGCATGTTGTACATGCGTATGTCTAGTAACACATGTGCAACATGCGTATCACAAGTTGTCCAGAATTCTGCAAAAGTGAGTTTTGTGAAGGACACACATGTGTCAAAGGACTACTCCTTTCCCACATGCGTGTCCCGTGGGTATTTAGGACCATTCCTTTAGAAAATAGGCATTTTGGATTAAATGTTTTGGGAAGTGGGCATTTAGGGTCAATCACCCAGAAATAAAGGGGTATATATGGAAAAATTGATAAAAAAAATATATTGAAACAAAAAATGTGACAACTATTTAGGGACAATTTTTTTTTTTTTTGTAAATGTGCCAACTAAAAAGGGAAGGAGGGAGTAAAGAGATTAATGTGATCCGAGTGAATAAAACAATAGTAACCCGAAGAGAGCTCTTCCTTTATTTAGGGTTTTGTTCCAAATTTGGGGATCCATTTATCGATCTTGCTTTCGCCATCTCCGCCGCCACAAAGATTTCATCTTTCTCAGGTAACTTCTCCGATCAGTTACTCCCTTCACCAGTATATACATATCCTCAGACACACAAATTCAAATCAAAGTAACATCTTTTTTACTTGATTCAACTTAGCTCTTAATTTATTGTATGTATTAATCGTAAATCCTGTTATGTAATATAAGCTCCACACTCACTACAAATGATTAAAGTCATGTACTTTTTTTATTTATCTGTTGGTTATGTATTTTTATTGGTTGTGTTCTTGAGAAGTTGTGCTAAAAGAATATAAATTTAGTGGGATTATATGTTTTTCACTATTGATTTCATAAGACTTTTACCGGGTTTTATTTTGCGTGAATTTAAAATGTAGCTGCTGAATTAGCAGTTTGATCAGAGAAACTATATGAATGGAGAGTGGATGTGTTGTTTTTAAATACTGGGAAAATGATTAAAATTACAAAATTAAGTGCAACACATCTAAAAATGGTAGACTTGTGAAAAAGCTGGCCTTTTAGTGTGGACACATTGGATGAAAAATATATGTTTCCATTTTGGTGTAACGCAACAATGATTAAGTTGTAGTTCATTTAGGGAATGTGGTCAATCTCCTGGTACTAAGAAATTAAATAAGATGCAATTTTTTGTTTCGGTTTTAAAATGGGTTATGTGGGTACTGGGTAGTGGGTACAGTGGACAACTATTTTAGACATGCCATTTTTGGGCACTTTACCTTCAAATTGTGCTAAAATGGCCCAATACCCAGAATTACCAGTTGCTTGGCACCGTTTAGTGGTACAAGTTTAGAGTTATAAGGGATTTTCTATAGCACCTCTTGGAGTTCGGCATTTGTCAGAGATTAGATGCCAGAGATTATATGCACATGACTTATAGTGTGAATGGGCTATTTCAAATTCCCTGGTTCTTACAACTGGTTGTTTACCCCCTTCCAGTGGCAGACGATTCTGTATGTATGCTTGATTATAATTTGGTGTTTTATCTTGGGGAATGGAATTATGTACACGATGTTATTTTGTGCACACATTCTCCGAACAAGGATGCTTTTTTCATTTAATTTTAAAGCTTTCTTTTCATCGGAAATGTGTTGAAAAAGATTTATATATGTAGTTAGATAATTTAGTGGTGACATTGATATGAGTTTTTTGAATAAACGGCTATTTGTTTCGTGATGCTGAAATAAATGTTTATTTGTTTGCTTTAGGTGGAATGATTGTCATACATGTAAGTGAATTAAATGGCGGACATCTGGTGTGAGTAGGTGCTTCCTTTCAAGTATTCTCTTATCCCTGCCTTGTTTGTCAAGATAGGTATGAATTTAGTGGATTCTTTTCTAGTGTCAAAGAATTTTACATTCATTGGATCTCCCAAAGTTGTCTGATGAATTGTACAAGAACCTTTCCTATTGCAAAACTTATCACATAAAGGGAAACTGTTTGCATGTTTATTATTATCAAATCACTTGCATAAATTTCTTCATGATTGTAGAGTCACTTGTCAATCTATACTCCTTGAAGCTAGCCAGTTACTCAGTTAGGTTAGTGTTTCAGGTTACCTTTGTGTTTCCTTGAGCATTTTATCCATCCACTTGTCAGGCATGCATCCTGAACACAAACTTATGATCAAAATAGAAACTAAGTTCCCCTTTTGTTTGGTAATGTGTCAGGATGAAAGATGTTGTTAATACAGGTCAAGCCATATTTTAACGTTACCAAATTTCCAATTTTTTTTGGTAATCGAACACTCACACACACCCCATTTTTTCTTTGACAAAGCTTTAACACTCAATCTTCCCCGTAAAGGGAATTGAGGGAGACCGCTAGACCATGAGGATAATTTCATGCATAATTTTACATCTAGGATTTACATCTACAACATCGACCGCTGTCAAGAGGGACCCGTTACAGGTTAATTTGATGAATGTCTCATTTTTGAAGGAGGTGGTAGAGAGACCCTTTGGTGCACCTAGCATAATGTAGCCTATCCCTTTAAAGCACCTGGCATGATGTAGTCTATGTTTGTATCGTTACACACTACAAGTCTATTCTTTCTTTATGGGTCTCTGGGGTGAATATAATCCTATGATTAAATTAAAATGGTATTTTGGTGCAAAGTCTGTGCACATGATGGCATACACTTGATCTCTGAAATTCAGGTAAGTCCTGTTGACAACATAAATTGCTGATGCACGTCTTTGCACCTTTTTACCCCATAACTTGTTTCGTTCCTTATGTAATGATCTATGTATGATTTATCTGTGATTTAGGAATAAACAAATTTTCTTTTGTTCCATAACATTAAAACATATCACTAGACTTTTTCCCTTTTGAGAGTTTCAAGTTTCCTTATGTGTTATTTCCAACATTTAATTTCTGTGAAGAATAGTGACTTTTGGATTGTTTATTATCGCAAAGATGGCATTTACAAGTATTTGAAAAGTCTTGCATGCAGTATTTTTCAATGCTTCTACTTTGAAAAGGTCGCAAGTCAAGCAAAACAGTGTTTAAATCGTTATGAGGCAAATTTAGAAGTCAATTTTCTCTTGAGTGAAAATATTTTGTGCTACCTCTCACAGATGTTATCTTCTCTTTAAAAAGAGAGAATGTCTATATGATGCTCAGTAAAACTAAATGAACAATATTGCCTGATGCAACCTCACTGAAAATGAACTTCTAAGCTATTACCAACGTGACATAACATAGGAAACCAAGTTAAAACATGTAGGGAAAAAAAATGCAATTGTGCATAGCTTGACATTATTGGGTTATACCATAGAAAAAATTGTGCATCCGCGAGTAGTTTTTAATTCTGATCTTTACCTGTAAAATTAAAATATTGATCTTGCAGGTGTCATTTGTTGGTCTTTGGCACATAAATAATATATTATCCTTTGGCTGGAAGTAACTATGCAACCCACTGGTGGGAGAGACAGCCAACTTTGTGACAATAATAATCAGAAGATCCACCCTCAACCTATGGAAGAGGCAAATAATCAAAACCCAGAAGCAGTAGAGTCCCTGATATCCAGAATATTTACAAACATTTCCTCCCTAAAGTCTGCCTACATCCAACTCCAAGCTGCTCATACACCTTATGACCCTGATAAAATTCAAGCTGCCGATAAGCTTGTTATTGCAAAGCTGAAGGACCTTTCTGAGCTAAAACATTTTTACAGAGAGAATAACCCCAAACCTGTATGTGTTTCCCCTCAGGACTCACGCTTAGCTGCCGAGATCCAAGAACAGCAGAGCTTGTTAAAAACATATGAGGTCATGGTAAAAAAGTTTCAGTCTGAGATTCGCAACAAAGATTCTGAGATCACTCAGGTTCAGCAACAAATCTCTGAGGCAAATCAGAGAAGGACGAAGCTGGAAAAGAACCTTAAGCTAAGGGGTTTGTCAACTAATGAATCGGAAGGTTCAAGTGAGGAAACTGGTTTTGCATCGCTGGAGTTAACTCCTGATCTTTTCAAGTCAGCTGTTGAAGGTGCTTCCAAAGCCATCCATGACTTTTCAAAGCCACTAATTAACATGATGAAAGCTGCAGGTTGGGACCTTGATGCTGCAGCGGATTCTATTGAACCTGATATAGTGTATGCAAAAAGAGCTCATAAAAAATATGCATTTGAATCCCATATTTGCCAAAGAATGTTTGGTGGCTTTCAGCAGGAAAGCTTCTCCCTGAAAGCTGAGAATCTTTTGTCCACCGAAGAAAGTTTCTTCCACCAGTATCTTGCCCTAAGAGACATGGATCCACTAGATTCTGTCGGCCAAAATCCAGACTCAAATTTTGGGAAATTTTGTCGGACTAAGTACCTTGTTGTTGTTCACCCAAAGATGGAAGCTTCATTTTTTGGGAACTTAGATCAGCGAAATCATGTGATGGAAGGGGGACATCCACGAACACCCTTCTACTTGGCATTTCTAAAATTGGCAAAATCAATCTGGCTTTTGCACAGGTTGGCTTACTCGTTTAATCCTGCAGTGAAGGTTTTTCAGGTGAAAAAAGGCTCTGAATACTCGGAGGCCTATATGAAAAGTGTTGTAGAAAATTTCTCTAAAGACGAAAACGATCAAAAGCCTACAGTTGGGCTGATGGTCATGCCGGGTTTCTGGATTGATGGCTGTTTGATCCACTGCCAAGTGTACCTAACAAGCGTAAAAGCCTAATTAGTAATGACAGTTTTCTTTAGGCTTGCATTTGGGTGATGTTTGTCTGTATGTATATGTTGGTGTTGGATGGGTGCTAAATGTTTCTATGCGCTATTTGAAATATATTGTGGTAATTATTGTTGTATATTTCTATTGAATTTGTGACAGAATGTTCATAATTTGTATTATTGCGTAATTTGTGTTAGTACTGTCTCAAATATTTCAAACTCCCAAGTACTACTGGGTAGGCATGTCAATGGATCGGATTCGGATCGGATTATCCCAAATCCATATCCGAATCCATTAAAATTTTTCAGGTTCGGATCGGATCAGGGGCCGATATTTTTTAGTCCGATCCATATCCGATCTGTTCGGGTTTCGGATTTTCGGATTGGAGGTCCGACCCGTTTAACTAAAAAAAAGGAAAAATATGCAAAATTATAAAATTGATATATTCAGATTTAAAATTCCATAAATTCATTTGATTTGGTAATTTAGCGGTCAATTAGTATTTTGATTAGTACTTTGATTTGTATTCAAATTTTTAGATGTTAATCGAAAAGTATATATATTTTTTTATAAATTTTATATCATATATGATAAATAAAATATATGTAATATATACTAAATGATAAATATAGTATATTATATATTATATAATACATATAAATAATAAATATAAGATATATTATATATAAAATATAGTATAGATATGTAGATATATTTTTTATATTATATATTATATATAATAAATATATTATATATAATATATGAGTAGTGCTAGAGGTACCAAATTAGGTACCAAATTTTGTTACAAAATGACATGACACTAACTACTTGTCATTTTGAAATGTTTTAATTGGTTGGCCCTGGCGGGCCCATTATAATTATAGCCAATCAAATCAATGTCATGTCATTTGGTAATAATTTTTGGTACCCCAATTTGGTACCTCTAGCATTTTTCATAATATATAAAAAATATAAAAAATAGTTAATATATAAATATATTCGGATCGTTAACGGATCGGATCATGCTAAATCCATACCCGCTCCTTATCGGATCGAATCATTATCGGATCGGATCCTTACCGGATCGGATATTTTTTTTGAAAGATCCATACCCGCTAAATTCGAATTGAATCGAATCGAATCGGATCGGATTCTTGATCCATTGACGGACCTACTACTGGGTTGTTAGAGGAACACAAGTGGGAATTGTTTATTTGCCTAATTGGTTGCTTGATGACATGGGGATTGCTTGAGAGTTGCCCACCCACACATAGTTGGTACCAGTGTTCCAGAAATCGCTAGGCGGACTAGGGCGGTCGGGGTACCGCCTAGCGCCTAATCGGCTAGGCGAAGATTAATCGGACGGATTAATCGGAGCATTAATCGGTTGTATTTAAATATTATTTTTAATATTTATATTTATTAAATATTTTTATCAAATATTTTTGCCCATTTTTGAATTTTTCAACATATTTTCTACTTTTTTTCCGATTTTTTGCCGATTTTTTGCCGCCTAGGCCGATTTTTGACCGCCTAGACCGATTTTTTGCCGATTTTTGATCGATTTACACAAAAAACGTTTTTTTAACCGCCTAATCCCGAGTCGTGGCGTTTTTCGGGCGCCTAGCGCCTAGGCGCCGCCTAGGCGGCCGCCTAAGCCGATTTTTACAACACTGGTTGCTACATGCTTGAGGTTGCCTTCATTTGTTGCCACGCTAGGCGACGTTGTCACGTATATTATTTTGTTTGGCTAATGCTAAACATAGCCCTTACGACTATGGTTAAGAATTAATGTAAATGGATAAATGTACTTGAAATGTCAATTTTGCACTTAATACATCAAGTTTGCACAAATTTCAATATAATTATTTAGCAATTTGAGATGTTTTTATTAGTAGAAATTAATGTGAATGCAGGGGGATCCATTATTATTACTTGGGAAATTAAATTGATGTTGTAAAAGAGTATTAAAAAACCAAAAATCAATTAAATAACTAAAATCAATGTTGACAATATGAGAATATTTAATGCTTAACCATAGCCCTTGGGCTATGGTTAGCATTTCCGTATTTTGTTTCAATGATTTTGTCAGTTATAAAGCACTTGTAATTAAGCACTTGTAATTAATAGAAGTCATTAATTTATATTAATTATTAAAACAAATGACATGTGCGACAATAGGAGCGTGAGAGTATTTTAGATGATTTGGGTACTATTTGTTGCCTAATACTCCCTCTGTCCCATCCATTTCTTTACAATTTCCTTTTTGGGCCGTCCCACCATTTCTTTACATTACCCAAAATAGTAAGTTTTAACATTATTACACCCACTACTTCACTTATTTTAACAATACTTTACACTATTTCACCCACTACTTAACTTATTTTAACAATAAAATCACTATTACACCCACTACTTCACTTATTTTAACAATAAAATCACTATTACACCCACTACCTCATTTATTTTAACAATATTACACCCACTTTACACCCACTATCCTTGACCTCCGTGCCCAGCCGCCATGTAAAGAACTGGCTGGGACGGAGGGAGTATTTTATTTAGTCCTTTTTTTTTTCTATAAGTTGAAGTGAAATATTAAATCTTATCTTATTTTAAAATGCTATTATGTACGTGTATAAAATGAATTTTATCATTTGAGCAATTTTTTTCTTGTTAGAGATTTGTTTACTGTAGGTGATGCTAACATAGCTGCCAAGTGCCAACATGAAGAACACAAAAGTGTTTAATGGCAAAAGTTTTTAGGAGTTGGAAAGAAAACGTTTTACTGTTTTAGTAGTCCAGGGTTGAATGGAGTAAGAGTTAGACTATGTCATAAGAAACAATCTACTTTACTTAC
Source organism: Kitagawia praeruptora (assembly GCA_037693485.1). NCBI lineage: Eukaryota > Viridiplantae > Streptophyta > Magnoliopsida > Apiales > Apiaceae > Kitagawia > Kitagawia praeruptora. Next base: position 76,731,793 of record CM075352.1, read on the forward strand.
AAACCACTACCGGAAAAAAATCAATAGACATCAATCCTGGATCGATGTAAAATATTTTAAAAATCGATGTCTAGTACAGAAAAGTTCATATTTTTTACATCGGTTCCCGACCGATGTTGTTAGACTTATTACATCAATACTAATTTAATAACTGATGTCTAATATATATTTGATATAACACTACCTACTCAAAATGCATAAATAACAGATTTATATATGTTCATACATGTATAACTGAAGGCTAATTAGCTTATACACATCGATTTTATAGTGGAAAATGATGTAAATAGAACATCAGTTTCAAAAAAAGAACCGATATCTCAACTCATATACTACATCAGTTTTAGATAGAAAATTGATGTCTATACCCAGTATATCACATCGATTTCAAAACAAGAACCAATGTCTCAATTCTATGTACTACATCGGGTTTAGATGCAAAATCGATGTCTGTAAACGGTATACCACATCGGTTCTTTTAACATAACTGATGTTTGTATCTCACTTTCACATATGTGCTTAACTGATGTAAAATAGCTCCATAAAATTACGAATATAGATAACAGTTTTTAGGTGATTTGTTAAATACTCAAACTGATGTCTGTTTTTTGCAGGAACATATATTAGTTTTGCTTTCAAAAGTGATGTATGTTCTTTGTTTTAACATCGTTTTTTCAAGAACAATGCGATGTGTTTATTTGCATAATTATGTGCCCAAAATTTACCCAAAATTACCAAAATCAGCATTGCACGTTCAAATAGACTTATATACCACCAAAGTTAGCAATACAAATATTCACCAAAAAGCATAATTCATTAACAATCTACTACACCAATAACCAAAACCATCCACATTCACCAAAATTACACCAAACTCCATATCCACAACTACATAAACTGCCCCAACTACTAATATATTCTCAAGTTCACAATAACAAACTCCATCCACATTCACCATATAAACATCCTAGAACTAGTCAAGATAGAAGAGAACAACTTAACAGTACTAGACAACTTAACAAAATATGAGCAACAGACTTGAAGGCTTGAAGCCATTCAGTTGGTTGTCGACGATTACACAAATCCCTGGATATAATCATGTGCCTCGCAACGAACGATGTCAAGCTCCTCCTCTATATAACTATTCTTTCGATTATTCGGAGCCCACTGTGAATATTAAACAGAGTATAAACGAAACAAAAATTAGAATATATACATGTAGAACATCTTAAAAATTGTGCACGCGCATTGACCAAAACCAAAAAACTTAATTAGACAATTATATTCAGTTAAATCACAAAAATTAAAGCACATACCTTACTTAAATTCCATTTCTTTATCTTCAATCATGTCCTTCATGTAGCGCATGACTACATACCCACATTCCTGCCCACCGGGTTGTTTAGGGGATCCCTAATCCAACAATAACCAAATTATCGATCTGTAACCAAATTGTTGAAATACACTATAAAGAACCTAAGTTAAAGTGCAGAATACTAACCAGAAGATTTTTAACGTTAGGATTTTTGTTTACACGTCCGGTTTGAGCATTGTAAGATCGGAAAACTCTGTATAAGAGAATTAATTAAAAACAATATCAAACCCGATAAATAATTGACATATATATATATATATATATATATATATATATATATATATATATATATATATATATATATATAGAGTCTTGCTCCACTGAGAACCCTCTTTTTATGAGAACTATGAGAACCCACGTCATGAAGATGTCATAAATATATTTGTTTTAATTTTTTTTTGAAAAAATGTATGGGGGAAAAAATTATGACGTCATGCTGACGTCATACTGGTAATTTTTTACAAAATCTGGTGATTTTTTACAAAGGCTGAAAAATCACCAGATTTCAACAAAAATCACCAAATTCTGTAAAAAGTCACCAGTATGACGTCAGCATGACGCCATAAAATTTTTTCCCCAGAATTTTTTTTTCAATTTTTTTTTGTAAAAAAATTATATTTATGACATCATGATACCTCTCCATACACATGTATACATACGTATATCTCCTCTCCATCTTCATCTCTCCTCCATCACTCTCGGCCATAAATGCATCGATAATCGAAGTTCTTTTAAAAAACAATCAGTGATTTGCAACCTCTCCATGGAAGTAATATACAAATCTGAAAGTTTTTAAGGAATTGCTTTCAACAAATTTAGTGATTTGCGCTAAAAGAATTAGTGATTTGCTTATAAATTTCAGTAATTTGAGTTTAATTTACGCTGGCCCCGCAGGGGCACCATCTCTATCGTTCCTCCGGCGAGCTCCATGGTTCGATCTCCGTCCATGGTTCGATCTCTATCCGGTGAGCACGTGATTTATGATGAAGAAGAAAGTGGAGACTTGACTAAAAAATTCGTCACAAATCTTAAATGAGCAGGTGGTTAGTGGTGGTGGTGGTGGGGGCCGGAAATGGTGGTGTTGTGACTTGTCTTGTCTCAGATCTGGATTTTTTTTTATGATTTATGCTCGAATATTTGATTATTTGTATTGAATTTTTTGGTGATTTGCTTTGAATTTTTGGTGATTTTGGCCAAAAATTAGTGATTCTGTGGGTGATAGGAGTGGTGGTGATTTGGTGATATGTGGTTTGTGGTGTGGTGTTTGTGGAGTGATGGTGGTAACGATGGTGGTGATATGGTAGTGAGGTGATGGTGAGGGCGGTGATGTGAAGTTTCGGTGGTGGTAGCATGGTCGGAGGTGAGCGTGGTTGATTGGAGGTGAGTGTGGTTGCCGGAGGCTGGTGGTGCGGAGTGGTCGGAGGTGAGGTTGATTGAGCAGAGAAGGAGCAGAGAAACAGGGGAAAGGAGGATGCGCGCCTTTTTGGTTATTGGGCTTTTTTTAGGCGACCCAATGTGCAGTTCTCACTATAATAGGGGTCTCACTAGAGTAGCCCTCTATATATATATATATATATAGGGAGCTATTCTAATGAGACCCCTGCTAAAGTGAGAACTGAGAACATGCTCAATTTTAGGCCCAACAAGCGAGGCCGATTATGTAATTTACTTCCCATTCATGCTTACACAGAAAGATAGGCGCACTCACACGCACAATCAATTCTTCACTAACCCACTTCCATTTTCTCTCCTTCTTCACTGTTTCTCCCCCAAATCACTAGCAAAAACCACCGTAAATTGCTCAAAAGCACTTCATCAGCATCGTGCAAAAGTCAACTTGTTTTGTAGTGATTCAACACATCGATTACCGAAGCATAGTCAGGTATTTTCCTATTTCATCTTCGAAGTATGTCATTCTTTCACCCTGCAATTGCTAAATCAAGTATGTAAACAGAGAAATTATTAAATCCTCTTATGTATTACACGAATTTTAGGGAATTTTTAAGATTTGTGTACTTAAGTGCTCTATTCTTTTCATGACATAAAATAACTTAAATTCGGTGTCAATTAGACTGAAGGAGGTAATCATTTTAATAGTTTTTATAAATGTTCTTTTTATTATATTCTTGTTGTTTGCATAATTTTATATTTTTTTAAATGACATTTATTTCGTGAAAAATTTACGTTAAGTTTTGGTGATTTGTGTTCGAAAATTAGTGATCCTCTTGTTAGTTGTTGGTGATATCTTTACTTAGTTTCATATTTTTGGTGATTTGTAATGTATATTTTCAGTTATTAAGTGATACGATTTGTACTTCTAGTAATTTTTAATATGTAAAAATTGATATTTGTTGACTAATTTAGTGCTCTGGAAAGGTGATTCTAAACTAAGAATACAAGTCACTATTTTTATGGCCTAATTTGGGGATTTCTGTGCTGTTTTTGGTAAAATTTCAACTTTTTTTAGTGATTTATGTTTAATTTGGTGATTTTTTATTCTTAATTTTATTTTTTCAAGTTTGATATAAACATTCATTTTGTTGTTTAGTAATTTCTGTTAAAAAATATAGTGAATTGTTTCTTATATTTGTTGTTTAACTTTGTGGTGTGTTTAAATTCCAGAGCTGGCGGGGGACTCATTTCTGGAAAAAAAGTAGGAGTGGATGATTTGGTTCCTCTGAAGGTTTTATGGTATCGTAGATCGCAACACCTCTCCTTCTCAACACATGTCGAGAGTTTTATGGCCACGCCCCAACTGTAGTGGATCTGTGCGTAAAAGCTGGTGCTATTCCACCGTCAAAATACTTGTGTATGATGAAGATGGGGTTGTCTGCACCAATATCAAAACAAGATGTTGTGGAAGATTGAGGCTTAAATGTATTTGATTTTTCTGGGTTGGGTCCAAAGCACATGGTTGTATGTTTTCCCATATTGCAAGTCTTAGAGCCTTTCTTCCAGGTGCACCTTGAATTTTAGTGGAGAAGTTCGGTTTGCCGGGATGTGAGTTTTGATGCTTCTCCCTGTATATGTGGTTGATAGCATAGTTTTAATGCTCTTGGTATTATTGTGGTCGGTATTGCGAGTCCCTTGGAACTCAGATCTTTATAATTATGTGGCTAGAAATTTATTCAGCGGAGTTCTAAAATTTGACGTCTTGCGTCTCAATTTATGCCATCAGATTCGCAAACTTTAAATTGCCCAGAAAATTTTGTTTACTAGTATTTCTTTGGTTCAGAGTTGTACTGGTGCTTTTATATGCTTTGTGTCACTCAAGTTCATGACTGTGTGGTATCATGCGGGATCACTTCACCATTCACCAGCTATGAATCACTTTAATGTTGCCATGTGCCTAAAAAAGGTAAGGGATGATTTCTTAGAAAACTATATATATTATTTGTAAAGAAAAATACACACAAATCACCACAAAAATACTAAAAAGAATTCACATTAATCACCTTTTGTTTACTTAAAAAGGTCACCATTTATAAATATAATATTTATCATTTACATTGCATATTTACAAAAATCACCAAAATAAATGCAAATCACCTTTTTTTTCACTTATAAAGGTAGCTAATTGTAAAAATTATATTTATTAATATATACACAAATCGCCACTAATTATTTTTATTACAAATTTATAAAGAAAAACACGCACATTCACATAAAATTGAGCATGTGTTGTCAATCTAAATCAGTAGACTAACTGCTCCCAAAAGATTCATGAAGCTAAACAATTGAGACTGAATTGATCGGTTGATCATCAAGAGCCTCTGCATTGTCATTCTTTTCTACTTTGGAACTTAGAAATGATACAACTCCAGAGGATGTTCAGACAAATGACAAATTTTCACATAAATATTTGGAATCCCACTATACAATTATGTTGTACCACAAATAAAAAAAGCCATCTAATTATTATGACTTATATTATAAGTGCTTTAGAGAAAAGCACACATGCAAGTAGACATTAGGCTACATCTCAGATCTCAGACCTCACATATCTGCACCTCACCTAATATGGCATCATCTAGGACAAGCTCTATAAATTCTCCTACTGAATCAACACAAAACCCATCACATACATTAGCTTCAATCGGAAGCACACAGTATATATTATAATTATTTTGATTTGGACATCTCAACTTATGAAACATTACTTAATAAATCATGAAGATTTTATTACATCGACAGTAACACTATACAAACATTTTTACGAAATTCAAATATACGCATACAATATAAAACATCACCATCACTGTCATCCCCAACACCATCACCAATCATTCTCATCCAAAATATAACCTTCTTCGTCGCCATTACCATTTCCATTGTCACCACACCACGGTCATCAACACTATCTACAAAATGACATTATATATTAAACCAAAAAATCACCAAATTTTAAATCAATGAACTATGCCATCAATACCACCTCCAATAGAATCACCAAAATTCTCGAAAACAAATCACTAAAAAATTGACGTAAATTACCAGAATTTCAAGACAAATCACTAATATTTCAACATAAATCACCAAAAAATCTAAAAGCAAAATTATCAAAAGTTTCGTCTATATACAATCTGAAACATGTACCATATGAAGCTATAAAATCAATTCTCCCAAAAACAAACCACCAGACATCATAAACTCCAATCACCACACCGTCTTTCGATGACTTCATCTTCTAAATTTCCACCATTATTTATGCATATTTATTTGTTTCTTGCCCCAAAATCGCACACGTCTTCAAATCAGAATTAATATTCGACACCATTAACACTTCAAATCTTCAAGGATGTCACCGGAGTAGTGTTTAGATGAAATTAAAGAGTAGATCTGAAAAGAAAGTTGTTGGTCCCGGAGTATTGTAGAAGGGGGGGGGGGGGGGTTGAATGCAATACTGATAAAATTCAATCTTTAAAACAACAACGATAATAAAGATTACAAGTTATCAGTAGATGTATGCAAGCAATAAGTGAAACAAGATTTCTCACAAAATAAATGTTATATTTATCTTGTGTGAAGTGTTGCTACAACCTAGAGAAAGTGTTCTCTAGCTTCGTTGTCTCTTGAGATTACAAGATTGCTTCGTGTGCGTACATGTGCATAGAAAAGAATCTGATATGTGTATCTAAGTAGACTAAGATACTATGTTGTCTCTATCGCATGGGGTGTTGAGCTGCTGTCGTTTTCAAGTGGCAGCTCATTATAATTTGTACACCTATGTGACTTTCCTAAATTGCTATACAGACATGATAAACCTTACAAATAAAACAACCTAGATTCTTTCAATTTCTAGCTAATACAATTCTAGTAGATGTAGATATAACATACTCCTCGAATTGACCAGCCTTGTTGTAACGCCCCCCCTTCTTCTTTTCCTTCCTTCTCCACCTGTTGCGCGCGCACCTGCCACCACAACCCGCGGCTTCGCCGCCCGCCGGCCGCCTCCACCCGGCGGCGCCACCATCCTCACCCGAGTCTCCTCCAACTGTTAACACACACACACACACACGAGTATATACACACACATATGCGTATATATAAATAAACTAACCCAATTGATTCAATCCCCAAAACCCCCAATTTGAATATAAACCCTAATTTCTCTCTTATCCCCCAATTCTCTCTCTCTCCCCGACTCTGTTTTGTCTGCTGCGTCTGATTCCAATTGGGCTTGGCCCAATTCTAATTATACTACTACTCCATTCATCCCGGGCCCAATTAAAACACTACATCTTCACTTTTAAAACTAATAAACAGCTTTATAAATCGAAATTTCATAAAATTTCATAAAATTAAACTTTTCATTTTTAAAATAAAGAATATAAAATTAGGAGCACCCTCATATTTTTAAAATATTTTTCGGATCAAAAATGAATTAAATATGAATTTTGCAAGTTTTGATCCTTTAATTGCAACCAAAACTCTTAAAATCATTTTAAAATACCAAAACATCCAAATTAATTCTCCCAAAAATTTTAAAACTCAATAAATATATAAAGATAATATTTCAAGAGATTTCATGATTTTTAATTCCTCCGATAATTTTATAAAATTAACAGAGGATCAAAATGCATGATTTAAATATATTTAAATCCTAAAAAATATAAATAAAATACATCAGCCTTCACAGCTCACACAAATCATCATATAAACACATAAACACAACTTCACATACATTCCACCTTCCAACAATAATAACATATATAGTTCGTAATTACACTGAACCAGACAATAATTAAATAATTCACTTTTGAAATTCCTTGAACTGGAATAATGAACAATAAAAGAAAATAAAAATTTCCTCCTCATTTTAGGAAAACATTAATATTCTTAAAATAATACTAAAATCATTTTCTGAAAATTCAGGTTATTACAGTCTACCCCCCTTAAAAGGATTCAGTCCACGGAATCAGCTAAGGCCACTACTGGGATTCCTTAACTCCTTCATCATCAACTCTTATTCTACAATACCGGAGATAGTGTCCCTTCGTAAACAACTCCTCCGAAACCTTAATTCAATCTTAGAATCCATACTTGACACAGTTATCACTAGAGTCTCACAACCCCATCACTATTCCTTTCACACATATATGTCCTGACCAACTTGTCATTATCATCCTATCCTTGAGAGAGAGTTCACCGATTCCATTAACATAACACTCTTGAGAGAGAGATTGCACTCATTACATTAATCATAACATCCTTGAGAGATAGCAAACTAATTCTATCGATACGCCACTGATATTATATTCGTTTTGGGATTCGCTCCTGCTCTTGGTGATTCCATTCGAATCTAACTTCTATCAGCGAATTTGGAGTTGACCGACCTGGCTGGCATCCCCTTGAAATTCATTAGAGATAACAAGAATCATGAAGCTTTGAAAAAGATAGCTGTCATATCAAGACAAATGTCACCCACTGGTGACCATAGGATTATGAGTTTTGAAACAAACCTTATTGGAAATAAGAGAATTTACTGAGAGATCAATATGATCATAAGAACTCACGTTGCGTGTCTCAGTTGAGACATTACTAAAGGTAATTAGCCTTCTTGTATTTCACAACTCACAAGTGATGGCGTCCCATCAGACTTCTATCACACAGACAGATAGTCCTTGTGGCCCCTATCAGTATAGGGTTGTTCGTCTCAGTGGAAGTTGAGAATTATGAAAGAAATTCAAAAATCAAGTTAATGATTATCATCTTTTGACAATTAATTATCAAAGGGACACCTTGGATTACAATCGAACAATTTCCAAGGCGCGATTTCCAAAGAAAATGATAACCAGAAAGATACTGGTATTCAACAAGCAAGTGATGCTATATCACCATTGAATTATCCACTATTGAAGAAAAGTGGAAGTTTGAAATAATATCATTTGATAGGGCTTCGAAAACCTGAAGGTAAGTATAATGAAAGCCCTTGGCACAATTGAAACCAAATATGACTTAACACAAATGTATAAAAAAAAATAACTTCGAAGAGGAAACATATCCTTTATCACAATTCTCTCTTATAGAGATGTCAAATAATTTATAGATTGGGAAGGTAATAAAAAAGATTCACCAATGGGGATATTGCCAAGGTCTCCACGGATGCCTTCTATGTCGGCTCCTCTGACGGATAATCGTTCGATCCCAGATCTGTTCTTTTCCAGGCACACCCTAAGGTGCTTGATAACTTACGTCATCGTCGACTCGTAATAGTCACTAAGGATTCAATCATCGACACTAATAATCGCAGGGAATTCTATCTCAACATGTAAGATGTCAAATAATTTATAGATTGGGAAGGTAATCAAAAAGATTCACCAATGGGGATATTGCCAAGGTCTCCACGGATGCCTTCTATGTCGGCTCCTCTGACGGATAATCGTTCGATCCCAGAGCTGTTCTTTTCCAGGCACACTGTAACGCCCCCAAATCCGGGGTCAGGGATTTGGTCGTCACGCGGAAAACCTTAATAACAAATCACTTGTTTAACCACATTAAATCATCTGTAGCCATTAATAATTGAGTTACAATATTTGAGACCCCAACCACCAAGCATCTTTTAGGTTATAGGGCTAGAAACAAGAATCAACTCCTTACTACTAGTATGACTTCGTTGAGAAGTACACCAGCAACTAATACTATTTTGCGCAAAGTAACATGTATATAACACATCAGTATACTTACATATAACTTACTCCAGATATAAACTTTCTAGATCATATCGTCTTCATAAGGGCACGCTGCCCGCTTCATCTAAGCCATGCAGATAACCTCATCCGGCTACCTTCCACTGAAAAGTTAATATTTGAAAACAAGCAAGTATGAGCGAAAGAATTGCTCAGCAAGTTATTACTAGAGTTTAACAAAATATCCCATCAGGTGCATGGGTTTCCAACATTCAACCGATACTTAATATCATTCTTGAACATTATAACCACGAAATTCGATAGGGAAAGTATAATGTTTGAAAATAATATCAACTGAACAATGTACCAATATAATATAAAAGGTGTCGTTGCAAGGTAATTAAATAGCCACATCTTGTTTGCGCAGTAATACACCAACATAAACTTGCTGGTTATTCAATATGAAATCACTTACTTATTGATAATATAATATCAGTTCTCTTCTATAACCAGATAATAATCAATACATCATCTTAGTATAATATCTCAAGGTAATATAACATTTAAAATCAAGCTCTCAATATAATCTTTCCATTTCCTTTAATACAACAACTGTATGTAAAAGTAATATAAAATCAGTTTCTCTTCTTACTGTAAAACAATTCCATCATTTCATACCATTTTCCTTTTTCAGTACACAACTCTGAAACCATTATCAATTCTTTCTTTTAAGTTTTGGGGATTTTCACTGTTGCTGAATACGTGAGGCACGATGATCAGTCGTCCTCTGTACCCGTCCCTTTTTACTACCGGTAGAAGGAGGAAGGTACACCACTACATCCCCCTGGAGGAAGGTACACCACTACATCCTCCTTCGGCAACTCTTGGGCCGAATTAAAATATTGATTGCTGGACTGTGCCGCACACAGCCTCCTACGCTTTCTGTTGCAATTCCCCTTTGTCAATCATTATTCCATTTATACAAATACCATTCCACATTTTTCCATTTCAATTTCCATTTCCATTCCCACTTTCATTCACATATGTCATCGCCATTTCACATTTCCATATTCGTATTATAACCATTTGAAAACATTTATAAAGATATATCATCAGTGTATCAATTCAAGACATACATTCATTTCACTATGAAATTCCTTAAAAAACCTTTTAACAATATTTAATCATCCTTAAACACTTAAAAATATCTAAAGAATAACTATTCAATAATCCCTTTTTAAATGAATATTATAATTAATATTCATTAAATTAAATAACCATTAACATAACATTTATCATTATCATTCCAGACATTTTTAACCAAAAATGTCTCCTTTATAACCATCGAAATATCTTTATTATTATTCCGGAACAAAGCGATTTAAGAAAACATTTTAAAAAATAATATTCATCTAATTAAATAAATTTAATTAGACGAATAAGGTTTATTTAATTAGTAGATGCTTCAAGAGGTATCTAATAATTAAATAAACACTAGTTTATTGGTGATGTTGCCATTAGGTTAATTATTGCGAAATTCTTTCTAAAAACTTTGTCCGGGTTTTCAAAAATATACATTTCAAGATAACCCCTTCCACTTTTCCATTCATATATCAATACCTTTAAAATACACCAACTACAATACTTTACATGTAAGTCCCTTTTCAGAAAAATCTGTAGACATCAACCCTTGTCCCCTTATATAACAAAATATTTATTAATAACGTCTGAAAGAGTTTAGAACTCAAATATCCTCAATTTACACATAACGGTAATATTATAAAATAACTTTAGATAACAACTGATAACATAATATCATAAAAATAACCATAATAATAACTGATACCATTCCTTCCCATATCACTTTACTCCTTATAATATATCACTCTCTCCATATCACATATATTTCCAATCAAACCATTTTACTTAAAAGTAAACAATTTATCAAGATAAAGATAGAAGAAATCTTGCAAATATGGACTGAAGTCTTATTCCACACATTTCATATATTTCAAAATAAATATATTCTGAACGATGGAGTATGTATAAATAAACTTGCCTCTGGTCCTTAGCACCAGACAGAACACCGCGAATAAATCCTTGGCGTTTCGCCCAAGCAGTTCCATGAACTTTACACGACGCCTCGATCCTTCCTTTTTGATACACGTTGCTCCACTTGATCACGCCCTAATGGTACTGTAATTGTTACGAGTACGCGTCAGTCCAACCTCGTATCTCGAGTAGACCCAACTCAGAATTACCACTGAGTCACCTAAAGTCGTACTATAGTTGTTATCCATATAACTGACTACTCAAATACCAATTAATGCACATAACACATTTAGTCAACTTCACTTAACATATACAATTATAATACTAGTGTCATTCTATGACAAAACTAAGTTTATAAATAATCCTCAAAACGCATTTAATCCCCGAAACACATAAATCCTTGAATTAAATCACTTAGCACATAAATCCTCGAGACAACAATTACCCTCGAATTTATTCACTTAACACATATACACAATAACAGTTAACACCCAAATCATACCTTTAAACCCTTGAAATCAAATAAGTTAAATAAATTAAAATGCAGGGGATTTTTAGAAAATTTCGGCATGTAGTATTCGTTTATCGGACTATGGGCACAGCCCCTCCAAAGCAATTCAACCCTGTTTTTTTTCAATTCAACCAATCCAAGGAAAATCAAGTTGCCTCAATTGCAACAACATAAAAGTAAACAAGTACAGAAAGTACCCGCCCAGACATGCGGCACCTAGCACATAAGGAAAAGTATCCGCCCAGACATGCGGCACCTAGCACATAAAGAAAAGTATCCGCCCAGACATGCGGCACCTCAACATTTAAAGAAAGTAAACTAAGTTTATCCACATGTAAGTCAACACCATGTAGTTGACAAATATGACTTCTAACAATTACTACGACCCGACTTATACCATTTAGCACATAGACATTTACCGATAAGCCAACTCTTATAACTATACCTCATATGACAATAACAATTAGCACTTAGCACTTAACAATTTAAAAATTACAATTTGGAAACTAACAATTAGCAATTAGCACTAAACATTTAGCAATCACTAAACTCAACAATTACGATTAATCACAAATATAGACTCTCCGAATAAAATACGGAAATCCCAATAATATTCACAATCCACCATATTAATCTAATTACGAAAATTAGCATATTAACTTACAATTTAAATCCAACTTAACTACCACAATAATCTCACCATTTAACTAATTAAATTACCACAATTTACAACTAATTAAATTCAACAATAAACTAACTAAATGCGATAATTAAATACATAATTTAAAAATATAAAAATTTATACCATTCGGTTCGTTCCGATTCGACTCGCAAAATTAATCTTCCACCAAAACCATCTCTCTCCCATCTCTATCCCTCTCTCTCTCTCTCTCTCTCTCTCTCTCTCTCTCTCTCTCTCTCTCTCTCTCTCTCTACCACAGATGCTGCATACCACCACGACCACCACCAGCTTGACCCCCCGTTGCTGCCGCCACCGAGCTCGCCGGAGAGCCGACGACCCCCTCCTGCCGCGCCTCTCCTCCCGCGCGACACCACTGCACACACACACTTTCGCACAACACACACACACGACTATACATACACACACACACACACACATATATATATATATATATATATATATATATATATATATATAGGTTTAATTGATTTTAATCAAACCCCCACTTCAATTTCTCTCCTCTTTTCTCCCCGATGATTTCCCCGATCTGAATTCACTCGGCTGCTGCATCTGTGCTCGTGTCTGCTGCTTTCTCTTTTAAATGGGCTTGGCCCAATTCCTTTTATTACCACTTAAACTTCTATTCGGCCCAAATACATTCTAATAAGCGACTTATAAATCACAATTAAATAAAACTTCCGGAAAATTACACTTTTCATTTTTAAAATAAAGAATGTAAAATTACGAGCACCCACATATTTTCAAAATATTTTTCGGATAAAAAATGAATTAAATATGAATTTTCAAAGTTTTGATCCTTTAAATACAATAAAACTCTTAAAATCATTTTAAAATACCGAAACATCCAAATTAATTCACCCAACCATTTTAAAAACTAAATAATATTATAAAGATAATATTACAAAAGATTTCATGATTTTTAATTCCTCCGATAATTTTATAAAATTAACAGAGGATCAAAATGCATGATTTAAATATATTTAAATCCTAAAAAATATAAATAAAATACATCAGCCTTCACAACTCACACAATCATCATATAAACACATAAACACAACTTCACATACATTCCACCTTCCAACAATAATCACATAATATAGTTCATAATTATACTGAACCAGACAATAATTAAATAATTCGCTTTTGAAATTCCTTGAACTGGAATAATGAACAATAAAATAAAATAAAAAATTTCCTCCTCATTTTAGGAAAACATTAATATTCTTAAAATAATACTAAAATCATTTTATGAAAATTCAGGTTATTACAGTCTACCCCCCTTAAAAAGATTCCGTCCTCGGAATCAGCTAAGGCCACTACTGGGATTCCTTAACTCTTCATCATCAACTCTTATTCTACAATACCGGAGATAGTGTCCCTTCGCAAACAACTCCTCCGAAACCTTAATTCAATCATAGAATCCATACTTGACACAGTTATCACTAGAGTCTCACAACCCCATCACTATTCCTTTCACACATATATGTGTCGACCAACTTGCCATTATCATCCTATCCTTGAGAGAGAATTCACTGATTCCATTACATAACACTCTTGAGAGAGATTGCACTCATTCCATTAATCATAACATCCATGAGAGAGAGTGAACTAATGCTATCGATACGCCACTGATATTCTATTCATTTTGCGATTCGCTCCTGCTCTTGGCGATTCCGCTCGAATCTAATTTCTATCAGCGAATTTCGACTTGACCGACCTGGTTGGTATCCCCTTGAAATTCATTAGAGATAACAAGAATCATGAAGATTTGAAAAAGATGGCTGTCATATCAAGACAAATGTCACCCACTAGTGACCATAGGATTATGAGTTTTGAAACAAACCTTATTGGAAATAAGATAATTTACTGAGAGATCAATATGATCATAAGAACTCACGTTGCGTGTCTCAGTTGAGACATTACTAAAGGTAATTATCCTTCTTGTATTTCACAACTCACAAGTGATGGCGTCCCATCAGACTTCTATCACACAGACAGATAGTCCTTGTGGCCCCTATATGTATAGGGTTGTTCGTCTCAGTGGAAGTTGAGAAGTATGAAAGAAATTCAAAAATCGAGTTAATGATTATCATCTTTTGACAATTAATTATCAAAGGGACACCTTGGATTACAATCGAACAATTCCCAAGGCGCGACTTCCAAAGAAAAGGATAACCAGAAAGATACTAGTATTCAACAAGCGAGTGGTGCTATATCACCATTGAATTATCCACTATTGAAGAAAAGTGGAAGTTTGAAATAATATCATTTGATAGGGCTTCGAAAACCTGAAGGTAAGTATAATGAAAGCCCTTGGCACAATTGAAACCATATATGACTTAACACAAATGTATATAAAAAATAACTTCGAAGAGGAAACATATCCTTTATCACAATTCTCTCTTAGAGATATGTCAAATAATTCATAGATTAAGAAGGTAATAAAAAAGATTCAACAATGGGGATATTGCCAAGGTCTCCACGGATGCCTTCTATGTCGGCTCCTCTGACGGATAATCGTTCGATCCCAGAGCTGTTCTTTTCCAGGCACACCCTAAGGTGCTTGATAACTTACGTCATCGTCGACTCGTAATAGTCACTAAGGATTCAATCATCGACATTAATAATCTCAGGGAGTTCTATCTCAACATATCCTTCAACATAGCATTCAAATCTTAACTTAATCATTGGCACTACACCCGGTAGTCCAACAAAAACTCTACATGAGCTCTGACGTTCTCACATAACTATACACACTCCTACTCACTCTCGTTTCTAGTTTACTATAACCTCAGCTCTGATACCAAACTGTAACGCCCCCAAATTCGGGGTCAGGGATTTGGTCGTCACGCGGAAAACCTTAATAACAAATCACTTGTTTAACCACATTAAATCATCTGTAGCCATTAATAATTGAGTTACAACATTTGAGACCCCAACCACCAAGCATCTTTTAGGTTATAGGGCTAGAAACAAGAATCAACTCCTTACTACTAGTATGACTTCGTTGAGAAGTACACCAGCAACTAATACTATTTTGCGCAAAGCAACATGTATATAACACATCAGTATACTTACATATAACTTACTCCAGATATAAACTTTCTAGATCATATCGTCTTCATAAGGGCACGCTGCCCGCTTCATCTAAGCCATGCAGATAACCTCGTCCGGCTACCTTCCACTGAAAAGTTAATATTTGAAAACAAGCAAGTATGAGCGAAAGAATTGCTCAGCAAGTTATTACTAGAGTTTAACAAAATATCCCATCAGGTGCATGGGTTTCCAACATTCAACCGATACTTAATATCATTCTTGAACATTTATAACCACGAAATTCGATAGGGAAAGTATAATGTTTGAAAATAATATCAACCGAACAATGTACCAATATAATATAAAAGGTGTCGTTACAAGGTAATTAAATATCCACATCTTGTTTGCGCAGTAATACACCAACATAAACTTGCTGGTTATTCAATATGAAATCACTTACTTATTGATAATATAATATCAGTTCTCTTCTATAACCAGATAATAATCAATACATCATCTTAGTATAATATCTCAAGGTAATATAACATTTAAAATCAAGCTCTCAATATAATCTTTCCATTTCCTTTTATACAACAACTGTATGTAAAAGTAATATAAAATCAGTTTCTCTTCTTACTGTAAAACAATTCCATCATTTCATACCATTTTCCTTTTTCAGTACACAACTCTGAAACCATTATCAATTCTTTCTTTTAAGTTTTGGGGATTTTCACTGTTGCCGAATACGTGAGGCACGATGATCAGTCGTCCTCCGTACCCGTCCCTTTTTACTACCGGTAGAAGGAGGAAGGTACACCACTACATCCCCCTGGAGGAAGGTACACCACTACATCCTCCTTCGGCAACTCTTGGGCCGAATTAAAATATTGATTGCTGGACTGTGCCGCACACAGCCTCCTACGCTTTCTGTTGCAATTCCCCTTTGTCAATCATTATTCCATTTATACAAATACCATTCCACATTTTTCCATTTCAATTTCAATTTCCATTCCCACTTTCATTCACATATGTCATCGCCATTTCACATTTCCATATTCGTATTATAACCATTTGAAAACATTTATAAAGATATATCATCAGTGTATCAATTCAAGACATACATTCATTTCACTATGAAATTCCTTAAACAACCTTTTAACAATATTTAATCATCCTTAAACACTTAAAAATATCTAAAGAATAACTATTCAATAATCCCTTTTTAAATGAATATTATAATTAATATTCATTAAATTAAATAACCATTAACATAACATTTATCATTATCATTCCAGACATTTTTAACCAAAAATGTCTCCTTTATAACCATCGAAATATCTTTATTATTATTCCGGAACAAAGCGATTTAAGAAAACATTTTAAAAAATAATATTCATCTAATTAAATAAATTTAATTAGACGAATAAGGTTTATTTAATTAGTAGATGCTTCAAGAGGTATCTAATAATTAAATAAACACTAGTTTATTGGTGATGTTGCCATTAGGTTAATTATTACGAAATTCTTTCTAAAAACTTTGTCCGGGTTTTCGAAAATATACATTTCAAGATAACCCCTTCCACTTTTCCATTCATATATCAATACCTTTAAAATACACCAACTACAATACTTTACATGTAAGTCCCTTTTCAGAAAAATCTGTAGACATCAACCCTTGTCCCCTTATATAACAAAATATTTATTAATAACGTCTGAAAGAGTTTAGAACTCAAATATCCTCAATTTACACATAACGGTAATATTATAAAATAACTTTAGATAACAACTGATAACATAATATCATAAAAATAACCATAATAATAACTAATACCATTCCTTCCCATATCACTTTACTCCTTATAATATATCACTCTCTCCATATCACATATATTTCCAATCAAACCATTTTACTTAAAAGTAAACAATTTATCAAGGTAAAGATAGAAGAAATCTTGCAAATATGGACTGAAGTCTTATTCCACACATTTCATATATTTCAAAATAAATATACTCTGAACGATAGAGTATGTATAAATAAACTTGCCTCTGGTCCTTAGCACCAGACAGAACACCGCGAATAAATCCTTGGCGTTTCGCCCAAGCAGTTCCATGAACTTTACACGACGCCTCGATCCTTCCTTTTTGATACACGTTGCTCCACTTGATCACGCCCTAATGGTACTGTAATTGTTACGAGTACGCGTCAGTCCAACCTCGTATCTCGAGTAGACCCAACTCAGAATTACCACTGAGTCACCTAAAGTCGTACTATAGTTGTTATCCATATAACTGACTACTCAAATACCAATTAATGCACATAACACATTTAGTCAACTTCACTTAACATATACAATTATAATACTAGTGTCATTCTATGACAAAACTAAGTTTATAAATAATCCTCAAAACGCATTTAATCCCCGAAACACATAAA
The DNA here is from genome assembly GCA_037693485.1 of Kitagawia praeruptora. Lineage (NCBI taxonomy): Eukaryota > Viridiplantae > Streptophyta > Magnoliopsida > Apiales > Apiaceae > Kitagawia > Kitagawia praeruptora. Next base: position 76,750,033 of record CM075352.1, read on the forward strand.
TCCTTGAATTAAATCACTTAGCACATAAATCCTCGAGACAACAATTACCCTCGAATTTATTCACTTAACACATATACACAATAACAGTTAACACCCAAATCATACCTTTAAACCCTTGAAATCAAATAAGTTAAATAAATTAAAATGCAGGGGATTTTTAGAAAATTTCGGCATGTAGTATTCGTTTATCGGACTATGGGCACAGCCCCTCCAAAGCAATTCAACCCTGTTTTTTTTCAATTCAACCAATCCAAGGAAAATCAAGTTGCCTCAATTGCAACAACATAAAAGTAAACAAGTACAGAAAGTACCCGCCCAGACATGCGGCACCTAGCACATAAGGAAAAGTATCCGCCCAGACATGCGGCACCTAGCACATAAAGAAAAGTATCCGCCCAGACATGCGGCACCTCAACATTTAAAGAAAGTAAACTAAGTTTATCCACATGTAAGTCAACACCATGTAGTTGACAAATATGACTTCTAACAATTACTACGACCCGACTTATACCATTTAGCACATAGACATTTACCGATAAGCCAACTCTTATAACTATACCTCATATGACAATAACAATTAGCACTTAGCACTTAACAATTTAAAAATTACAATTTGGAAACTAACAATTAGCAATTAGCACTAAACATTTAGCAATCACTAAACTCAACAATTACGATTAATCACAAATATAGACTCTCCGAATAAAATACGGAAATCCCAATAATATTCACAATCCACCATATTAATCTAATTACGAAAATTAGCATATTAACTTACAATTTAAATCCAACTTAATTACCACAATAATCTCACCATTTAACTAATTAAATTACCACAATTTACAACTAATTAAATTCAACAATAAACTAACTAAATGCGATAATTAAATACATAATTTAAAAATATAAAAATTTATACCATTCGGTTCGTTCCGATTCGACTCGCAAAATTAATATTCCACCAAAACCATCTCTCTCCCATCTCTATCCCTCTCTCTCTCTCTCTCTCTCTCTCTCTCTCTCTCTCTCTCTCTCTACCACTGATGCTGCATACCACCACGACCACCACCAGCTTGACCCCCCCGTTGCTACCGCCACCGAGGTCGCCGGAGAGCCGACGACCCCCTCCGACCGCGCCTCTCCTCCCGCGCGACACCACTGCACACACACACACTTTCGCACAACACACATACACGACTATACATACACATATATATATATATATATATAAATATATAGGTTCAATTGATTTTAATCAAACCCCCACTTCAATTTCTCTCCTCTTTTCTCCCCGATGATTTCCCCGATCTGAATTCACTCGGCTGCTGCATCTGTGCTCGTGTCTGCTGCTTTCTCTTTTAAATGGGCTTGGCCCAATTCCTTTTATTACCACTTAAACTTCTATTCGGCCCAAATACATTCTAATAAGCGACTTATAAATCACAATTAAATAAAACTTCCGGGAAATTACACTTTTCATTTTTAAAATAAAGAATGTAAAATTATGAGCACCCACATATTTTCAAAATATTTTTCGGATCAAAAATGAATTAAATATGAATTTTCAAAGTTTTGATCCTTTAAATACAATAAAACTCTTAAAATCATTTTAAAATACCGAAACATCCAAATTAATTCACCCAACCATTTTAAAAACTAAATAATATTATAAAGATAATATTACAAAAGATTTCATGATTTTTAATTCCTCCGATAATTTTATAAAATTATCAGAGGATCAAAATGCATGATTTAAATATATTTAAATCTTCAAAAATATAAATAAAATACATCAGCATTCACAACTCACACAATCATCATATAAACACATAAACACAACTTCACATACATTCCACCTTCCAACAATAATCACATAATATAGTTCATAATTATACTGAACCAGACAATAATTAAATAATTCGCTTTTGAAATTCCTTGAACTGGAATAATGAACAATAAAATAAAATAAAAAATTTCCTCCTCATTTTAGGAAAACATTAATATTCTTAAAATAATACTAAAATCATTTTCTGAAAATTCAGGTTATTATCCTTTGGCTGGAAGTAACTATGCAACCCACTGGTGGGAGAGACAGCCAACTTTGTGACAATAATAATCAGAAGATCCACCCTCAACCTATGGAAGAGGCAAATAATCAAAACCCAGAAGCAGTAGAGTCCCTGATATCCAGAATATTTACAAACATTTCCTCCCTAAAGTCTGCCTACATCCAACTCCAAGCTGCTCATACACCTTATGACCCTGATAAAATTCAAGCTGCCGATAAGCTTGTTATTGCAAAGCTGAAGGACCTTTCTGAGCTAAAACATTTTTACAGAGAGAATAACCCCAAACCTGTATGTGTTTCCCCTCAGGACTCACGCTTAGCTGCCGAGATCCAAGAACAGCAGAGCTTGTTAAAAACATATGAGGTCATGGTAAAAAAGTTTCAGTCTGAGATTCGCAACAAAGATTCTGAGATCACTCAGGTTCAGCAACAAATCTCTGAGGCAAATCAGAGAAGGACGAAGCTGGAAAAGAACCTTAAGCTAAGGGGTTTGTCAACTAATGAATCGGAAGGTTCAAGTGAGGAAACTGGTTTTGCATCGCTGGAGTTAACTCCTGATCTTTTCAAGTCAGCTGTTGAAGGTGCTTCCAAAGCCATCCATGACTTTTCAAAGCCACTAATTAACATGATGAAAGCTGCAGGTTGGGACCTTGATGCTGCAGCGGATTCTATTGAACCTGATATAGTGTATGCAAAAAGAGCTCATAAAAAATATGCATTTGAATCCCATATTTGCCAAAGAATGTTTGGTGGCTTTCAGCAGGAAAGCTTCTCCCTGAAAGCTGAGAATCTTTTGTCCACCGAAGAAAGTTTCTTCCACCAGTATCTTGCCCTAAGAGACATGGATCCACTAGATTCTGTCGGCCAAAATCCAGACTCAAATTTTGGGAAATTTTGTCGGACTAAGTACCTAGTTGTTGTTCACCCAAAGATGGAAGCTTCATTTTTTGGGAACTTAGATCAGCGAAATCATGTGATGGAAGGGGGACATCCACGAACACCCTTCTACTTGGCATTTCTAAAATTGGCAAAATCAATCTGGCTTTTGCACAGGTTGGCTTACTCGTTTAATCCTGCAGTGAAGGTTTTTCAGGTGAAAAAAGGCTCTGAATACTCGGAGGCCTATATGAAAAGTGTTGTAGAAAATTTCTCTAAAGACGAAAACGATCAAAAGCCTACAGTTGGGCTGATGGTCATGCCGGGTTTCTGGATTGATGGCTGTTTGATCCACTGCCAAGTGTACCTAACAAGCGTAAAAGCCTAATTAGTAATGACAGTTTTCTTTAGGCTTGCATTTGGGTGATGTTTGTCTGTATGTATATGTTGGTGTTGGATGGGTGCTAAATGTTTCTATGCGCTATTTGAAATATATTGTGGTAATTATTGTTGTATATTTCTATTGAATTTGTGACAGAATGTTCATAATTTGTATTATTGCGTAATTTGTGTTAGTACTGTCTCAAATATTTCAAACTCCCAAGTACTACTGGGTTGTTAGAGCAACACAAGTGGGAATTGTTTATTTGCCTAATTGGTTGCTTGATGACATGGGGATTGCTTGAGAGTTGCCCACCCACACATAGTTGCTACATGCTTGAGGTTGCCTTCATTTGTTGCCACGCTAGGCGACGTTGTCACGTATATTATTTTGTTTCAATGATTTTGTCAGTTATAAAGCACATGTAATTAATAGAAGTCATTAATTTATATTAATTATTGAAACAAGAGTAATTAGCATTTTGCAATCCTTATTTTTGGGCACTTTTTCAATTTGGTCTCAAACTATGTTTTTTGGCAGATTGCACCTCTATGGTTTCAAAATAGCTTCAATTTACACCCTTTTGATCAAATTTTGTCCACTTTGACCGTTACTATTAGGCTAATCAAGGGTAAATTGACTGTTTCTTGAATAGATCTTTGTATTTTTACTCTCGCCCATCCTAATAGTAGGGATCAAAGTGGATGAAATTTGGTCAAAAGGGTGCAAACTGAAGCGAGTTTAAAATCATAGAGGTTCAATCTGCCAAGAAACATAGTTTGAGACCAAATTGAAAAAGCACCAAAAAATAAGGGGGTGTAAAGTGCTGATTACTCTTGAAACAAATGACATGTGCGACAATAGGAGCGTGAGAGTATATTAGATGATTTGGGTAGTATTTGTTGCCTAATACTATATTTAGTCCTTTTTTGTTTCTATAAGTTGAAGTGAAACGTGTATAAAATGAATTTTATCATTTGAGCAATTTTTTTCTTGTTAGAGATCTGTTTACTGTAGGTGATGCTAACATAGCTGCCAAGTGCCAACATGAAGAACACAAAAGTGTTTAATGGCAAAAGTTTTTAGGAGTTGGAAAGAAAACGAGTTGGAAAGAAAACGTTTTAGTAGTCCAGGGTTGAATGGAGTTGGACTGTGTCTGTGTCATAAGAAACAGACAATCTACTTTTCTTACAAACCACTACTGGAAATAAAATCAATAGACATCAATCTTGGATCGATGTAAAATATTTTAAAAATCGATGTCTAGATGGGTGTAGAGAAAAGTTCATGTTTTTTACATCGGTTCTCGACCGATGTTGTTAGACTTATTACATCAATACTAATTTAATAACTGATGTCTAATATATATTTGTTACTCCCTCCGTCCATTTCATTTCTTTACACTTTCTATTTTGGGCCGTCCATTCCATTTCTTTACATGACTAAAAATAGTAACTTTTAACAATAAAATACATTATTACATCCACTACTTCACTCCACATTTTCAACCCTTTACACTATTACACCCACTACTTCACTTATTTTAATAATAAAATTACTATTACACCCACTACTTCATTTATTTTAACAATATTACATCCACTATCTTGGTTTTCGTGCAAAAAGCAAACGTAAAGAATTCAAATAAACAAAGGGAGTATAACACTATCTACTCAAAATCAGCATAAATAACACATTTATATATGTTCAGAGACATGTATAACTGAAGGCTAATTAGCTTATACACATCGATTTTACAGTGGAAAATGATGTAAATAGAACATCAGTTTCAAAAAAAAGAACCGATATCTCAACTCATATACTACATCAGTTTTAGATAGAAAATTGATGTCTATACTCGATATATCACATCGATTTCAAAACAAGAACCAATGTCTCAATTCTATGTACTACATCGGGTTTAGATACAAAACCGATGTCTGTAAACGGTACACCACATCGGTTCTTTTAACGTAATCGACACTACGCCATAAGTGAGCATACACAACGTTTTTTATAAAGCGTTGCACAGAAAGCATTTCGTTAGATAGAAATTTTGGGTCTTTTGCAACTGAGCATAACTGGTGTTGCGTTAGATATAATTTAGTGTTGCGTATTACCCACGGTGTTTCACATTATGCAACACTAACTGCTGGTTTTGCATTAGATATTTTTTTATTTTAATAAATGATGACGTGGCAGAAGTGGGACCCACATGTGATGACGTGGCGTTTGCTGACGTGGCAATTGCGGGACCCATAATTGCTGACGTGGCAGAAGTGGGATCCACCTATGCTGACGTGGCATTTGCTGACGTGTCAGAAGCGTTGCATTAGATAACAGCAGTACTGCATTTGTTGTTTGAAGTGTTGCATTAGATATTTATATTTTTTTAAAAAAATCTGACGTGGCAGGTGTGGGACCCACCACTGTTGACGTGTTAGTGTGGGACCCACAAGGGTGACATGGCAGGAGGCCCACCAATGCTGACGTGGCAATTGTGGGACCCACAATTGCTGACGTGGCAGAAGTGGGACCCACTTATGCTGACGTGGCATTTGCTGACGTGGCAGAATCGTTGCATTTGATAAGAGTAGTGTTGCATTTGCTATTTGAAGTGTTGCATATTTATTTTATTTTATTAACTAGTCTTGTCCCGAATGATGAATCTATTTTTTTAAATTATTTTTTCGACGTTCCACTCGCACGTATGTCAAGATTTAATGATTTTAGTGATGTGGTAATTTTTTAAAAAATTTCCTATATTTATTCGGTTTGGTTTTATAACGATCAAACTGGTCAAAGTCGACCTTCCTTTTAACTAGTCTTGTCCTGAAAGATGAATATATTTTTTTAAATTATTTTTTGATGTTCCAATCGCACAGATGTCAAGATATAACTATTTTAGTGATGTAGTAATTTTTTAAAAAATTTCCTATATTTATTTGGTTTGGTTTTATAACGGTCAAACCGGTCAAAGTCGACCGTCCTTTTAACTAGTCTTGTCCCGAATGATGAATCTATTTTTTTAAATTATTTTTTCGACATTCCAATCGCACGGATGTCAAGATTTAACGATTTTAGTGATGTGGTAATTTTTTAAAAATTTCCTATATTTATTTGGTTTGGTTTTATAACGGTCAAACTGGTCAAAGTCGACCATCCTTTTAACTAGTCTTGTCCCGAATGATGAATATATTTTTTTAAATTATTTTTTCGACGTTCCAATTACACGGATGTCAAGATTTAACGATTTCAGTGATGTGGTAATTTTTTTTAAATTTCCTATATATATATTTGGTTTGGTTTTATAACGGTCTAATCGGTCAAAGTTGACCATCCTTTTAACTAGTCTTGTCCCGAATGATGAATCTATTTTTTTAAATTATTTTTTCGACTTTCAAATCGCACGGATGTCAAGATTTAACGATTTTAGTGATGTTGTAATTTTTAAAAAAAATTCCTATATTTACTTGGTTTGGTTTTATAACGGTCAAACCGGTCAAAGTTGACCTTCCTTTTAACTAGTCTTGTCCGGAAAGATGAATCTATTTTTTTAAATTATTTTTTCGACGTTCCAATCGCACAAATGTCAAGATATAACGATTTTAGTGATGTGGTAATTTTTAAAAAAAATTCCTAGATTGATTTGGTTTGGTTTTATAACGGTCAAATGAGTCAAAGTCGACCTTCCTTTCAACTAGTCTTGTCCGGAAAGATGAATCTATTTTTTTTTAATTATTTTTTCGACGTTCCAATCGCACGGGTGTCAAGATATAACGATTTTAGTGATGTGGTAATTTTTTAAAAAATTTCCTAGATTGATTTGGTTTGGTTTTATAACGGTCAAACCGGTCAAAGTTGACCTTCCTTTTAACTAGTCTTATTCGGAAAGATGAATCTATTTTTTTAAATTATTTTTCCGATGTTCCAATCGCAGGGGTGTCAAGATATAACGATTTTAGTGATGTGGTAATTTTTAAAAAAATTTCTTAGATTGATTTGGTTTGGTTTTATAACGGTCAAACCGGTCAAAGTCGACCTTCCTTTTAACTAGTCTTGTCCCGAATGATGAATCTATTTTTTAAAATTACTTTTTCGACGTTCCAATCGCACGGGTGTCAAGATATAACGATTTTAGTGATGCGGTAATTTTTCAAAAAAAAATTCCTATATGTATTTGGTTTTGTTTTATAACGGTCAAACCGGTCAAAGTGGACCATCCTTTTAACTAGTCTTGTCCCGAATGATGAATCTATTTTTTTGAAATTATTTTTTCGACGTTCCAATCGCACGAGTGTCAGGATATAACGATTTTGGTGATGTGGTAATTTTTTTAAAAATTTCCTAGATTGATTTGGTTTGGTTTTATAACGGTCAAACCGGTCGAAGTCGACCTTCCTTTTAACTAGTCTTGTCCCGAATGATGAGTCTATTTTTTAAAATTATTTTTTTTATGTTCCAATCGCACGGGTGTCAAGATATAACGATTTTAGTGCTGTGGTAATTTTTTAAAAAATGTCCTAGATTGATTTGGTTTGGTTTTATAACGGTCAAACCGGTCAAAGTCGACCTTCCTTTTAACTAGTCTTGTCCCGAATGATGAGTCTATTTTTTAATTTTTCAAAAAAAATTCCTATATGTATTTGGTTTGGTTTTATAACGGTTAAACCGGTCAAAATGGACTTTCCTTTTAACTAGTCTTGTCCCGAATGATGAATCTATTTTTTAAAATTACTTTTTCGACGTTCCATTCGGACGGGTGTCAAGATATAACGATTTTAGTGATGTGATAATTTTTTAAAAAAATTCATAGATGTATTTGGTTTGGTTTTATAACGATCAAATCGATTAAAATGGACTTCCCTTTTAACTACCTCTGGAATGAAAAGCGCATTAAGAGGCCGCTTAAGCGGAATTGGAGATAAAATGCCTAACTTTTAGCAAAATCGGGATTTTAAGCGTTTTTTTGGGTTTAAGCGGGTTTAAGCGGGATTAAGCGGGTCAAAAACAGATTAAACGGATGAATTAAATAAAATTATAAAAATTATAAAAAAAATATAAATTTTATAAAAAATTATAAAGGATGGTGAAAGAATGCATATGTTTCCGTTTTTCTGAAAGAATGCTACAATCTATCTTTCTATTTTTCGGATCTCATATTATGATAATTATGATGTTTGTATTTTCTAAATTTATTATGACCAAGTACACTATGACTTTGTAAATGTAGAGTTTACTAGTTTTAATTTTTTATCATAATACGTTATATCATATGTGAATGTTAATTTTTTTTTAAATTAATATTATATTTATTTCTATAAATATATAATTATTTATAATCCGATTAATGATCCGCTTTTAAAATCGCATAAGCATCCGCTTAACCGCTTAAGCGCTAGAAGGTCATCCTACCGCTTAGGTCCGATTTGCGCTTTTCACAACACTGTTAACTACTCTTGTCCCTAATGATGAATCTATTTTTTTTAAAATATTTTTTCGACGTTCCAATCGCACGGATGTCAAGATATAACGATTTTAGTGATGATTTTTTAATTATTTTTTCGACGATTCAACCGCACTGATCTTAATATTCGTATTATAATTTTATTGTTTAAATTTAAATTCTTAAAAAAATCACTTTTTAATATTTTTTTACAGTTTAGAAATAGATAATTACAAAATTAAATTTATTTATTTCAAAACAAAATAAGGAATTAAGAAATTGCAGCACACACAACACACACATGATACCAAACCCAAAATTTTGGACGACTTGTTTTCCCCCCTTAACGAAATAATTTTCCCCCCAAAACACCCTTCTTTTCCCCAATTCTCACAAAATTAGGACTTTCAATTTAGAACCAAATACTCTTCTCTCTTTCTTTTAGGGTTCTGTATTCAAATTAGCTAAAACAACAGCCGCAAAAACTAGCGGCGGATTGAACACTACACTAGTTGTATTTCAACACCTCTTTTTTCTCGTTTCTACTCCTGTTCAATCGCCTTAACACCACGCCTTCTCACTCTATCACTCTCGATTTCATCAATCCCAAGGTATTTGCCTCTTAATTATTCAATTCCCGTGTGTTTCTATTGTTGATTTGATCTCTTTTCTTAATTAATTAATTCAGATAATCGGATGGGGAGATGTAGAATCCTGGATCTAAAGCTGCAGATTTTTTGAATTATACTTAGATGGGCTTGCTGAATCCGTATATCCTAAAGTAGAATCATCTTGAAAGAACAACTAAGAGCAACTAAAGTAGATGGGCTTGTTGATTTCATGTTGTTTTGTAAGTGCAAATTGCAGTAACAACACATCACATCTGCTGCCAATGCCTGGTGTTATGTCGATGAGGGTTGTATTGCTTCTCGTTCTCCTCTTTTTCTCTGCTCCTTTTCTCCAAGGTACCCTTCTCATCTTCCTCAGATCTATTTATCTACTTCAATAACTTTACAAACCTTCCTTCCTGGGTGAAATGGAACATCAGGCCCAAAAGCCGGATAAGAAAGCTAGAATGGGGAACTGCTCCTTGATGGGCTCCAAAAGTTGGATAGCAATGTCAAGACCGTTGTTTGCACCACGAGTTAGCTAACCCAAACAACCACTATCTATTACACAGAAACAGAGACAGAGAGATAGGACAAAGGGAGAACATAAAAACCAAGTTTGAGTAACAGCATTACTATCTTTTACCTATCCTTCCTGATCTATTTATTGTCGTATGAGAGACTTGTTGATATCTCCTTTTACCTTTGCAGGTTTCGTTGCAGGGGAACCAACTGATCTCTTAATTGGACTGAAATATGAGGGTAATTATAGTTCTTATTACAGGAGGAGATAGAAGGCTTGTTTAATGCAAAGAAAGAGCAGTCAAGGAACTCTCTAAGCTGGTAGTTGTTAACACAAAATCACGCAAGCGCACGTGGTCACAAGTAATATATGAATAAGTCAAGTTCGTTCCCACAGAGATCTGGTTAGGTTTCAATTCAGTTCATGTACCTATGCAACAATGTATGGTTTTTATTCACTGCTAAGACAATTAACAAATTGGAGTTTGATTAACTAAAATTAACTAAAAAGCAAATTAACAACTAAGAATTAATTAACTAACGAGAATTGAAATCGAATTACTTCTACAAGAGTAAACATGGGATCCTAACTTCATTAACTACTTCACTTAGAGATGACGCCTTTAATCAATGCATGTGATGGTTTTGATATCTGATCAGACAACACGAAATAAGTATACGCTACTTCTTAGTATACGAATACCAAACTAAACATACCTCCACAAAAGAGATAGAAGATGAATAGACACCAATTATGCTTAGACCCTAGATCTCTATAAGATTTGAAAACATAACGGTTGAAGAACAAGTTGTCTATTAAGATCACATAGGGCAGCATAATATCTCCATTTACGCTACAAATCATGATGTTAAAACATCAACCTATCCTATGATAGCATGGCAAGTTCTAAATCTCAAGATCCACTCTCGTTTCGCAAGAGATTAACAAATTAGATGTTAGCTACGCATATAAATTCATGAAGCATAACCATACGAGGATATCAAGAATTCACCACACATAAATCTTTAAAGCAATCAAACTACTAAGCTACATAGATAAATCCGTTAGATTCCCATGACAACGATTAGTTCATAATTGAACCGCTCGTCATCATGGGATCTGATGAAACCATGATAATAAACAAAGTATGAATAATAATGCTAGAGTAATAGAGTTTAGAGAACAAATCCAAAACGAGCATAGAAGAATAGAAAAGATGAAGTAGATCTAGATCTCCGTTGCTTGTCACTAGGGATGGCAACGGGTCGGATCGGACCGGGTTTTTCAATATCCAAATCCAAACCCGATTTTTTTGACAAGACCCGAACCCGACCCGAACCCGAAAAAAACCCAAAATTTGAGATCCAAATCCAATCCAACGGATTTCGGATCGGATCGGATTTTACCCGAAACCCGAAATTATATTGGATTTTACCCGAGGTCCGAGACCCGAGACCCGAATTACTTTAAACTCACCATACAATGAAAAAAATAGGTGATAAAATCATAAAAAGTTTACAAAAAGCTTAATAAAAATTAAAGAAACAAGAAGCAGTGCTTAATCTTCTTATGTTTATGCAGTGCTTAATCTTCTTGGGCTTGGTGTAGGTCTTCTTCTTGCGCTTCCTGCCGCCGCAGATCAAACACAACTTCAAATCAATTTAAATGACTTGTTCAACACAATACACATCACTAATATGCAAAGATCAAAACTTTCCAATAATTCTTGATAGTATCTGCAGCAAACATCAAGATGTCTCCATATACATACGATATACACACAATTACCAGCAACTCACATCATATATACACACACAAAAAGGGTCAATTCAATTCATTTAAACTCAATTCACAAATACATCACATTTAAGAGCATTAAATAAAAACCCATTTACAAGAACTACAAGAAGAGTGGATTACAAAAGATAATCAAAGGGAAAGTTGAGTTCTTTGCAGAGAAGAGTAGCTTAGTAGATCTATATATCTTGTGTGTGTATCAAGGGTGTGAAGTGTAAGGTATTTATAGTAGATCTTTGGTCAGTTATAAAAGTGTGACGAACAGATCGGTTATATTCTTTTGTCTTTGCTGACAAAGAGTTAAAGTTGTGCTTGACATTGTCGATTGTGTCGGAAGATTCGACTTCGAGGGTTATGGTTTTGCCGGTTAGGGTTTTTACGAAGATCTGCATTTTGGGAGCGGCGGTGAAGAATGAGGGAGTGAGGGGAGATGACTGATGAGAGGTTTTATATTGGGAGTCTGGGAGATTAGGGTTGGGGTGAGAGTTTGGGCTTTTAGGGGTTTTTATTGTTTAGGCCCGTCTATTTTCATTTTTCTAATTATTAAACTCTAATCTTTTTACTTTTGAATTAAACACTTTTAATAATTTATACCTTATAAATAATGTAATAAACATATTATATATATATATATATATATATATATTATCTATATTTTTATACATTACAAAAAATGTAAAATACATATTATATATATATAACTTATATTTTTGAATTTTCAAATTAATAATTAATTCATTAAATTTTCAATGATACTAGTCAAAGTACTATTTGACCGTTAAATTAACCTAACCAGAAAATTTATTTTTTTCTAAAATTTTGGCAATAACATTAAAAAGGATAGATTTTAACATCCGTACGGTTGGATCATCGAGAAATATTTTTAAAAAAATAGAAGTAACAATCCGTGACAAAGCACGGGTTACTAGTACTAGTTCGAAATAAATTTATTATTTTTTGAAAACTTGGGAATATCAATAAATTAGATATATCTTGACATCCGTACGGTTGGATCGTTTAGAAATATTTTTTAAAAATTCAAAAATCGAAACCCTAGAAACCCTAAACCCTAGTCAACCCCTAAACTTAAAATTTTTAACATCCGTACTATTACTACTACTACTACTACAACTACAATTTTTAGTTGTTTTGTAGTGTTCATAATGAGTATGACTAATTAAGTGTATATGAATTTTTATCCAAATTCATACTTTTTCCCAATTTTAATTTAATTATTTTTATTTAATTTACAACCTACTTAAAAATAAATGGAAAATCAAATAATTAGAAAATTAGTGGAAGTAAAGTAAAATTCTTCACAAAATTAGTTAGTATGACTACTTGGTTGTGTATGAATTTTCAAATCAAATTTTGATTTTTTTTCTAATTTTATTTAATTTATCAAGTAATTCTCTACAAATTACTTAAAAAAGAGGAAAAAATCAAATTATAAGAAAATTAGGTAATATCATCACAAAAATAGTTAGCATGAATACAACTTATTAATTTATAATATTATTGGGATCATATATTTATATAGGATTTTTCAATATATATATATATATATATATATATCGGGTTTTTATCGGGTTTCGGATCCGGATCGGGTCCGGATCGGGTATCGGGTATCGGGTCGGGTCTCGGATCGGATCCACTGAGATCCAGATCCAGATCCAAAGTTTTTCGGGTCCAAAAATAAGATCCAAATCCAAATCCAAATCCAAAAAATCGGGTTCGGGTAGACCAAAACGGATCGGATCGGATCGGGTATCCATCGGGTCGGGTTTTTCTGCCATCCCTACTTGTCACGAGCGTTGGGAATCCTTCTCCAAGTCTCTCTCGTCTCCCTCTATGTGTTATTCTAAGTCGTTCATCTGATTAAAATGATACAATGTGTATTTATAGGCCCTAGATATCTTGTCCAACAAGAAATTCCCCAAAATAGAGTTAAAATAGAATTTCTGCAGTTTGGCACAAAATACGTTTCCTAAATTGATTCTGTTTTTATGGAAAATTCGTAGCTAACTTTTCTTCAGTATTTCTGGACCGCTCCAATTGTAATTGGACCTCTGGACCACTTTAGAATGAAAGAGAATTCCTTTATCTTCGCGTGGACTGTAAGATCGTCCAAAACGGACTTGTAGAACTCAAGATATGGTCCAAACAATAAATCAGAATTTTTTTCCAGCGATTTACGGCGCACCCTGCGCGGTCACATTCTGTCCAGATTTTGATTTTACTCTATTCTTCAAGGAAATTTCCCAAGCTTCGTGTGGACTGTAAGATCGCTGAAAACGGATTTCTAGAACCCCTGATATGGCCAAAACAGTGTAGACTGCGCAACATACCCTGAAATATGAATTTTCCACAATTTGCTCGTTTCTCATCCGTTTTCTCTTCCGATTCTTTTGCCACTTCCCGTTATTCAATTCTTAAGCGTTATGATCTTCATGGTAGCCTAGGGAAATACGCCATCATTCATTCCATTGCAGAAATCATCTCCAAAATTGACGAAAACACCAACCCTAAACGATATTTCGCAAACCTGCACAACTAAACACAAACACATCAAAACTACAACAAACTTGAGTCCAAGACAATCAATTTAAGCCGATACGAAGCGATCCAAGTGGATGTAAAATCCACTTATCACACCCCCAAACTTAAACCGATGCTTGTCCTCAAGCATAAACAACTAACACTATCTAATTAGTAGCACTTTCGTAGGTGATCACGGTCGCATTTGGCTTATGCAACAAGCCCTTTAAACCCCTAGGCAGCCCTAGTGGACGAGTAAGGTCTCGTGAGGGCCTATAGTGAATGTACCCACAAAATCCATCTAACTAAACAATGCAATGCATGAATGCAACTAAATGAAAATGCAAAAATCCCCTTCAAACTAACCAAAACCAACTAGCAAGCAAATATCTCAAAGAATGCAACTAAATCCAAATAGAGCTCGACTAAATCCTCGTACTTTAACAATACACGAACAAAAACGTGCGTGTGTGCGATGCTCATCAGAAATACTCCCAAACTAGATAAAAAATCATACCTATTCTTCGCCAAGACAATCACAGGTTTATAAATAGAATAGACTATAGACACTTCATAACCTAGGAACACCTCCATCCTTATCTAAGGTAGACAGAAATCCCTGCTTTATTACTATCTACTACGACACATAATATACAAGCATGCTTATTTAACCGTGCAATGGATGAGACCCCAAAAGGCTTATACAATAATACCCATGTAGCGAGCGTTAGGTTAGTGGATCCCAGACTATAAAAGCCTTAGGTCACTAGGCACAAAGTCCCCGCGAACTTAATTGCCCGAGTATTAAAGAGCTCACTCGTGGTTAATTTCGCATTAAACAATTTAAACTTTTGACTTTTTTTTCCCTCTGATTTTTTTTTCATGCTATCTGGAATGAGAATTCTCATTTCCAACCCTAGACTACTCATATAAATATGAGCCGGCTACTAGCCATTTGACACCTAGCCATTATTGACAATTAATTACAACTAACATGAAATCCCTGGTTTCCCCCAAACTTAGACTTTAGTGCTCCTACGCCATCAAGGGAATAACGAAAATTCTAAATATAATCAAGTGATTAAATCTCAAAACATCCAAACAAGCATGACCCTAACCTAGCCCAAAAGCAAACGATGAGACTGTGTAAAGATTTTGTTTCTGAAGCATGCAAGTCAATTTCATAGGAACTATAAATCAACCCTCTACTCATCATTACCACACTCAAATAGACATCAACCTACCAATCAGAATTAGCTCATTCTAAGGGATCATGAAAAACAAAAATGCCATGCAAATGCAACTAGAATGGACTCACATAGTATAAAAACAAAATAACAGAATGTCCTACATGAACAAACATAAATAATACGAACGAACATGCATGAATTACTACTAATATGCAAAATATGATAACTATATGAACACAATGACACACAAATAACTACTCATCCCCCAAACCACCCCCAAACTTAAAATATTCAATGTCCCCATTGAATGGAAGGTAATACAAGGGATAGTAGAAAAAATACCTAATTGTCGAAACACGTGGGTGCCTCCCACGAAGCACCTTTGTTTAAAGTCTTTAGCTAGACATGGCAATGACTTTTTCTCTTAATAATTTCTACACCGTATCTCTATATGGCCATTTAATTATCTTTTCCGGGGCTACATCCTTGATGACAAGTTTCAGCCTTCTTTTCTACTCAAAAGTGTTAGTAACATTGTTCTCTTCATTACCTGACAAGTTAGCAACAATAATAATAGGCAAAGTAGATGATTGACCCAAATATGCATACCTCAGGTGATCTGATGGTTTAAGCTCTAGTTTGGAAGCTTCTTCAACATGATGATTTTCATTATTAACCACCAAAGAGTGAGCAAGAGTGGAAATAGACGGATTAGGAACGAAAGTGGGTAGTTCACCAACAGAAGTCTTCACAACAGACTTAGGATCAAAAGAACTCTCTTCAAGTTGAATTTCATGCTTAGAACAAATGACCTTCAATTCCTAACATCTCATCAGAAGTAAAATTCCTGTACAACTCATGAAGATCTTCATTACCCTCAATCAAAACATCTTCCTCAAGAAAAGACTCAGTTACACTATCCTCAAGATTTGACCATGAAACCACCTCATCAACCAGCACCTTAGAATCCCGGAGATCAGCCAAGCCTAGTGACTCACACTCTTCCTCCTCATCACTATCCATCGCAGGTTTTGACAAAACAGAATTTTATTATTTTTCTGTAGGATCCTGATCATGAATTCCTTCTTCATCCTCAATTGCTGAATTCTGATCGTTCGTGACTTTTCCAGATCTGAGTGTTATGGCATTAACCTGTTCCATGCCATCTTGTTTTCCTGGATTCACCTCTATGGCACTAAGAAGAACTCCCTGCGGTCCGTTGAGAAAGGCACTTGTAATTTGCCAAATCTGATTCTCCAATGTCTTGAGAGATACCCCCTGACTTTTAATCATCAACCTCAATTCATCCAATTCAGATTTTTTATTCGAAGATTGACCATCATCCCCATGAAACTGTTGTTGCTGAAAATCTTGATTGTCACTCCAGCCAAAATTGGGATGATAGATGTTGGGATCTGGTTGTTGCGATCTCTGAAAATTGCTCACAAACTGCGCCGATTCAGTAGATATGGCACATTGAGTTGTCTCATGTGCGCCCGCACATAGCTCACAAACACTAGCAACTTGAGGCACCCCATGCTTTGACATAGAATCCAATTTCTTATTAAGTGCCTCTAGCTGAGCTGCTAGAGCTATGACTGTATTAGCTTCCAGAATTCCTGCTAATTCGCCTTGTGATAATCTCTGAGTTGAATTCTGGTATTCATTTGCAGCCATCATCTCAATCAACTCATAAGCTTCCTCATAGCTCTTAGCCCATAAAGCTCCACCTGATGCTGCATCTAGCATGGGTCTTGACTGGACACCCAAGCCATTATAAAAGCAGTTAATCACCATCCAATCAGGCATCCCATGATGTGGACACTTCCTTAGCATCTCCTTATATCGCTCCCAAGCCTCGCACAAAGATTCTTCAAATTGCTGTGAAAATTGAGTAATAGCGTTCCTGATTGTTGCGGTCTTTGCTATGGGGAAAAATTTAGTGAGAAATCTCTAAGCAAGATCCTCCCATGTCAAAATAGAACCTGCTGGTAGAGAGTGCAACCAGCCCTTAGCTTTATCCCTTAAATAGAATGGGAAAAGTCTCAATTTGATAGCATCTTCCAACACCCCGTTGATCTTGAAAGTGTCGCAGATCTCAATGAAATTCCGGATGTGCATGTCAGGATCTTCAGTCGGAGCACCCTCAAACTGAACCAAATTCTGCACCATCTGAATTATGCTAGGCATGATTTCGAAAGTATTAGCTGCAATAGCTGGCCTGACAATGCTAAATTGGACGTCATTGATCTTTGGTTGAGAATAATACATCAATGCTTTCGCTGCTGCTGGTTCCCCCATTGCTACCTCCAACACATAAAACTAAACAACTATGTAAGAAACAATCTGAGTCAGTGAACTCTAACGACCACTAATGACAAGCACATAAACTAAAAATAAAACACCGATGATCCCCGGCAGCGGCGCCAAAAACTTGTTAACACAAAATCACGCAAGCACACGTGGTCACAAGTAATATATGAATAAGTCAAGTTCGTTCCCACAGAGATCTGGTTAGGTTTCAATTCAGTTCATGTACCTATGCAACAATGTATGGTTTTTATTCACTGCTAAGACAATTAACAAATTGGAGTTTGATTAACTAAAATTAACTAAAAAGCAAATTAACAACTAAGAATTAATTAACTAACGAGAATTGAAATCGAATTACTTCTACAAGAGTAAACATGGGATCCTAACTTCATTAACTACTTCACTTAGAGATGACACCTTTAATCAATGCATGTGATGGTTTTGATATCTGATCAGACAACACGAAATAAGTATACTCTACTTCTCAGTATACGAATACCAAACTAAACATACCTCCACAAAAGAGATAGAAGATGAATAGACACCAATTATGCTTAGACCCTATATCTCTATAAGATTTGAAAACATAACGGTTGAAGAACAAGTTGTCTATTAAGATCACATAGGGCAGCATAATATCTCCATTTACGCTACAAATCGTGATGTTAAAACATCAACCTATCCTATGCTATCATGGCAAGTTCTAAATCTCAAGATCCACTCTCGTATTGCAAGAGATTAACAAATTAGATGTTAGCTACGCATCTAAATTCACGAAGCACAACCATATGAGGATATCACGAATTCACCACACATAAATCTTTAAAGCAATCAAACTACTAAGCTACATAGATAAATCCATTAGATTCCCATGACAACGATTAGTTCATAATTGAACCGCTCGTCATCATGGGATATGATGAAACCATGATAATAAACAAAGTATGAATAATAATGCTAGAGTAATAGAGTTTAGAGAACAAATCCAAAACGAGCATAGAAGAATAGAAAAGATGAAGTAGATCTAGATCTCCGTTGCTTGTCATGAGCGTTGGGAATCCTTCTCCAAGTCTCTCTCGTCTCCCTCTATGTGTTATTCTAAGTCGTTCATCTGATTACAATGATACAATATGTATTTATTGGCCCTATATATCTTGTCCAACAAGAAATTCCCCAAAATAGAGTTAAAATAGAATTTCTGCAGTTTGGCACAAAATACGTTTCCTAAATTGATTATGTTTTTAAGAAAAATTCGTAGCTGACTTTTCTTCAATGTTTATGGACCGTTCCAGTTGTAATTGGACCTATGTACCACTTTAGAATGAAAGATAATTCCGTTATCTTCGCGTGGACTGTAAGATCGTCCAAAACGGACTTGTAGAACTCAAGATATGGTCCAAACAATAAATCAGAATTTTTTTCCAGCGAATTAGGGCGCACCCTGCGCGGCCACATTCTGTCCAGATTTTGATTTTACTATATTTTTCAAGTAAATTTCCCAAGATTCGCGTGGACAGTAAGATCGCTGAAAACGGACTTCTAGAACTCCAGATATGGCCAAAACAGTGTAGACTGCGCAACATACCCTGAAATCCGAATTTTCCACAATTTACTCGTTTCTCATCCGTTTTCTCTTCCGATTCTTTTGCCACTTCCCGTTATTTAATTCTTAAGCGTTATGATCTTCATGGTAGCCTAGGGAAATACGCCATCCTTCATTCCATTGCGCAAATCATCTCCAAAATTGACGAAAACACCAACCCTAAACGATATTTCGCAAACCTGCACAACTAAACACAAACACATCAAAACTACAACAAACTTGAGTCCAAGACAATCAATTTAAGCTGATACGAAGCGATCTAAGTGGATATAAAATCCACTTATCAGTAGTCCCCAGTATTTCCTCAGGTCTCAACTTTGTTTTTTTATTCATATCAGATTAGTTTGTAACAAAATTCATATTTTAATGCGATGTGAACTTATGATAAATGGTATCTGGCATCCTTCTTTTTAAGAATGCATGTATAAACGGTTATATCTGGATTAGTTTCTAATGTTCACAATGTTCAGAGAAATACCATAGTACTGGCTACTCCTATGTATCATGTTTTCCATGTGATACTGTATGTGGTTACCATCTTACAGATTATGCGTTATATTAAATGTATACTGACATTAGAATCAGTAGAGCATAGTCAATACTTGGCTGATCTGAGGATAGAGGAAATTACAACACAAAATTTTGTATGAGCATCTCATTGTGTATTTATCTTGGGTGAAATTTTAGGTTGTCCGTAGTTGATAGCATTTAGGCCACTTGGAAAATATCCTTCATATAAGAGTCTAGAAGTTGCTGTGTCTCCGCTGCATCTAGAGTTAGGCATTATGAACATATAATACAGCTTACAATTTCTTTTGACGTTAAAGACTTGAGCATTTCAGTTTGTTGAGTTGATATATTTTGCATTTCAGTTTGTTGGATAAATGACAAATGCCAGTTGTAGTAGTATAAACCTTTTTTTAATTATTATTATTCAGTTGCATTATTAATGAAGATAATTAACATTTTACTAGAGTTTATTTTTTATATATGCTGTGTGTTCTCAGTTTGTGTAGCTACGCTGTTATATGCTTTAAGTTTTCTAATTACATGAATATCAAATGAGAAACATATGATTGACCTTGCTGTTGTGAGCCTGAGCAAGATGAAACAGTAGAAAATGAACAAGATGATAGGTCAACTTCCCTCTTTATTTGTTCTAAGTTCATGTTATTATTAGGTGATATTCTAATAGTTCTTTTACAGGGCTATAGGACAAGCGGCTCAGACATGGATGCTGAAAAATCTAGGACAAGCGGATCCTAATCTTAAATTGGATATTGGAGAAATTTATGCCATATTTTCAAGCGAATAAGGGATAGTTGTACTCTAATGATTCAAGGCGGCTCCACTTAGTAATTTTTTTGTAGCTTTAACTAGCTAGTATTAGAACTTGGTATAATTGTAAACTGTCAAGTATTTTTGTTGGTTGCATCATTGCCTTGTGGTTGGTTTGGACCTATAGTTGTTGGCTTGGTTTGGACCATATGGTTTTATGTATAAACAAAACAGTCATTTCAAATTTTTTGTAAAAAAGTGTTGCATTTGATTATATATGCTGTTGCAATAAAAATAAATGGTGTTGCATTTAAAAAGAATGGTGTTGCTTAAAAAAAATAGTGTTACATTAGACTCAAAAAGTGTTGCATTAGATAGTGGTCCCCATTGATGACGTGGTATGTGTGCCCATTGCTGATGTGGCATGGGGGGGTCCCATTGTTGACGTGGCACCTTGGTGGGCCCCACTGCTAACGCGTCATTGTCACCTCAGTTGTGACGTGGCACACTATGGACCCCACTGATGACGTGGCACCTTGCTTACATGTCAACATGCTTACGTGTCATCTCGTGGTATCCAATACTGACGTGGCATGTGGCCCCACTGCTGACTTGGCTGAAAAATCTTATGCAACACCGTTAAGTGTTGCCTTTACATGATTTTGGTGTTGCATAAGACCTCTTATGCAATGCTTTCGTGGTGTTGCAATAGCTTGGAAAAGCGTTGCATTAGGGGTGTTACGCAACTCCGGTATTGGCAACGCCCCCTGGTGTTGCGTAAGACCTCACGCAACGCTTTTCAGGTCTTTTACAACTTTATTTGGGGGTTGTGTATGTACGTTTATGGCGTAGTGCGATGTCCGTATCTCACTTTCACATCTGTGCTTAACTGATGTAAAATAGCTCCATGAAATTACCAAAATAGACAACAGTTTTTAGGTGATGTGTTAAAGACTCAAACTGATGTCTGTTTTTTGCAGGAACATTAGTTTTGTTTTCAAAAGTGATGTATGTTCTTTATTTTAACATCGTTTTTTCAATAACAATGCGATGTGTTTATTTGCATAATTGTGTGCCCAAAAATTTACCCAAAATTACCAAAATCAGCATTGCACGTTCAAATAGACTTATATACCACCAAAGTTAGCAATACAAATATTCACCAAAAAGCATAATTCATTAACAATCTACCACACCAATAACCAAAACCATCCACATTCACCAAAGTTACACCAAACTCCATATCCACAACTATATAAACTGCCCCAACTACTAATATATTCTCAAGTTCATAATAACAAACTCCATCCACATTCACCATATAAACATCCTAGAACTAGTCAAGATAGAAGAGAACAACTTAACAATACTAGACAACTTAACAAAATAGGAGCAGCAGACTTGAAGGCTTGAAAGCCATTCAGTTGGTTGTCGACGATTACACAAATCCCTGGTGGATATAATCATGTGCCTCGCAACGAACGACGTCAAGCTCCTCCTCTATATAACTACTCTTTCGATTCTTCGGAGCCCACTGTGAATATTAAACAGAGTATAAACGAAACAAAAATAAGAATATATACATGTAGAACATCTTAAAAATTGTGCACGCGCATTGACCAAAACCAAAAAGCTTAATTAGACAATTATATTATGTTAAATCACAAAAATTAAAGCACACACATTACTTATAAATTCCATTTCTTTATCTTCAATTATGTCCTTCATGTAGCGCATGACTACATACCCACATTCCTGCCCACCGGGTTATTTAGGGGATCCCTAATCGATCTGTAACCAAATTGTTGAAATACACTATAAAGAACCTAAGTTAAAAAGCAGAATACTAACAGAAGATTTTTAACTTTAGGATTTTTGTTTACACGTCCGATTTGAGCATTGTAAGATCGGAAAACTCT
Organism: Kitagawia praeruptora; assembly: GCA_037693485.1. NCBI lineage: Eukaryota > Viridiplantae > Streptophyta > Magnoliopsida > Apiales > Apiaceae > Kitagawia > Kitagawia praeruptora. The sequence continues at coordinate 76,772,574 of CM075352.1, forward strand.
GTATAAGAGAATTAATTAAGAACAGTATCAAACCCAAGAAATAATTGACATATATATATATATATATATATATAGAGTTTAGTTCTATGGAGTACTGTTTTAATTGGAGTACTTGGAGTACATATATGTTATGCATTCAAAATTTTGCAAACTTTATTATTTTGCAAACCTTGTTATATGAATATCACTATTTCATCGAAAATATTGAAAATTTTGTATGTTTTGCTAACAAAATATTGCAAAACGAATTGTTCTGCGAAACACATTTGTGTTGCAAAACATATATGTTCCGATTGCAAAATATAAAGAATTTTTAAGATGAACATATTGCAAAACATACATGATTTTCAAGATTATCAATTAAATTATGATATTCATATAACAAGGTTTACAAAATAATAAATTTTAAAATATTTTGAATGCAGAACGTATATGTACTCCAATTAAAACAGTACTCCTTAGAACTTTACTATATATATATATATATATACACTACTAAAAAAACTGGATACAACATCGATTCTGGGCCGATGTAAAAACTTTTCAAAACCGATGTCTAGGTGGGTGTTGTTAAATGTCCAGGTGTTTTACATCGGTTCTGAGCCGATGTTAAAAATGACTTATTACATCGGTTTTAAAACCGATGTAAATACTAATCAATAACATCAGTTTTCAAAACAAAACCGATGTCTCAACACCTGTACTACATCGGTTTTAGATATACTACATCGGTTATTAACCGATGTAACATAGCTCCCAAAAATTGACAAAATTATAGACAACAGTTTTTAGGTGATGTGTTAAAGAATAAAATTGATCAGTTTTGCTTTCAAAAGTGATGTATGTTCTTGGTTTTAACATCGTTTTTTCAATAACAATGTGATGTGTTATATTTGCATAAATATGGTGCCCAAAAATTTACCAAAATAAGCATTGCATTCAAATAGACTTATATACCACCAAAGTTAGCAATACAAAACATTCACCCAAAAACATAATTCATTAACAATCTACTACTACACCAATAACCAAAATCATCCATATTCACCAAAGTTATACACCAAACTCCCTATCCACAACTACATAAACTGCCCCAACTGCTAATATATTCTCAATTTTACAGTAACGAACTCCATCCACATTCATCATATAAACATCCTAGAACTAGTCAAGATAGAAGAGAACAATATGCTTAATTAAAGCGATCGTTCACAGTACTAGACAACTTAATAAAATAGAAGCAGCAGACTTGAAGCTTTGTTATCTTGTCTGTATTAGATGGAGTTTGAAGCTTTGCCAGACCTTATTCAAGAAGTGTCACTGCCACATTAGACTCTGACTCCCATAAATATCCTAAGAAAGTCCCAGATCTATCAACAGTTTCCACTTCAATATGAGGACAATCCAAGAATATGGTTAAATAAAAAACATCGAAGTAAAAGAAGATATCGACAACCACGTGTCTGTTTCGAATTAAAAGAAATTACCACAACATCCCTCTGCAGCAGGTGCTGATGAGGTAGTTCAATCTTTTCAGGTTCATTGATCCAATTTCTCAATGGTGGTGCCTGGTAAAATGATAAGGACAGGTAATAAATTAAAGGCGTAATGTTGGCAATTTGAAGAGGTTAAAATCAGCCATGGATTTACCTGAATACCTGAATTCCAGCAACACACACTTGGACATGCTGATAGTCTGGAAACAAATAAACATGGAGAGTGCTTCCATCCTGAACATACTCGTAAAAATACAATCATGTAGGAATAAAAGAATACTCTGACCTTAAAAAAAGGCAACATGTAGATATTAGATACCTCATTAGCCTTTCACAAAATGTATCATTACAAATATATAAAATTACGAGAGACAAAGTGCCACATTGAATCACTGGAAGTGCAGGTGCCCACCAAGAAATTATCAGACACTCTAAAACTAGGTTGAAATTTTAGCAGCTTCTAGGCTATGTTGGCCCTAACCCCAAGATATTTTTTCTTGTAAAATTCCACTTGGACAACTTTTTCCCAAAGATTCTTACACGTTATCATATCAAAATGATACTCCCTCCGTCCCGTATTATTTTTCTTATTTCATATGTCGGGACTGTTCATAACATGAGATAAATTACTAATTCACGCATAATCTATAAGACCAAATATAGTCATGAGTGATCTTGTTGGATTCGTATTTATGAGTACTTTAATACAGTGAAGTTTTTATATTTAATACTAATACGAAATTCAAGATATAAATGTTTAAAAGTGTGCGTTGGCAAACGTGTCCAGTCAAAATAGGAAAAACATTAAGGGACGGAGGGAGTAGTATATATTTAAGTCTGTAAGTGGAAAACAATGTGCAACCTTTTGCAGTTGTGCATGTGTGTGACTGTGTAACATTTAGAACTACCACCCATTTTATTACCAGATCTTGTTAAAACCACAAGTACAACATTACGACACAAAAGAAGATTAAGAACGGAAGCACAGTTAAATCGAACAATATCAAATTACTCCTAACAACCTGTTGGTGAACAAAATTGATGTCTACCTTCTGCCCATCTAGCCCATCTGGATCCTGCTTTGTTGGCCCTAACCCACTTATGGCATCATCTTCTTCCTCATGTATCTTCTTATACCATGAGAGACAGACAACTACTAATAGATTACACATACGTATTCTTGTAGGCTTCCAATCCAAAAGTAGGGAAGTGTGCAAACCCACACTCTTCTTTCCCAGTGTAGAACCACTGGAAAAAGCCCCATACGAAACTAACTGAAAAGAAACGCATAAATCTACCTACTTGTTTCCTGCAATTAACATTCATCAGGAAATACTATTAACAATTAGGCCTGGTAAAATTTTCACCGTAGTAATGGACAACAATAAATATTTACTTGGCTGATTCGTCACCCCTGGTATGAAATCCATTAATAAGAACAGTAGTAGCCATTCCACTTGGAAATATCAGTTTGTAGTCCATTAATAAGAACAGCATATGTATAGACATTAATGTGAAAATTCTAAATAGCATACACATGAAGTATTTGCTGTTCTATGGAGATACCGAAAATTAGTACCTTTCACAGAGGAATCAACGCAAACAGACCAACAAAACAGGCTAAGAAAAGGTAGGCTGTCATCCAACCAATCCCTGGTTCCTTATATTTTCCAGCAGAAATCCCTTGAGTAGCACCCCATGTTAGCTCATATGTCTTTTTGTTTAACCGTAAAAGGTATGATCCAAATCCACCTGCAGTTTCCATATACACAAGAAAAAAACATGTAAAAAACGAAAAAGTTAATTAGTAATATACAATTTAACAGAATAGCCTCAGTTCCAACCTCCAACAGCTATACTACAACATGCAACTGAACATGTCTGTATCATAGTATTCTCCTGTCTAGTAAACGGAGTTGTCGTAATTCCAAATTTATGCAACATCTTTGTCCAAGTACGCATAAACACAAAAGCGAGAAGAGCAGCAGAGACATTCAAATTAGGAGTAATCCCGGTTGTTAGATTAAGCTTCATCGCGATAATACTGTACAAGCTCCCTATAAAAATGCTTGATAACACCCCTCTTACTGTAATCTGTTTTGTCCACGGTTGTAGTCTTTTTCTCTCATCAACTATTTCTTCCATTTCGAAAACACCCTCTTGCAGCTGCCTACTCTCTCCATTAATCTCTTCTTTTGCTACCATTTTACGCATAGATTCTTATTAAAATATCTGCATCATTAAGAAATGCACTCTTAAACTCATTAAGGGTATTTGAAAACTATAAAAAAAGCACTCAAGTGTGTATATGTTTATAAACAAGCTTACCTAGGAATTTGCAGTGCTCCTTTTGTAAAAATGTTTATTGTCCGATTCTTTCTTCTAAATTCTAATAGACTATTTCATTTAACAGAACTTCTCCCCTGTAGCTGACCAATAACCATAGCTTCATATATAGGAAAATTAGAGTAGAAATAATAGAGCCACATTCAATAAATAAGTTGAAAATAATTTACCTCTCCTATGCAAAGTTTTCTTAGAAACTCTCTACTTTGCCATGAAAAATGCTCATCAGTTGATTGCTTCCCATCTCTGCGAGCCTACATATATAATATTTAACAAAGATAATTAGGGAATATACAAACAAAAGCATTACATCTAACCAACCAAATTCATTCTAACATATCCATGTGGGAGAAAAAATTACTAGTAAGGACAACTCAACCAGCAAAGGAGGCAACAAAGAACATTAAATCAACAAAAATTACAAGAAAAATAGACATCCATACATCTATAACATTAAATCTGAAAAATCACTTACTTTGGAGATTACCCAAGCTTAGCTTAAGAATCAACCAATCTGATAAAAAGGCTTAAATTAAAAACCAAAAATTTGAATTTTCAAACAAAAATGAGAAAAATACTTACTAATTGAGTGGATTCTAGATAGATAAAGCCTCCTCTGTAACCAATTAACAAAAATCGAAAGCTAGGGTTCAAACTAATTGGGATTTGACTAGAGGGTTTTGAAATCAAGGGTTTGAATTTGGGGGCTTGTAAGCTAGGGTTTGAATTTGGGGATTGTAAGCTAGGGTTCTTCACTGAGTTCGTGAGTGAGTGAATTAGTGTGAGTGAATTAGTTTTTAGGAAATGGAAAATATGCCATGTGAGGTTGAGTGAGTTTGAGGAGAGGGTGAGTGAGTTTGAGGAGCGGGAGACAAAATGTCTGAAGGGGGGAAATGAAAAAAAGAAACGGGGAAAATATTTCTAAGTAATTAGTGGGAAAGTGGGCCGGCGGAAAAGATGTGCGTGTTTTTTTATTTTTTTAAAAAGTGGTTGAGACATCGGTTTTAATTAGAACTGATGTCTAAAACCAATTTTAACATCGGTTCTAGTAAAACTGATGTAAAACAATCCTTTAACATCGGTCATTAATGCAAGGGGTTAAATGGCTATTTGGTCACTGTACTATTCAAAAACTTTCAATTGGATCACTAACCCAAAAAAGTTTTCAATCGCATAACAAAGCACTCAAAAACTTTCAATTGGGTCACTGCCGTTAGTCATTACCGTTAACTTTAACGGAAAGACGTCAACTTTCAATTAGGTCATCAGTATTAAGTTTAACTTTCAATTAGGTCACCGGTATTATAATTTTTTTTTTTTAATTCTGAGAATTTTGAATTAAATTTTTTCGAAATTTTTGATTATAAATTTATTAAATCGAGTTAAGTTTGTGGGAATCGCGAGCGTTTTATAAAGTTAGTTTGATTTCAAGTAGTTCTAAAAATATACACACATATAGACACATACTACTCTCCCTCTGCATTGAAATATTTTTTGAATTTTTTTGAAATTTTTGAATAAATTTTTAAATTTCAAAATTTTTGAATAAATTAGTAAATTTTGTGAATTTAAATTAATAAAATTTCGAGAATTTTGAGAATTTAAATTAATAATTTTAAAAATTTATTCAAAAATTTAAATTCAAAAAAATTTAATTCAAAATTCTCAAAATTTAAAAAATTTATTCAAAAAATTATAATACCAATGACCTAATTGAAAGTTAAACTTAATACTGATGACCTAATTGAAAGTTGACGTTTTTCCGTTAAAGTTAACGGCAATGACTAACGGTAGTGACCCAATTGAAAGTTTTTGAGTGCTTTATTATGTGATTGAAAACTTTTTTGGGTTGGTGACCCAATTGAAAGTTTTTGAATAGTACAGTGACCAAATAGCCATTTAACCCTTAATGCAAGCGATGTTAAAAGGGTGATGTCTATTGACTGTTTTCTTGTAGTGATACTCCCTATGTCCCATCCATTTCTTTACATAAAAAACTGTGTATCTGACACGCATTTTAAGTTACATTTTAAGGATAGTTCTATAACTTATTTTTGATATTTTTTTTTTGTATAAAAATAGGATTGTTCGATTTTTATACAAAAAAAGAAAATATAAAAAATAAGTTATAAAACTATCCTTAAAATGCTTCTTAAAATCCGTGTCAGAAATTGGTCCGCAAACGTAAACTATTCAATGGGACGGAGGGAGTATATATATATATATAGTCTTGCTCCACTGAGAACCCTCTTATTATGAGAACTATGAGAACCCACGTCATGATGATGTCATAAATATATATTTTTAATTTTTTTTGACAAAATATCTGGGGAAAAAATATGACAGCATGCTGACGTCATACTGGTAATTTTTTTACAAAATCTTGTGATTTTTTGTTGAATTCGGATGATTTTTTACAAAATCTGGTGATTTTTTACAAAAGCTGGAAAATCACCAGATTTCGTAAAAAATACCAGAATTCAACAAAAATACCAGATTATGTAAAAAATCACCAGTATGACGTCAGCATGACGCCATAAATTTTTTTCCCCAGAATTTTTTCCATTTTTTTTTCAAAATTGTTTTTGTAAAAAAATTATATTTATGACATCATGATGACGTCATCAGGGGGTTGGGTTAGTGTGTATGAGGGTGTAGGTTATTAGTGTGGGTGCTCCAAACGGAGCCAATAGATTAGATTAAAATGAAGGGATGAGATTAGATCTCATATCTCATCAAAATAAGAGGTTCTCACTTGAGCAAAAACCTATATATATATGGAGATGATCAAATGAAAACTACTCTTAAAATGAGAACTTAGTCCACAAAGCAATTCACCAAAATCCAGCAGAATCACCAAATCGTTAAAATTTATTAAAAAAAAATAAAGAACACATCACTGCTTACATCAGCATGATGACATCACTGCTGACATCAGCATGCTGACGTGGCAGAAATTTTCCCGCAAACATTTTTTCCTTCAAAAAAATATCCCACAAAAAAAAATTAGATTTTTTTGGCCACGTTTTTTCCCGCCAAAAAATGGTGCTTTGGCAGGTTTTCCTGCCAAAAAATGGTGATCCACAAATCACTTAGACTAGCGTTTTCCTTAAACACAACAGTTAACCTTTAGGGTTCAACAATTCTATTTTAGGTTTTAGAAATATTCAGAATAACGAATAAATCGTATAAGGACTTAGGGTTTAGGACCCTAAACCCTAACTTATCCTGATTTTAAAAAAATCGGGATTGGCCCTCGATTTTTTAAAAATCAAGCCGCCGGACTTAATAAAAAACAAAATTTGAATTTTAAAAATTTCCCGCCAAAAAATGGTGTTTTGGCAAATTTTTCCGCAAAAAAATGGGTGCTTTTGCAGATTTTCCCACCAAAAAAATGGTGATTTGACAAATTTTCCCCCCAAAAAAACAGTGATTTGAAAAATTTTCCCGCCAAAATTTTTTCCCCAACAAATTTTTTCTCTCTCACTTTTTTTGTGTGGGCCCCGCTGCCACGTTATCATGTTGACATTGGCGGTGTCGTCATGCTGACATCAGCAGTGACGTGGCAATGGAAAATAATAAAATTTTCTGATTTGGTGATTCTGCTGGATTTGGTGATTTGCTTTGGGGACTAAGTTCTCATTTTAAGAGGTTCTCACTAGAGTAGCTCCCTATATATATACTCCCTCCGTCCCTTTGAATTATTAACGTTTGCGGACCAGTTTTTGGCACGGATTTTAAGGTACATTTTAAGGATAGTTCAATAACTTATTTTTGATATTTTCTTTTTTTGTATAAAAATGGAACAATTCTATTTTTATAGAAAAAAAAGAAAATATCAAAAATAAGTTATAGAACTATCCTTAAAATGCGCCTTAAAATGCGTGTCAAATACGCAGTTTTTATGTTAAGAAACGGAAGGGACAGAGGGAGTATATGTTATATATATTACCGTACTAACGTTGCTTCTAGCGCTTCAAGCTTGTTCGAATACAATGGATTGAGAATGAAAATTTCAAATATATATATATAGGGGTTGATTCAAATGAGAACCACTATCTAAAAGAGAACCGGAGAACCACTGTATCCTACTATAGAACCTATTTTGTTTCGTAGTAAAAAAAATATTATCGTGCTATTGAATTTCAAAGTTATGCACATGAAATTAAAATTTTTACAATTGAATTTGCTTTTTTTTCAAAGTTTTGCACATGACATTAAAAGTTCTACAACCGAACTTGCTTTTTCTACAAAGTTCTACGACTGAACTTACTTTTTTCAACAAATATTCTATTGCTGAACTTAAAGTTCCGCTGCTGAACTTAAAGTTCCGCTGCTGAACTTAAAGTTCCGCTGCTGAACTTAAAGTTCCGCTACTGAACTTATTAGAGTTCTCAGGTTCTCAATTTAGTGTGGTTCTCCATAGAGCGTGACCCATATATATATATAGAGTTGCACTCCATAACAAACACCTTATGTAACAAACAATAAAAAACACCTTAGATCTAATAGATCCATTGCCCCTGGCGGGGCCACCCAATACAAAAAGTTCTTATTTTTTTACCCTCTATCCATCCATCATCTCAAAAAAAAAAAATTAAAAAGTTACTGTTCATGACGATGACGTCATCATGAACAATAATTTTTTTTTTTCCTAGCTTGATAGAGGGTAAAAAAATAATAACTTTTTGTATTGGGTGCCCCTGACGGGGCCATTGGAACTATTAGATCTAAGGTGTTCTTTATTGTTTGTTATATACTTATATAAGAGTGTTTTGTATGGAGCAATGACACATATATATATATATATATATATATATATATATATATATATATACATATATATATATATATAGGCTTTTGCTCAAATACAAACTAACATAAAATATTTTATATTTCATTCATTCTATTGGCCCCGCCAGGGGCACCTTTACAAAAAGTGTCTAAAATTCTTGGCTCCATCCAGCAAAAAAAAAAAAATCACTGTTCACTGCTGACGTCACTGCCACGTCAGCAGTGAAGAGTGATTTTTTTTAAAAAAATTTTTTTAATTTTTTTTGCTAGATGGAGCCAAGAATTTTAGACATCTTTTGTATTGGGGTACCCCTAGTTTGATCATTAGATTAGCTTGAAATGTTGAATTAGTGTTTAGTTTTTAGTTTGTAGACTTGTAGTTAATTTTAGTTTGTAGTGGAGTAGGACCCTATATATATATATATATAACTAAAGTTCAACTACAAATAAACCGAATTTTGATAAATGAGAATAATCTAATCAATTGAGTCTAATCTATATCCATATTATTATATTAAAGTCGAAACATTGAAACTTTTATCGATTTAGTTTTCGGCACGGTTATCCTAACTAATATAAAAAATATATATATATAATCAGTGATCCGTGACCGATTGCTTTTTCTAAGTAAAATACGTTATTTTTCCAATTGTCTTTTCTAAGTAAAATACGCTATTTTTTTAATTAAAAGTTATTACCTTTTATAAACACCATTGTATCATATATCCCGATCATTAATATTTCTTTTCTAATTAAAACAAGTTGCCTTCTAATTTAAAACATAATCTTACAATCATTAGTAAAATATATTAAAGACCTGTATACTTTTATAACAAGGCGACATGAATATAATTATTTGTATTTTAGTTTACATTGAATAATGATCATTAGATTTTTAGTATAAGAACCGTTATATCTAAACATAAGATATATTATATATTTAAATTACTCTATTAATTAAAAATCCTAGGATCGAATCCTGTGTAATAAAAACATATTTAATTTAAAAATTTATAATATATATAAGTTTTAAATGATATATGTCATTAATAAAATTTAAATTAAATAAAAATTTAAACTTGAAAATAGTGATTATATAAAAATATAATTATAACATAAAATAATATTTATAACTTAAAAAAATCCAGCGGAATATTAAAAACAATTATCACATAAAAAGCAAGACTAGAAAATTTGAAATGTACAGGCATACTAAGGCTTTTACTTATTCCACGCGGGCTTACCCTTGACCCTAGCTATTATTTGAGCCAACATGCCTGTCTCAATAAAATAAGGGTCTCCCCGCTAAATGTGAATTTTGGGCCTCAACTATCGAGATAAAAATTACACATAGTGTACACTTTTTCAGTCATGGAGTTTGTCTTTAACCATCCTTTTAATTTATGCTCACCTCTCTTTTCTTTTATCTTTCTTTGTCTTTTCACTCCCTCACTCATCCTAGATGCATGGGTATGAGCAGTACTTGCATGCATTTTAGTTGAAGAAGTAGAAAGTTTATATTAACCCATTTCTCTTTATGATTCCAGCAAGAAGACTACCTTCTCGAGTGTTACCATAGCTATGAAATTTAAGATCTACCACAACGCTTTAATTTTGGTGTTACCATATCTTTAAAGGTAACATATTTTTGAATTTTATTTATAATTAACAATTTAATAATTATTAAATTTTAAAATTAAATAATTTTAATCAAGTCATTGAATTTATTATTATAAAAATAATATTCTATCAAATACTTGAATTAGTTATATTTTACAATACCAATATATTTTTTAATAATTTTATTTAAAATATCTTAAAATAAAGTAATATTCAAAAAAATATAAAATTTGATTAAATTCATCAATAAAATTATTGGAGAAAATAACAGAGTATAATAATTTAAATTATTATTCAATAATTAAATTGATAAAATTTATTATCATACATTTTTTATAAGAAAATTAATAAATTTTATAATATTAAAAAATGAAAAAAAGCAATGCATGAAAAATTGAAAAGAAAATCGGAATGGGCTGGGGCGGCAAAAGAAAATCAAAGCGGGCAAATCAAAATTGGTCAAAATTGCTCAAAGCGGAGAAAGCGGGCAAAACAAAATTGGGGAAAACACAGTTAGGTCACTCCCTCTCTCTAAACTCACTCACCTCTCTCTCTCTCTCACCTCACTCATTCACCTCAATTGGTCGAGGTTTTGGTTTTCAGTCCACGCTTCCGCTCTTCAAATTAGGGCTCAAGTTCTTCACTTAGAGTTTAATTATTAAATATTTTCACTTGAATTTCATCTAATCGACCACTATTGTTGATTTCAGGTTTTCTTCGATTGGGTTTTGCAATTGAAGGTCTCTCTCTCTCTCCTCTCGTTTTGCTTTTATTTTTGATGTTCAGGAGAAACTAGAAGACCCCATGCTATACCACTGTGCACTATTTTCAGACAATGTATTGGCAGCGGCAGTAGTTGTGAACTCAGCTGTATCAAATGCCAAGGTAAATAATTATTAACCAGGAAATCTAGTTTAACAGTCCTGTTTCCCATGAAGCCAGTGAGTTTATATGATCATGTTAACTATTAGTAATTTATTTTCTCAATTCTTTTTATCGTATGAATAAATATTAATCTTGCTTTTGATATATGTTGAGTTAATTTGTTTGATGTTAATTCAGGATCCTTGCAATCATGTTTTCCATTTTGTCACGGATATGCTTAATTATGCTGCAATAAGGATGTGGTTTTTGGTAAACCCACCAGGGAAAGCTACAATACAAGAGAGAATAATAATGGAAATAATAGTGTGGAAGCTGATGAAGCAGCTTAAAGAGAGTATTAGTAAAGGAGAGAGAAGGCTAACACCAAAAAAAGAAGGTCCTTTAGATCTCATTAACCTGGTGAAATTGTTAATATTTGTGGGGGATAGATTAGTTTTTGTTGGGATGTTTACGTAAATGTAATCGGTTGTACGATTTGTAATTTTTTCTTCAAATTAATGATATTTATCATTTGTAGTTTTATTTTGGATTTGATATTTGTGTGTTTTTTTTGTTGTATCTATGCATTTTTTTTATGAATATTAGAGGAAGGAAATGGTAGAAAAATAATTAAATTTGAATCATTAATTTTAAAATAGATAATGTTTGTGGGGCCCACATATGGGGCCCACATAATTGATTAATAATTTTGCAAAATTATAACATCTAAGGTAACACATATTTGGTGTTGCTATAGAATGCTTAGTGTGTTGCTGTATGGGTCTATGGTAACGAATATTGCTATGTTAGCTTAAGTGTGTCGAAGTGTTACCTTAGACTCCAACGGTTACATAGAACAAAACTATCCCAGCTAAGTTGTTACCTTAGCCTTTTTTTGGCCTTTGGTAACAGAATTTAGGGTTTAAGGTAACATAGTCGTGGTGTTACTGTATGTCATCTATGACGTAGATGCACTTCTCATCAACCTCCCATTTACTTTGTTGATGCACTTCTCATCAACCTCCCATTTACTTTGTTGACATCAACTACCATCTTTGTTTTGGAGCACTTCTCTCCATGGTGCACATAATCACCTTCTTCAACCTCTGAAGATATACATCGATCAATCATCTGCAAATACACCCCTGCATTCTTTTGAGCACACGGGCCAGGCCTTGCAATAGCCACTACAACAACCTCGAGCTCTCCAGAAGAAACCTTAGCTCCTCCTCCTCTCTCTTTCAGTCTGCAAAACACTTCCCATCTTCTCTTTCTCTAACTCATCTCAGCATGGAGCTTCTTCAGAAATGAATTGTTTTACCTCTAAGGAACGGTAGGGAAGGCTGTTAAGCCTTGATACTCCCCCCAGGCTCTGATACCAAGTGTAGTAAATAAAATATATAATGTGTTTATGTATATGAGAGTAGAGAGTACTGATACTTCATTTCTTGTTAATCTTAAATGAATGAATACAGGGACTTATATAAGCCCAAAGACTACAACGTGACAGCATGAAAATAGAAACAACCCAACTGAATCCTAGAATAATTCCACTACGTTTATTATTCCTAAAAACTCTCTAACACTACTACGACTAAGTCTAGCAGCTACATAACAGCTACTTCACATAACAACTACTTCTAATTTGTTTAAATAAATCCAATAAAACAAATACTAAACTAATAAGTTTAAGATTAATTCCAACAATAAGAAGAAAATTCGACACATTATGTAAAAATAGACTAAGTACCACCAAGTAGTACCTGAATCTAGCTAACTAGCTATATGTTTGAAGCAAGCTCTTGTCCTACTTGCAGCAAACAGCCAGCCATTGTCTCCGCGGCTTTGTTTCAAAGTTGTTGTGGCTTTAGGGGCACTTGTTTGGCTCCCAACTATTTGTTCAATTAATTATCTTCTTGGATTTCATAATCTTTTTCTGCCACAATATAGAATATTTTCGATTCAATTTTTATCTTAAAATGAAGTCAAAAGTTGTTTACATAATACGTATGTACTACTTTTTTTTGCTAATTTGTCTACTTCTTTTTTATCCTCTGTTACGTGGTTTACTGGTATGGACATTGAGGTATGGCCTAGTCAATATTGTATTTGACACTTATATTTTTATGTTTATTAGATGCCAGATCTTATCGGTAGCTAGCTTCCTGGAAATCAAAAGTACACGTGCTTATGTTTGATATAGATATTAAAAATTAAGAAATACTTTATACAAGAGAAACAAATTAAGAATTATGTGTTCTATATATATATAAAGCATGAAGAATACCTCTACAATCATCATAACATCAACCTCCATGCAAAATGATATAAAGCTAGCTAACCTACAACAGAGTGGCACATTACGTATATATGGAACCCAATCACCTAAATATTTTTGTTATTCTCTTAACTATATTTTGTTTCACCAACTTGGTTGAGCCTACTTGTCAGCGATGTTCTAGATCTAGGGCTTTTGTTGAAAAACGATGTCAATCAACTGGATACCCTAAGCTATGTGTTCATAGTCTCTTACCTCTTGTCAACTCAAGAATTCGAACCCAAGAACAGTTGGCTCAAGTTGCATTGTCAGTGAGCCTTGCCAGGGCTCGATACACGAGGGCCTATGTCATCAAAGTGTTGTATATTTGGTTTAATCTAAACATGTTTCAATTAGTAAAATAAAATGTGGCTGTTGGGCTTTGGTATGAGTCATGGGCTTGGACTAAGTTGGGGAATAACAGCTTAGATTTAGGATCATAATAAACGGAATGGAGTTTGTTTTGGAGAGTTGTTAAGATTTCTAGTAATCATGTCGTTGTGTGGTTTTCCTGATTTATAGGAACCATATCGTACCTTCTCTTATTTAGTTGCTTGTACACTGTCATTCTATGTTAATGAAATTAGAGTTTCATTCTCTTCCAGTTTATATTCATTCAAGTGTGTGCGTGTGTCTATATTACTAATACGTGGTATCAGAGCTTCAGGGCTACCAGACGTAATCTAGTGACAGATGGAGACAGGCAAGGGCCAAGAGAGTTCTTTTGGGCTGAGTTACCCTATGTTGACAAGAACAAACTACATGGCATGGGCACTTAAGATGAGGGTGTTCATGCACGCACATGGGGTATGGGAGGCCATAGAATCTAAGGATCCGAAAGTCGTGGTGGATGACAAGATTGATAAGAGAGCACTGGCAATTATCTACCAAGGAGTCCCTGAAGACATATTGTTGGCTGTCGCAGAGAAAAAAACATCAAAAGAGGCCTGGAACGCGATTAAAACGATGTCATTGAGAGCTGACAAGGTAAAAAAGGCTAAGGCACAAACCCTCAAGTGTGAGTTCGAAGCCATGAGCATGAAGGAAACTGAACAATTGGACGATTTCTGTCTGAAACTGAACGGTCTGGTCACCAATCTTAGAGCGTTGGGAGAGACGATGGAGGAAGCCTATGTTGTCAAGAAGTTGCTTAGAGCAGTTCCCTCTAAGTTCTTACAAATTGCATCCGCAATCGAGCAATTTGGGAATGTAGAGGAGATGTCAGTAGAAGAGGTTATTGGCTCGCTTAAGGCACACGAGGAAAGGTTGAGAAGTGTGACGGAACCTAGTCAAGGACAACTTTTGTTGACAGCAGAGGAATGGAGGAAGAAAGACAACAGTGAAGGGAAGTTAATATTAACTCGAGAAGAGTGGCTAAAGAAAAGAAGTAGTGGAGAAACTCGTGCGAGAGAAGAGAATCATGGAGGAAGAGATCGTAGCAGAGCGAGATGTTTCAACTGCCAAGGATATGGACACTTTGCTAGGGACTATCGAAAACCTTGAAGGGAGATAGAGGTGCAAAGGGAGGCGAATCTGTCTCAGGTACAAGAAGACGAACCTGCATTGTTGATAGCTGAGGTAGGGAAGACAAAGATTAACTCGCTGTTGGTAAAAGAAGACTCAGTAGTACCAAAACTGCGGACGAGTGATGAAAATCAAAGGGAATCGCAAGTGTGGTTTCTGGACAATGGGGCCAGCAACCATATGACAGGACAACGTGGAAAATTTAAGGAGTTGAACGAAGACGTGACCGGGAAAGTGAAGTTTGGAGATGGATCCACTGTGGTTATCAAGGGAAAGGGGACATTCGCATTTCAATGTAAGAACGGGGAGGAGAGAACACTCAAGGAGGTATACTACATCCCAAGCTTGTGTAACAATATAATAAGTTTGGGACAGTTGTCTGAAGCAGGGAACAAGGTAATTCTCGAAGGGGAATATTTGTGGGTTTATGAAGAAAGTGGAAAACTACTGATAAAGGTAAAAAGGATAGAGATTCGGTTATACAAGATCAGTTTGGAGGAGAGCAAGCACTCATGTTTACTCACAAAAATGGAAGAGGACACCTGGAAGTGGCATGCCCGTCTCGGGCACGTAAATTTCAAAGCCTTGGAACTTATGTCCAAGGAAGAGATGGTTCACGGGTTGCCCAAGTTAACTCAACCTTTGAAGAAATGTGAAGGATGCTTAATGTCCAAACAGACCAGAAAACCCTTCCCATCTCAGGCCAGTTTTGACTCAAGGAAGGTATTGGAGATTGTACATGCTGACATTTGTGGACCAATCACACCAACGATGCCTGGAGGTAATCGCTATTTTCTGTTGTTTGTTGATGATTACAGTAGGAAAATGTGGGTATATATGCTGAAGGAAAAGAATAGTGCACTTATGTTTAAGAAATTCAAGAATTTAGTTGAAAACGGAAAGGAAAGAAGCATAAAAATATTGAGGACAAACCGGGGCGGAGAATTTTGTTCAAAAGAGTTTGAACTGTATTGTGAAAGAGCAGGCATCTAGAGGCACTACACGGCACCATACACCCCGCAACAAAATGGGGTGGTGGAACGTAGAAACCGTACTGTTACAGCCATGACAAGAAGTCTTTTGAAAGAAGCAGGATTACCAGCATACATGTGGGGAGAGGCGGTACGCCATTCAATCTACATTTTAAACCGGTTGCCAACACAAATTTTGAAAGGTAGAACCCCATACGAAGCGTGGAGTGACAAGAAGCCAGACCTAAAACATATAAGAGTATTCGGATGTACTGCTTATATGAAGATCCCAACTGTGAAAGTGAAGAAATTAGATGATCGTAGTAAGTTGACTGTTTATCTAGGTAAGGAACCAGGGACGAAAGGAAGCCGACTGTACGACCCTAAAACAGGGACATTGCACGTAAGCAGAGACGTTGTATTTCAAGAAACTAACTTTTGGCCATGGAAGTAGACAAAGGAAGTCGAAGTATCATTTCCAGGTCATTATATTGAGATGAACAGCTCGGTGAATGAAGATAGCAGTACAGAGTTAGAACATGATCAAGAGGCTGTGACACCTTTGCAATCACCAGTTACACCAACTACCACTATCAACTCATCTGCTGAAGCAACAGATGCGTCTTCTAGTGACAGTAGTGCACCCAGGAGATACAGGTCTTTATCTGAGATTTACGACGAAACCGAAGTTGTTGATCTTATCGACGAGTTAATGTTGCTGAAGATTGAAGGACCAACGTCCTATGATGAAGCGTCAGGAGATAAGGAGTGTGTAGATGCAATGAAGTTGGAGTTTGAAACAATTGAGAAGAATCAAACATGGACTCTCACAGACCTTCCATCTGGACATAAGGCAATCGGGTTAAAATGGGTGTATAAGTTGAAAAAGGATCCAGAAGGAAATGTGGTAAAGCATAAAGCGTGACTTATTGTGAAGGGGTATGTGCAAAGACGAGGGATCGACTATGACGAAGTGTTTGCACCGGTAGCTCGACTCGATACAGTGAGATTACTGTTGGCATTGTCTGCAAAAGAAGGGTGGCAAGTGCATCACCTTGATGTGAAGTCAGCATTCTTAAACGGTGAACTTCGTGAAGAGGTATATGTGTTCCAACCAGAGGGATTCGTGAATAAAGGGCAAGAACAAAAAGTGTACAAACTATCAACGGTATTGTATGGACTACGTCAAGCCCCTAGGGTTTGGAATGAACGGTTGGACAAGTGTTTAAGGGAGCTAGGTTTCAAGAAATGCATGCACGAGCAAGCTGTATGCACAAAGATAACTGATTGGGGCGTGACAATAGTAGGTGTCTATGTCGATGACTTATTGGTAACTGGGTCCAATAAGCACGAGGTCGAAGAATTCAAGCTACAAATGAATGAACAGTTCGAGATGAGTAACTTGGGGTTGTTGTCATTTTATCTGGGAATAGAAGTGAATCAGGCAAGTTTGTTCACTACATTAAAGCAATCTGCCTATGCGAAAAAACTGTTGAACAGGGCTGGAATGATGAATTGCAATTTATCTAAATTTCTTATGGAGCATAAACTACAGTTAGAAAGCGACGAAGGAGGCGAATTGGTGGATTCTACTGAGTATAGATGTATTGTTGGAAGTCTACGGTACTTGACACACACTCGACCGGACATCTCTTTCGCTGTTGGAGTACTGAGCAGATTCATGAGCAAACCAACAGTGAAGCACTAGCAGGCAGCAAAGCACATTTTAAGGTATGTAAAGGGAACAATTGATCATGGATTAATTTATGCAAATGAGAGAAATGGGAAAATCTTATCTGGTTATACAGATAGTGACTTGGCTGGAGACGTTATAGACAGGAAAAGTACAAGTGGGATGTGTTTCTACCTAAACAAGAGCTTAATTTCTTGGTCTTCACAAAAACAGAGAGTGGTTGCTGTAACACCCCAGTCCCACATCGAGGAGATTTGGGACTTCTGTTCAATTTTTAAGGTAAAGTACTACTACTAAGTGTACCAACAAATCATGATCTTTTGGGGGTCTGTGGCGGGCTTGTGGATTACCCAAGTTGGTTGCGTATGGGCCAGTTTACTTTGGCTTATTTCGGATTCGTGATCGGGACTAGACCCGATTTTCGAAAAAGACCCGGGATTTGACCCGGGTTGTCACAGTTGCATTATCTTCATGTGAGGCTGAGTATATGGCGGCTACAATAGCAGCATGCCAGAGTATTTGGTTGAGAGGACTGCTAGAGGAAATCACAGGGAAGTTAGTTGGGCCAGTGGTACTCCATGTGGATAACAGGTCTGCAATTGAGTTGATGAAAAACCCGGTGTTGCATGGAAGAAGCAAGCATATAGATGTTAGGTTTCATTTCATCCGAGAATGTATTGAACAAGGGAAATTAGTGATTAAACATGTAGCTTCACAGGAGCAGCGTGTAGACATTCTGACCAAGGCACTAGGAAGAGTTAAGTTCGAGGAAATGAAAAAGATGATTGGAGTTGAAGATCTCAGTGCAGAAACATGTTTAGCTTAGGGGGGAATGTGTTGGATATTTGGTTTAATCTAAACATGTTTCAATTAGTAAAATAAATTGTGGTTGTTGGGCTTTGGTATGAGTCATGGGCTTGGACTAAGTTGGGGAATAATAGCTTAGATTTAGGATCATAATAAACGGAATGGAGTTTGTTTTGGAGAGTTGCTAAGATTTATAGTAATCATGTCGTTGTGTGGTTTTCCTGATTTGTAGGAACCATATCGTACCTTCTCTTATTTAGTTGATTATACACTGTCATTCTATGTTAATGAAATTAGAGTTTCATTCTCTTCCAGTTTATATTCATACAAGTGTGTGCGTGTGTTTATATTACTAATACAAAGTGGCTAAACAACTTCAGCAAACATGAACACAGGATCATTTTGCCGTGCAAGATTGTCTTGCTCAAGTCAATGATGGCATGACACAAATTGCTCAATCTGTTAAAGAATTCAGGTAAATGAGTATTGATGGAGAGAAGCAATTCTTTTGGTATGAGAGTAACGTTCAAAGTTGGGTTAACACTGCCCTAACAGATGCCACAACATGCATAGATGGTTTTTCAGCTTACACTATCAGAGGTACGATTAAAACTACTATCAAGGCTAAGGTATTAAACGTGGCACAAGTTATTGGAATTTAAATTAACCTAAACATACTTATTATTATTATTATGTTTTACTTTGAATAAATCAGCTGCGTCTGATAATTAGTTGCAATAGAATAGGTCAGTAGTTGTTGCGTTTTAGTAGGAGAGTCGTGGGGTGATATACCAGGAGAGTGTTCCTGTGTTTTAACAACTCCTTTAGTTTGTTTTGCATAATAACGTCTGTGTACTAGCATTTTGAATTAGAATGTTTTAATACAATTTTATCCACCAGTCATTTAGAGAAACCAAGCTTTCTATTTTCTTGTGTTGAATTACTTACTTTCATTTTATCTAATATCTGGTATCAGAGCTACGTTTTGGTCACAGCTAAGAAACAAATGGCGACCAGCAATGGTAAAGAAAGTTCTTTTGGTCTAAGCTATCCAATGTTGACAAAGACAAACTATACAGCATGGGCTTTGAAAATGAAGGTCTTTATGCAAGCCCATGGTGTGTGGGAGGCCATTGAACCCAAAGACCCTAAAGGAGCTATCGAAGAAAAGACGGACAAACGAGCGTTGGCCATCATTTTCCAAGGAATTCCTGAAGATTTACTCTTGTCAATTGCAGAGAAGAAGACGTCAAAGGAGGCATGGGATGCAATCAAAACATTGTGCTTAGGGGTTGATAAAGTAAAGAAGGCAAGAGCTCAAACTCTTAAGGCTGAGTTTGAGTCGTTAAGCATGAAGAAAACAGAGCAGCTTGATGACTTTTGTATGAGGTTGAATGGATTGGTGACGAACATTCGAGCACTGGGAGAGACAGTTGAAGAAACCTACGTGGTTAAAAAGCTACTTCGGGCAGTACCTACCAAATTCTTGCAGATCGCTTCGGCCATCGAACAATTTGGTAACTTGGATGTTATGTCTGTGGAAGAGGTCGTTGGGTCACTAAAGGCCCATGAAGAATGGTTAAGAGGACAGAGAGATAACAATACTGAGCAACAACTCTTACTCACAGAGGAAGAATGGGCGAAACGGGAAAACAACGAATCACAGTTGCTGTTGTCCAGAGAAGAGTGGTTGAAGAAAACAAACAAAGGGGTACTGAGAAGTGACAGTGAAAACCGTGGTAGAGATTATGGCCGTGGACCGCGTGATAGAAGTAAAGTAAGGTGTTGGAACTGTAATGCTATAGGACACTTTGCGGCGGAATGCAGGAGGCCAAAGAGAGAGCAAAAGTCAGAGGTGAACCTGACACAGAGAATTGATGATGAACCTGCAATCCTTGTACTCGAGTGTGGAAGTAATGAGAAAGGGATGTCATTGTTGAACGAAGATGGGACGATGCCAGAACTGAGGACTACTGTCAACAATGGTGACTCAAATATCTGGTATTTGGATAATGGGGCTAGCAACCACATGACCGGACAACGATCGAAGTTCAAAAATCTGGATGAGGGAGTGATTGGCAAAGTGAGGTTTGGAGATGGGTCAACTGTAGATATAAAGGGAAAGGGATCGGTTTACTTTACTTGCAACAATGGTGAAGAAAAGATTCTACAAGAGGTATACTTTATCCCTACACTTTGCAATAATATAATTGGCTTGGGTCAATTGTCAGAGTGTGGTCATAATATAATTTTAAGTGGTGAGCATCTCTGGATATATGATGAAAATGAAAATTTGTTGATAAAAGTTAAGAGAAGTGATAATAGATTGTACAAGTTAGTTATTGAAGAGAACAGGGCTATGTGTTTGTTAACGAAAACAGAGGAGAGATCGTGGCTCTGGCACTTGTGTTTGGGTCATGTTAATTTTCAAGCTATGACCCTTTTATCAAAAAAACAAGATGGTTTACGGATTTACAGATGTTTCTAATCCAAAGGGCATTTGCAATGGATGCTTGCTATCAAAACAAACACGCCGTCCATTTCCTGCTCAAACGAGTTATGCTGCTAAGAAGTATTTGGAGTTAATACATGGTGACATCTGTGGCCCTATATCACCACCAATTCCAGCAGGAAATAAATATTTTTTTATTGTTGGTTGATGATTTCAGCCGTGTAATGTGGGTATATATGATTAAGGCCAAGGATGAAGCACTGAGCATGTTTGTGAAGTTCAAAGCACTGGTCGAAAAAGAGTCCAAGGAAACGATCCAAGTATTGAGAACGGATAGAGGGGGTGAGTTTTGCTCAAAAGAATTCACAACATTTTGTGAGAGTCCTGGCATAGTTAGACACTTCACAGCTCCCTACTCTCCGCAACAAAATAGCGTCGTTGAGCGTCGTAATAGGACTGTGGTTGCAATGGCTAGAAGCTTGTTGAAGGAACGTGAAATGCCATCTTATATGTGGGGAGAAGCGGTTAGGCATGCTGTCTATCTACTAAACAGACTACCTACGCGAGCCTTATCAGATATAACTCCGTATGAAGCATGGTTGGGGAAAAAACCACAGATTGAACACTTGAAAGTTTTTGGCTGCGTTGCTCATATGAAAGTGCCTAGTGTCCACGTAAAGAAATTGGATGACAGGAGCAAATCAGTAGTGCACTTAGGAAGAGAACCGGGGACAAAAGCTTATCGACTGTGCGACCCAAATACAAGGGTTGTACATATTAGTCGAGATGTGGTGTATGAAGAGACAAAGAGTTGGCAGTGGAAGGAAAATGACTTGGATGACCAGAGTGTGGCTAGTACCTTTACAGTGGTGGGTTTTCCGTTTGAAGCAATCGAAGAGAATGAAGATGGGGGTGAGTGTCAACTCCACAGTTAAGAAGTTCAAGAACTGAGCAATCAAACTCAGATGGAGATGATGATTCTGAAATGTCTGGAGACAACAGTGGCATAGTAAAATACAGATCCATCAGTGATATATACAATGATACTGAAGCGATGGAATTAGAGGAAGAATTGTTGTTGCTGGGTATAGATGAACCAGTAGCATATGGTCAAGCAGTGAAAGAGAAGGCCTGGAGAGCTGCTATGAAGGTTGAAATCGAGGCTATAGAGAGAAACAGAACTTGGGAATTGACAGATTTACCTCCAGGGAAACGAGCCATCGATTTAAAGTGGGTGTTCAAGCTGAAAAAGAACAATAGTGGTGAGGTTATGAAGCACAAAGCACGATTAGTTACGAAGGGCTATGTGTAGAGGTATGGCATCGATTATGAAGAGGTCTTTGCCCCGGTTACAAGGCTGGAAACGGTACGTTTGCTGTTGGCTCTTGCAGCTAAAAATGAATGGGAAATTCACCACCTCGACGTGAAGATAACATTCCTAAATGGTGAGCTACAAGAGGAAGTTTATGTAAATCAACTGGAGGGATATGTGATAGAAGGACATGAGAAAAAGGTTTATAAACTTTTTAAGGCATTGTTATGGTTTGCGTCAAGCTCCACGGGCTTGGTACGCTAAACTAAGCAAGTGTCTAGAGAGGTTGGGTTTTATTAAATGTCCATTTGAACATGCTGTTTACACCAGGCGGGAAGGAACAAAATCACTCATAATTGGAGTGTACGTTGATGATTTGCTCGTTACTGGTACGAGTGTGATAGGTATTATCAACTTTAAACGGTAGATGAGTAATGAGTTTGAGATGAGTGACTTAGGGAAATTAAGTCACTATCTGGGCATAGAAGTTGAGCAAGGAAATGGGTATATAGAGTTGAAATAGATGACTTATGCAAAGAAGGTGCTTGAAAAATCTGGAATGCAAGATTGTAATCCAGTTAGTTATCCAATGGATTTGAAGATACAACTACATAAAGATGGAAAAGGAAAGCCAGTTGACTCTACGGAATTCAAGAGTATAGTTGGTGGTTTAAGATACTTGGTACACACCCGTCTAGATATAGCATACGCAGTTGGGGTAGTCAGTAGATTTATGGAAAGGCCTACTATATTGCATCTGAATGCTGCTAAGCGAATTCTCCGTTATGTGAAAGGTACCCTGGGATATGGTTTAACTTATGTCAAAGGTCGTGGAAATTACTTGTTGTCTGGCTTCTCGGATAGTGATTTAGCAGGGAACGTTGATGATAGGAAAAGCACGGGTGGTATGGCGTTTTACTTAGATGAGAATATGATTACGTGGGTGTCACAGAAGCAACGGTGTGTAGCATTATCTTCCTGTGAAGCCGAGTTCATGGCGGCCACAGCTGCAGCTTGTCAAGGGATTTGGTTACAAAAGGTACTCAGTCATATTTCAGACATACCAGCTGGACCTGTGATTCTTTACATTGATAATAGGTCAGCTATTGATTTGGCAAAGAACCCTGTGTTCCATGGTCGCAGTAAGCACATAGATGTGCGGTATCATTTCATCAGAGAATGTGTAGAGCAAGGGTCAATTATCATTAAGCATATTGGCACAAACGAGCAGCGAGCTGATGTTCTGACAAAGCCCATGTCCACTGCTAAGTTTGAGAAGATGCGTGAGTTACTGGGAGTTAGAGATCTCAAGCACGTTTAGATTAAGGGGGAATCTGTTGGAATTTAAATTAATGTAAAAGTACTTATTATTATTATGTTTTGCTTTGAATAAATCAGCTGCGTCTGATAATTAGTTGCATGAGAATAGGTCAGTAGTTGTTGCGTTTTAGTAGGAGAGTCGTGGGGTGATATACCAGGAGAGTGTTCCTGTGTTTTAGCAACTCCTTTAGTTTGTTTTGCATAATAACGTCTGTGACTGTGTACTAGCATTTTGAATTAGAATGTTTTAATACAAGTTTATCCACCAGTCATTTAGAGAATCCAAGCTTTCTATTTTCTTGTGTTGAATTACTTACTTTCATTTTATCTAATACAAGTTACTAGCAATGAATTAGCTTTGTTCAATCACTACAAGAAAAATGACCATTTATGAGGGAAATTTAACACTGAAATCGTCGCAATTGATATCAATTACGACGGAAAAAATTCGTCGTTTTTGCTCGAGTCTTAAGTTCGGATTTTCGTCACAAATAAAAAATTTCGTCACAAGTATAAATTTTCGTCATAAGTTCCAACACGGGCCCCACTTTTTTACAATAAAATAATTTATGAACTTCCGACGGAAATAATCGTTATAAATTTATATTTTATGACGAAAATATCCGTCATATGTTACAATTAAATTTGGAAAAAAAATCAAAAATAATATAAAAGGATGAACAATCGTCGTAAAGTTACCCAGAAATTCGTCGTAAGTTGGTTATTCCAGAAAAAAAATGCTATTTTTTAAAATTTCTAGCCATTTTCGGCTTTAATAAATAAATCTTAAACCTGCCCAATCATGTGTAGCGCAATCACACTCTATTTTTAATATGCAATCAACCACAATACTAAATCTAGCACTATAATTTTAATATGCAATTGACCACAATACTAAACATACCAAAATATATAAGGCTACATAATCAAATACTACCATAGTTTACATAAATTGAGCCACAAATCCACATAATACTTATCTGAACTACACATCTAAACGAACTAAATAAGATACATAGCATTTTTGCGAGCTACTAAGCATACCCCAGTCTGGTAGTAGCTAAGAACCAGAGAACTTCTCCAACATGGAGATAAGCATTTTTGCCATGGTGCAGCCTGGTGCATCATATCACTACTAGAAATATGTCAATAGACATCGGTTTCTGACCGTTGTTAAAAAAAAATCTGACCGATGTCTATGCGAGTGTAGAGAAAGGTCAAAACCTTTAGACATCGGTTTTTAGCCGATGTCTATGATGGGTTTAGACATCAGTTTCTAACAGATTTACGATGTCTCTGCTACACTTTTTCTGGTTAAAAGACATCGGTTACTTAAATTGACTGATGTTATAGTAACTAAAAGACATCAGTTTCTTTCATATACAACCGATGTCTATTGACTGCTCCAATGATAGCTATATGTAATATAAATGCAGCTAAAAATACCAAATCTACAACCAAAAACAAACCAAAACAAATAACTTCAATTATCATTACAAAACCAATCCAGTATACAATGAGGAAACTGAAAGCATAATCCTTAAAGCTAATACACTATCAAGTCCAAATCCATCCCTACATTGCAAATTAGTACCAAATGACAAAACTAACATCTACTAGTACCAGCTGACAAACAAAATAAAGAATGGCTTAAATATCAGCATGTATGCCTCAAAACTCTTCCTCAGTGTAATTCCCTTCTTGTAGAAGAAGAAGGCAATGTTCTTGTTGAAGAAATAACATATCTGCACACAGAAAGTTGTAGTTGAATTAGAATTAATCAGTTTATAAGAAATATAAATGGCAAGAGGGCAAACATTGTGCTTTGCATGATGTATTGATGTTTGTGTGTGCATGCAAACATGGGTGACTGACAGTTGGTTCTCATTTGAGTATGTCAACTAATAAAGTAGATTTGAATCCTACAACCAGAATTGGAGTGAAACAAAATAATAGGGCAAAAAGAGCTGGGTTCCTCCAGATATATCGATATATATGAAACACACAACTCACAATTATATGAGCCAAAGGGGACTCCTCATCGAGAATGATGGTGGATTCTTTATCAGACATTACACAATGTAATAAACCCACCTGTTAAAATGAATTTAATTAGGAGTGAGCAATTATAACTTGTATCCCAGCCAAGATAAAAGGAAAAAGAATAAAAAACACTTACAGTCCCTTTCAGCATTTTAAGTAATGCCTGCTGGACAACCTCTCCCAAAACACCTCTACTAATATTAAAGAGAAAGAAGTGAATAAAATTATAAAGCGCTTCAAGATGAACAAATTTGTTTATTCTTCCAAATGTTACCTTTTTTGTGATTTTGTCAACTTCATCAATATATACGATGCCCTGCTGGGCAGCTACTGCATTATAATCTACAACCTGAAACAGGTATGACGTCAGAAATCCACAACAAAGAAGAGAATCTATTCAGGCACAACTTTTTCTTTCTTATCATTTACATAACAGAAGTTCATTTTTTTAAATATGTCAAAGATAAGTATGAAGTGCACGCCAACTACAGGGCAGCATTTGACCATGTAAAGAGAAGTGGAGGAACAATTACGGGTAATCGCAAGCCACATTTGGAAATCACTTCCTAACCCCTAAATACACACAGACACACAAGTATTTTAATTCATTAAAAAATATGAACAGGTGTGAAAAAAATATTACAGTTCGGAGCTTGTATAAAATGGATTCTACATCTTCCTCGACATATCCTGCCTACAAAAAACAAGCAGAATTAGACTTTTACTGAAATTCAATATTCTAATAATGAATTAAAACTCATATGGCATCACTAGTAGGAATAAGTTATATATTTGCTAAAATGTGAAGGCTCGTTGAACTTTTGCAAAGATTTCTTGTCCTTAACGTTTCCAGTTTGACCTTTTTTCTTAAAACTATTGCATAATTAATCATATTTTAAAAGTTCACATCAGAACTTCCTTCTTAAAGTTTATTCGCTTCGACCATTTAGCACATGTATATGTTTAAACATCAAAAAATACTTCCAGAAATGAAAACAGAGTCAAGCATATTCATTATACAATTCTGGAGCTAAAACAGATTCTAAAGATTGACGAACATTATGATTTACTGTGTGAGTAAGCCATTAAGACATCACCTAATCAAGAGAGAAGGAACGAACGCCCACATTTAATTAAAGTTACGAATTAATAGCATATGCAATTACAAAAGGTACATTCACCAATCGGGCCAAGGTCTTGGCAAGTAGTGTCTTCCCTGTCCTTCAAACAGAACCAGTAAATAAATAATATAACAAAAATTGGAAGACTAGATACCTATAGCCAAACTGCAGTATTTATTTAAATATCTATATATAAAAAAGAACTGTAGTCCATGAACAACACAATCAAAGGTCAGAATACATTGGAATATCTGAAGTCTGGAAAATTTAAATTACCTGAACCAGTTGGCCCCATCATAAGAATATTACTTTTTCGAGTTCTACAGCATCATTATCCATGTCACTAGTTTTGTCACTGCCTGAATTTACAGCAGACCTAACTTTCCAAGTTGTAACATATATCAAAACTATATATGGATATGCGTGTAAAAAGATGTAGAACAGAGGCGGCTTCGATAGCTGAAAGGCAAATTATGGGAAAATAGAGTACCAAAAAATATGTAAAGAAAAAAACATTCTTGGAAACACAAGGAACAATGAATAAAAATTATATAACAGCATCGTGATGTATAATTTGTACACGTTACCACTATAGTCAAATTCCCTGGATTATCATCAGAAGCTCGCATTCAAAGAAACAATGTCAGACCACTGGAATTCTATTTTACTCTTCAAACAAACAAGTTCACCTAATTAAACAAGTTCAAACAAACAAGTTCGCCATAGTCAAGAATTTTCCAAACAAGTTTCTGCTTAGAATAGTAACACTTTGCAATTAGGTCACCTTCGCGTCTGGATACAAACTGCCACACCAGAACAGCTTCAGCCACTTGTAAATTAAGCAAAATTAACCTACTTACACAAACAAATCCCAAATAAAAATTACCAAGATTTAATCTTTACACCACGGAACCAAAATTAAACAAACAAAAACACAACCCACATAACAAAACCCCAACCCACATAACCAAAACCCCAACTAATCTGCAAAATAAATGTTCAATTAAAAAAATCAAGCTTAATCGAGCAATTAATTAGAAAATGACTTACGATTCTAGCTTTCTCTTCTCTTAATTCGAGCTTCCTCTTCTCAATTTCGATTAAGAGAAATCGTAATTAGGGTTTTACAGAAAAGTGTGGGATGCGAGTGATAGAGAGAGAGAGAGGGTCGAGTAGAGATGAGAGAGAGAGAAAGAGATATGAGTGAGAGAGAGATGAATGTGAGAGAGAGAGAGAGAGAGAAAGAGAGAGGTGAGCGAGAGAGATGAGTGAGTGAGTGAGAGAAAGAACTGAGTGGGCGGCTGTGAGAGAGGATGAGAATTTGGGAAAAGTTGAGCGCGGGCAAACTAAATTAGGGGAAATGTTACTAAGGCGGCCAAATGAAAATTTTGTAAGGGGGAAATGTTTTATGAGAATGGAGCAAATAAGCTGTACGCGTTTCTTTATTTTTTAAAAAATTATTTAGACAACGGTTATTTTATCAACCGATGTCTAGAAATTAGTTTAACATCGCTTTTTAAATAACTGATGTTGAAAACATATTTAACATCGGTGGATTTTTAAACCGATGTAAAATGTGCGATGTCTAATCTATATTTTCTAGTAGTGTATCATAGATTATAGTGCTTCCCTTCTGTAATCAGGCAAGATGAACATATTAATCTAAAAACAAAGCAATTTAAGATAAGCAAATCAAGTATGTCAGCAATAGATCTATATCACAACAGAAAGGGGGTTTAAGCCGGCATTTAGGCTTACCTGATTAATTACTTCGATGTTTGAAAGAGAGTTAAGAGGCTAGATATATCAATGTTTAAAAGAGAGTTTCCGGATTCAAATTCGTAACCTCGTAGATAGAAAATTGATAAATGGAGTGGACAGATGTACAAACACATCATTTACTTGTAAATATCAAGTAGATAACCTCACACAACTGAAGTAGACAGACAAATAGTAAAAAATATACACCTTGCAAACTAAATCACAACACATGCTTCCAAGTTGCACAACACAAATCAAATGTATACACTACTCTGTTATTCTTTTGTTTTTATTCATAACTCATTTTATTTTTACGTTATCCTTGTCAAAAAATAGAAAAATGATGGAGATTTCAATGATCAGTAAAAAAACACATTAATATGAAGGGAAGATAAATACACCAACTCTAATTTTCATGTAATTAATAAGGTAAAATCCTTTGGTACGTTAACATATATATACATAAAAGCTATATATAAAAGCTCCAATTTACCTTGATGAAATTAGCACAATGAAAGCCCCTATTTAAAGCCTTAATCACCTAAAAAATAAAAATAAAACATCAATTAGTAATGTAGAAACACAAAATCAAAAGTAGTAGACCACTTAGTTAACGAAAAGTTAAACTAATAGTCGAGATGGGTTTCTTCACGGCCAAACCAAAACCCTAGTTTTGCTGAGATCCTTCAATTTAACCTTCTTCAATTTTGTGCAGAGCAGGATATGAGTTTAAACCAAAACCCCAATTTTGTACTGACCAATTAAAATAGAGAGATCTGAGGGAGAGTGAAGACAGAGATGAGAGATGCTGAGATGAGATAATAGAGAGAGGGGGGGCGATGTGGAGAGAGAGAGAGGGGCGATGTGGAGAGAGAGAGAGAGATGATGTGTTTAATTTGGTGTGAAGAGAATCCCGAATGTGGTTTTTAGGACCGAGCTTGAGGTAGCGCCTTTTTCTGCGAAAGTTAGGGAAAGGAGGTTGAGATGGTTCGGCCACGTCCGTAGGAGGCTGGCTGAAGCCCCGGTGAGGAGGGTCGAGAGTCTTTCGGTTGTTGGGGTGAGGAGGAGAGGCAGACCGAGGAGGTCATGGGAAGAGCAGCTTAGGTTGGATTTGAAGGCCTTAAACTTAAATGAGACCATGACCACTGATAGGTGCGCTTGGAGACGCAAGATCAGAGTGGTGGATTCTCTTTTAGGTAGCGGTTCTGTTGTTGAAAGGCTTAGAGTTGGGTTATCTCGGTTAGCTTTATCTTAGAAGTTTTTTTTTTCTTGGTTCTGTTGTTTTTTGTCTTTTGTTTTCTGGTTTTGCAGTTGCAGGGATCTGTGTGAGGAGACAATCCTGGATCAGAGTGTTTCGAGAACGGAGTGGACAACCCCCACGTAGGTAAGTCCCATGTGATCAACGTCATGGGCTCAGGTATGACTGCGATCTTTACCAAAATTTATGAGGCCTTTGTAAATATCACACACTATTGTTCTGTTGTGCACTAAGCTAGGGGTCTTCACGGAAACAGCATCCCTACCGTAAGTAGGGGCATGGTCTGCGTACATCTCACCCTCCGATCCCCAGACCCTGCTCTGTGCGGGATATACTGGGTATGTTTGGTTTGGTTTGGTTTAGAAGAGAAAGATCTGTTTAGACCATCTCCAACCCAAGACACTAAAATAGTGTCCTAGGGACACTATTTTGATGACAAAATTACACCATTCACAAAATACACTCCAACCCATGATCACTATACTTGATACTAAAAGGAATCTTTCACCAATAAAATAGAATATTCTAACTTTGTTCAATTTACATTATTAATATCTATTATATTTTAAATTGTAATGTTATGGTCGCATAATATTAAATTTATTAATATAAAAATTATTTATAAAAAAAATCAATATCCAAATTTTGTTGAAAATTGTATTTTAAAATTACGACATTTTAGAATTAACAAGAGTTAGGAACAAATAGTAGGACATAGATAAAAAATTAACAAGAGCTAAGAAGAAAAGAAGTTTCAATTGATAAAAATTTAAAGTTAAAAATTATGAGAACAAATAAGTTGGAAAAAAAATACAAGAACAAATAGTAGGACATAGATGGAAAAAAGTTGTTTTGTTAACAAATATAGGGGTATTATTGAAATTTTGAAAGTCACCAAATTTGGTGACCAAGGATCACCAAATGTACTTTTGTCACCAAATTTGGTGACCCAAAACTCATTTGGTGATCTTGTGTCACCATTTTAGTGTTGCATTGAAGTGAGTTTGACACTATATCCATCACTATTATAGTGATTTAGTGATGGGTTGGAGTTGCTCTTAGCACTTTAATTCATCAGATGTGTTTTCCTTTTTTGCTTTTGGGGGCAAAATTGCCGCTCATTTTTTCACCTAATAAACAACATAATTTCTAATAATTTTAATTTTTTGTTATTAATATTACTAACTTGAGTAGTTTAACTATTATAAAAATATTTCAAATAAATATAATATATTTTAACTATTTTTTACCTTACTAAATTATTAGCTCCTAGAACCATGATATTTATAAATTTTTTACCATATTAATAAAAATATTTAGATTAATAAAATTAATTTATATTTATTTATACATATAAAATAATCTTTAAATCTTGCTGGGCCTGCAGGGCTAATTAAAAATCTCTGAAATCACTAAAATGCCCACCCCATTTTTATATATAAAAAGCAGTTATCTCAGGGAAATTACCGTACAAATGTCAATATATATCTAAATAAGTGATATTCCCAAACTTTTTAAAAAATAAAAAATTGATTTGGATAGTGAAATTAGTAGTCAACTTGACTTGACCAGTACTACTAACTAGTACTTTGTCCTAGTTTGTTGTTTCTATTTTTATAAAAATATTTATCGGCGATTTAACCGTATGAATGTCAATATATATCTAAATCAGTGATATTCACACATTTTTAAAAAATAAAAAATTAATTTAGATATTCAAATTAGTAGTCAACTATTGATTTGACTAGTACTACTAACCAGTACTTCGTTCCAGATTGTTATTTCTATTTTTAAAAAAATATTTATCGACGATCCAATCGTACAGATCTCAATGTATATCTAATTTAATGATGATGCTAAAATTTTACAAAATAAAAAATTAATTTGGATAGTGAATATAGTAGTCAATGGTTTGACTAGTACGATTAACGAGTACTTTGTCCCAGATTGTTGTCTCTATTCTTTTAAAAACATTTATCGATGATCCAATTCTATAGATACAAATATATATCTAATAGTGATATTCGACTAGAACGCCTAAACAGGGTTTCGTCAGGGTTTACTGTTCTGTCCTATATTATTGTTTATATTTTTTAAAATATATTTCTCGATGATCGAACCGTATAGATGTCAAGATATATCTAATTTAATGATATTCCCAAATTTTCAAAAAATAAAAAATTAATTTGGTTGGAGATCTTAGTAGATCACTACTATATTTACTAGTACTCGTCACTAGTGCTCTATCCCATATTATTGTTTCTATTTTTTAAAATATATTTCTCGACGATCGAACCGTATGGATGTTAAGATATATCTAATTTAATAATATTTCAAAATTTTAAAAAAATAAAAAATTAATTTGGTTGGAGACCTTAGTAGATCACTACTGTACTATATATACTAGTACTCGTAACTAGTGCTCTATCCCATATTATTGTTTCTAATTTTTGAAATATATTTCTCGTCGATCGAATAGTATGGATGTCAAGATATATCTGATTTAATGATATTCCCAAAATTTCAAAAAATAAAAAATTAATTTGGTTGGAGATTTTAGTAGATCACTACTATATTGACTAGTACTCGAAACTAGTAATCTGTCCCATATTATTATTTCTATTTTTTAAAATATATTTCTCGCCGATCAAACCGTACAAATATCAAGATATATCTAATTTAATGATATTCCAAAATTTTCAAAAAATAAAAATTGATTTGGTTGGATATCTTAGTAGATCACTACTATATTGACTCGTACTCGTAACTAGTGATCTGTCCTATTGTTTCTATTTTTTAAAATATATATCTCGACGATTGAACCAAAGAGATGTCAAGATATATCTAATTTGATGATATTCCAAAATTTTCAAAAAATAAAAATTGATTTGGTTGGAGATCTTAGTAGAACACTACTATATTGACTAGTACTCGTAACTAGTGTTCTATTCGATATTATTGTTTATATTTTTTAAAATATATTTTTCGATGATCGAACCGTACGGATGTCAAGATATATTTAATTTAATGATATATCCAAATTTTTGAAAGTTAAAATTTAATTTGATTGGACTAATAAAAGATTAAAAAAACTAAATGTTAATTTACGACTGAAATTCCGTCGTAAGTTATTCGCTGCTTATTTTTTAGATGAAAATTTGAATTTACCGTCTATTTTTAGATGAAAACTTGAATTTACCGCTTGACAACTTATGACGAAATTCCGTCATAAGTTTATTTCTAGCTGCCATCATCTTCTGTATCAATAATAGTATACTTCAATTTGCAATAAAAGTTAATTCCAACAACCAAACTTACGACAGATTTTCGTCGTAAGTTAATGTCTGGGTGAATTTTTAATTGCCAAACCACACGTCATTTTTTGCATCAAAAAAATTAATTTATTTTACCAATAAATTTATTTCCAGAAATCAAACTTGCGACGGATTTTCCGTCGCAATGTAATTTACGACGGAATTTCCGTTATAAAGTCATCTTTAAAACGTCGCCACTTTCCCGAGTTGACTTGGTCAACAAAATTTTATTAATAAAATAATTAGCTTGTGACGAAATTTATTTTCGTCGTAAATTTGGCGCAAAATTTACGACAGATTTGATATTCTCGGCGCTAAAATGCCTTCCGTCACAAGTTGACCGTCATAATTGGCCAAATTTCTTGTAGTGAATGGATACACGGCTAGACATAGAGCCTCATTTAGAGCCAAGAAGAAGCCATAAATCTCTTAATTAATTAGGGTAGCTAGTAACGATATATTCTTTCTTGTTCTTGTTCTTGTTCTTGTTCTTTTTCTATTTTATATGTTGATATATACTCCTACGAATATATGGCAAATGAACTTTGTAAATGTGAAGTTTTTCTTGTGTACCATTTTATTCTGGCCTACTTGCAATTACTGTTATTTGTTAGGAATTAACAAAGTTAGTTGTTTTAATTAGCGAATTGAATTAGCCGGTAGCTGTTTTAACTAGTAGATCAAGTTAGTTGTTTTATATGAAACTAGCCTATGACCCGTGCGATGCACGGAATTCACTATTAAACTTATAAATTATTTTATTTAAATGTTAATTTTTTGTAAAATATATTTATTCTATCCTATTTTATGATTATCATCCTTTTTCCTTAAATGAATCACATAATCTTATGATGAAATTATTATACATAAAGAGTCAATTAAGATTGAACATAAAATTTATGTATATATATGTATATTAATCTATGTTAAAGAGATTACCATTATCGATAAGGATCCTAACGGAAGTTCAAGTCTCCTATGCTGTTGTTGAAAGTTCCCTTGTTGCTTTGTGTCCTTTTCACGTGAATGTGCATTTGTCTTTTTAATTTCTGAATTTTTTTTGGTTAAGCCTTTTTCTTTATGAGTTTTAGTTGCATTCCGTCTAATTCTCATATATCAATTCCATTTCCAAACAATTACTCGAACCTTGTGATTATACATTATATCTCCTTTTCTATTTAGTATTAGATGTTACTATCCTTTTAGATATCTTATTGGAAAAAATTATTGGAAAAAGTTAATAAGATGATTTATATTAATTTAAGAAAATATTAATTTGTTTTTTAAAAAAAGTTGTGTTATCATATTTTTTTTAAAAAAAAAGGAATTTGTACAAATACATTATTTAACATGTTTTTAAATAATATGAAAAAATCAGATTGTATATAAATTAATTTGTGTTTTTTTTATAAAGTTGTATTCTTAGATTTTTTTGTAAAAAAATAGAATTTTGGCAAATGCAATATTTTATTATTTTAACTATTTGACCGGGCAGTAATTGAGTAATTGATTGTACTTTAGGTTTCCAGTTGAGTTCTTTCACATACAAAATAGTCGATATTGTCTCCTTTTCCATTATCACCTTTGCATTACAAGGTTTTTTTTTGTTTCAAACTGCATTAGAAGTTAATTATAATACAATATAATCTTTTATAATATAATCTTAATATAATCTTGACCATTGATTTAATTTAATATCGATCCAATGAATATAATATTTTATAATATAATATAATCTTAAAATAATCTTGACCGTTGATTTAATTTAATATCGACCCAATGGTGGTTATTCTTTTCGCAGTAGTATAGCCAACCAAATATCCACTTTATGCTTATTATATATAGGATATAAAATTTAATTTAATATCGATCCAATGAATATAATCTTTTATAATCTTAAAATAATATTGATCGTTGATTTAATTTAACATTTAATATCGATCTAATGGTGGTTATTCTTTTCGCGGATTCAATGAATATAATCTTTTATAATATAATATAATCTTAAAATAATCTTGACCGTTGATTTAATTTAATATTTAATATCGATCCAATGGTGGTTATTCTTTTCGCGGTAGTATAGCCAATCAAATATCTACCTTATGCTTATTATATATAGGATATGAATTGTTTGGTAATTATCTATTAGAGTTAGCTTTTTTATATTATAAGTTGAATACATCACAATCCTCTAATTGAAAAATCTCCTCCAAAGTAACTTTTTCAAAATTAGCTTCTTAAGTACAAAAAGCTATTTCAATCCACTAACTACAAAATACCAATATTAGATGTTTCATTTGATCAAATCTACGATTTCCCTCAAACCTCTAATTTCTTCTCAAACCTTTCACTTCCAAACATCTACCCGATATTTTAAATTGGGTTCCGATTGATTCTCTCCATTGTAACACACATACATATCTTAGAGCCCGTTTGGATTAACTAAAAAATGTTACTTATAACTTAAAATTAATGCAACTTACTCCATTTAAGTGAAAAGTGATAATTTTAATTTTAAGTTAGGTGTTTCTGTTTCGCTAATTTTACTTAAAGTAAATTTGTTTTAATAAAATCCAATGCACCTACATCTTTAGGCGAATTCTGATGAAGCGATGAAGCTGTACCCGTAACTCAATACCAATGAACCTGCAATCAGCAGGTGAATCCAATGAAGCTATAATCGTAGCTGAATTCCAATGAACCTGAAACCAGCAGGTGAATCCAATGATGCTACAACCGCATCTAAATTTTAATGAACCTGCAATCAGCAGATGAATCCAATGAAACTACAATGAACAACTAAATTCTAATGCACCTGCACTCGTAGGTGAATTTTAATGAAGTTGCACCTGTAGCTCAAATTCAATGATTTCCAAAATAGATGCACCTGCAGCTTCATTCCAAAGCACTTGCATCCGCAGGTGAATTCCAAATAAGTTGCCACCCGCAGCTGAATCCAATACACCTGCAACTAGCAGGTGAAGCTAATGAGCGAGCTGCTAGTAGGTGAACCCAATGAACCTGCCAACCACCGGTTAATGCCAATGAATATGCATAATGTCAATGAACCTGACTCATTCCCTCTTTAAAAATCCGTTTGCTTGAAAATTTAGCACTTTCAAGATGCCATCCTCGGTAGTTTCATCAACTACCCCCCGTTCCTTGCAACCATTTTATGCAAGAGAGACCTTATATAATTCGCACTAAGATTCGACCACCCTTCACCATGAATCTCTAAGCTTACGTGAGCGTACACATTGTAAGAAACAAGAGGTATCATTGAAGAAGTAGCTACAACTTGTAATTTCCATTCTAGGAAAGATCATGTTACTCTTCCTCAGTGATGATTTCATAATTTCAGTTGCAATAGTATAGGTGCCTTTATCATAAAATGTTGCCTAACAATAGGTACATCTTTCTCCCATTGCTAACAGTTTCCACAAACTCATTAGAAATGAAGAGCATTTTTTGCCATTAGAATACTTATGCGGTTATTGCTTTACCCCTAATTGCTATCACAAATCTCTTAATGTACTTCCTTCAAAATTAACTCCTCTGACAAGCTATCCAAAAATCTCTTTCTGTACTTCCTTCTAAGGTTAACTCAGCTAAAAAGTTTTTTAGGGTCTTGGGAATTAAGTGAGGGGTTACATAAGACTTCCCGTACAAAAATTCATCCATTAATTAGCAAAAAAATATACATCCATTAGATGTTCAATTTCTATGGGTTAGAAGTTTCTACTAACATAGTTATCATGTGTTATTTTTGTTTTTTTCAACTTTATCAGCTTGGTAGTATTTCATATTGAAAATTAATAAGTTCACACCAACAAGAAGTTTTCTCCGTGCACAATAAATTTTTTTTGCAAGAATTTTAGAATAATTCAATCACATGGGTGTTGATTAAATATAAATATAATAGTATTTATCTAATTTTAATTTATTTTAATTTGTTGTGTATTGTTATGCTATTAAAGCACTTTTGATAATAATAATCAATTGAGTTCGTAATTGTTTTACTAATTACATTCTATAAAAAATATCAACTAAACTATCACATGCATTTTTTGTAATATCAAATTTGTTGAATTAGTTTTAAAAGAATTCAAAATAACATTTTTTATTTAAAAAACGTGTACCATTCTTACCCATTGATTTTTACTCCTTGTGCTAGTAAGTAAATTTTTTACATTATGTTATTGATTATGTTATTGAGTTTTTACCTTTCACTTAGTGAAATATTTATAAACACCACCAAAAATATGAAAGTGCTTATATATGAAAAACATGTTGTACCTTTAATTAATTAATGGAAGATAATGACATGAATTTGACTACATAGTTTTTATTTGATGGACTCATGGTAGAAAAATGCAAAAGAACGGTTTAGAATAAAGGCTTGCATATGTCTGAGGTCATTTTGTCCAATTGTTTTAATTAAGGTGGTGGAAGTGTGGAACTAAATGGTTTTAATGTTTTAATTAGGCTGCACAGTGGACAGAAGCACCACTGCACCAGAATCAGGTGGAGGGAAGAAGGGTTATGCCTGATCTTAACTTATCTTGGCCATTTGAAGATGTGAATTTTCACCATTCTTAGAAGTTAATTATCTAATTTTTTTTCTTGTTATGAAATGATATTTTTGATATGGACCTAATGTTGTCATTTAGTTTCCAAGTTCACCTCACAAGAATTTGAATGTCAAATGTTTATTTTACACAATGGGTTGTTTTGGTTTTCCATAAAATTCAAAGATGAGTAATGATTAACAACATGCTCGATTCTGCCTAATTATCTTCCAACCTATACCGTAAAACATCTATAAATTAATATTGTTGGGACTGGTAAATTTTATTAATTTATCGAGATTAATTGAGGTCAAATTTATATTGTCCGCTATTATATTAGAATAAAAAATTAACATTGAAAATATTAATTTATCGTGGTATCGAATATTAATTTAACGAGATTTTATTATATATGAATATATTATTCCGAGTAAGCTTAGAGGATTATCTAGACTGTACCCCGTGCCCATCTCTACGTTATAGAAATTTTTTATAGAAAAATAATAGGCATAAATATGCTATGAACAATAATCCAATGGTATCAAGTTGAAATAGTAATAATGTTATGATGGAAAAAGATTAAAATTGTGGAAGATATTCCTTTGCATGTATGTAACTTGACTTGTCCCCTTTTATTCATAAAAAAAATCAAATTAAGAAAAAGCTACAATAACAATTACAAGGTTATCAAATTTGAAATGGATGATATGAATCCAATATAATAATTCATAAGTTAACTGAAGAAAGCAATTATATTCTTATATGTAATAAGTGCAAGATGAATTTTATCCATAATTTTGGTTTGGTAATTGTACCATCAGAATAATCTCATTCATCGAATCTAATATTTTTAAAATAGACAATCAGGATTATATCATATTATAAAGAAAATTCTTATCTAAAAAGGATATAATTTAAAAGGTTACACTAGAAATGAATTTTAAAAAGAAAATTATAATCTTAAAAAGAAAATTATAATCTAAAAGGATATAATTAAAACTGGGTGCATTAAAACTGAATTTTATTTATTTATTTTTTAATATTAATAAAAATTCATATTTACTATTTGGCCTCTATCTTAAAATTTGATGATTTTATAGCTCACGCGAAACTCATAAAATTATCTTAGTGATACTTGAGTAATTATTATCCAACCGGAAATCTCTTAAAATTTGATGATTTTATAGCTCACGCGAAACTCATAAAATTATCTTAGTGATACTTGAGTAATTATTATCCAACCGGAAATCTTAAGAGAAAATGCAAAAATGAATTTTTGCTTTAATCCTATTCAAGATATAGACTGATAATCTTATTCAATTTAAAAAACCAAATTATACATGATTCAAATAATTGACATACACTTTTTCATATTTCAATATACATACACTTTTTAGTTTACATATGAAAAAATTAATTTTTTTATGCTAGATCCAACAATTTTCATCTATTTATTTTAATATCTAACAGTTTTTATTTATTTTATCCTACTAAGACAAACAACACAATACCAAAATTTTGGACAAGATCACTCTTACACTTATTATTAAAATTGTATGTGGTTGTCCGTGGAACTATCTTCAAATAATTTTAAAGAAGGGTTTTTTAAAAATTAAAAATGAAGTATAAGTAGATTTCACAAATTGAATAGAATTTTCAATGTAAAAAATCGTCAATTTCTTCTCTTTTTTATTTATGCATAGTTTTAATCGAAAAAGAATTATTAAACTATCACTAAATTAATGATCATTTTGTTAATTTCACGTTGTAATATCGTTTAAGTAAAATTTTAAGAATTCAAGATAGAACACAAATATTACTTTAAAAATGTAAAATATTTTATATTTAATTTTTTTAACAAGAATTTTATATGTAAATTAAAAACATAAAAATATTAAAATTTTTAATATAATTCTCGATATTGAAAAAGGTGCGGTACGTTGCACGCATTATAAACTAGTAATAATTAAATACTAAATACCTGAAATTGAAGATTAAGAGTTAACACAAAACACCCTATGAAATGGATGAAATTTGGTAAATATCCCCCATCATAAAAAAAAGAATCTACGTGTTTTTTTACTTTGATTTTATATGTAATACCAATTAAATTTTAAAATAGATTTGAATTCTACTTAAATTAACCAAACAATAATTTAGAGAAAAGATTTTTCAGTTTGAATCCTTTCTTGTACAATAGATAAATCATTCTTAGATTAAATATATTGAAAAAAGCATATGTACTACATTAGCAAAGGAAATGAAAAAGGATTAAAAGGTCGACTCTAATGGCCCTCGACAAATGAGGATGAGCATCATCACAATTTTTACCATAGTATTTTTTAAAGTGTAAGTTACCACTAATTAAGGATTCTTCAAATATTCAAATTTTAAATATTGTTTTTTTTATATATTTGGGTTCTGAATCACCGATCCCTGATATTAAGGTTTATATTTGAACCGAATATGAGCCATTATCGTATTTTTTTTAAAGCAGGTAGTTTGTGATCCATTGAATACTAGTCAAGTAAGACCCACTAACATTGGGTATCATTTTTATTTGAACTATAAAAATTGTCACTTATTCTAAAATAATTATAATATTATAAAAACATAATGATCACGAATCAGAAACTTAAATAACTGATCTATTAAGTATATCACGATAATTAATTGGATGGATAACTAGATTTTATGAAAATTTAGAGCTATAAAATATATTAAGTAATCATAATACGCAATATAACTAAAAAAATGTTATAAACTAAAAAGATAATCCATATTCGGCTTTAAACCGAATATAGATTGTAAATCATATTGGGGTAGGATCATTTCGTTAAGAATAATTCGAGACTTAATTTGAGCGGGGTCATTTATTATGGTTTAATTTTTTTGCTAAATTTGGATCATTTATAACATCGACGGATACAAGTGGAGATACCCAAATAGTCTAGATGAATTTTCTGTCCTATCCTCGACATCCCGTAATGGGATCTAGATCTAAGGCTTTTGTTGAAAAACGATGTCAATCAACCCGATACCCTAAGCTATGTGTTCAAAGTCTCTTACCTCTTGTCAACTCAAGAATTCGAACCAAGAACAGTTGGCTCAAGTTGCATTGTCAGTGAGCCTAGCCAGGGCTCGATACACGAGGGCCTATGTCATCAAAGTGGCTAAACAACTTCAGCAAACAAGAACACAGGATCATTTTGCCGTGCAAGATTGTCTTGCTCAAGTCAATGATGGCGTGACACAAATTGTTCAATCTGTTAAAGAATTCAGGCAAATGAGTATTGATGGAGAGAAGCAAATCTTTTGGCCTGAGAGTAACGTTCAAAGTTGGGTTAGCGCTGCCCTAACAGATGCCACAACATGCATAGATGGTTTTTCGGCTTACACTATCAGAGGTAAGATTAATAGCCTGTTTGGCTACTCCTACTTTTAGGAGTTTTTGGCTTTCTGGAGTTTTTGAGGTGTTTGGGAACACCGGCTTTAAGTCGGTTTTAAGTTAAAAAACTGCTTTACGTTATAAGTTCCATTTACGTACTTTTGACTTATGACTTATCGAGATTTTTTTTTCACGAGTCTGGTAATGTTTAAATATTATGAATTTAAATTTTTTTTAAGTCAAATTTCACTTTAATCGGCAAGTTGGCCATGCCCGTCGTCGACGCGCCAAATTGAATTTAAATGTTTTGATCTACTATGTTCGCACTTAACTATAAAATATAGCAAATGTGGCAAGTAGGGATCGAACCCAAGGGAATAGCGTTCAATACTAAAGTAATGTAAAATGGTGGGGGGGGGGGGTTTTGAGTTGGTTGTGGTATTTTATCAAACACCTTGAATGCAAGAAATAATTTGCTAGGGAAATATAACTAAGTAATTTGCAATCATCCAAATTTTACCAACACAACAAGGCACAATGATTTAATTAGCAAGATAAAGAGATATTTGACCCAAGGATTATGGAAACTCAAATACTTCACCCAAACACATATAAGCAAGATATAATCAACTCTACCTAACCAAGATAATTGGTGAAGCACACAATCACTTATTTCTCTTCTAAAATCACTAATTTAGTGAAGCACATAAATTAGCTCTCTTGACATTAGCAACCAATAATGAAGCACTACCAATTTAACCAAGTCATGGAAATAAACAAAGAGAGGTTAGGACAAACCCAAGGATGAGAAGCTCAACCTAGGTATTTGCACTTGAATTTTGTGGATTTAGGTACACTAAATCTTGTGCTACTATAATGAATGCACTAACAATTACGGATTAGCACAAACAATTAGCAATTGAAATTACAAGAGGAGTAAGGTGAAGCAACTTACAATCTCCAAGCAAAATCATAAACAATACAACACAAACATTCAAGATAGAGTGAAATAGATCTTACTTCAATTGAAATGGGTTTAGTACAAGAGCTCCTTCCTTGAGCCAAATAAATGGAGTTAGTTACTCATAATCAATGCTAGATTATGAGTAATTAATGTTTTTCTCTCTACTTGGCTAACCCTAATTTTGGTTCTTGGAGAGGCTAGGTTTAGATGAAGATAAGATGTAGAAGATGCTAGGTTAACTTCCCCCAAAATACTATCTAAATAACCAATTTGGAAGAGGGACAAAACAGTCAATTCCCACTCTTTTTGGCTCAGCACAAAACTACACGGCCGTGCACATGCCCGTGCATAAATCTGCACTAAGTTACAAAGAACTCACACACAACTACACGGCCGTGAATATTTTCTGCAATGCTTACACACCCTTCGGGACCGTGCAAAATGAATGTGTACTTTTGGAACTTCAAATTCTCGCACTTTTAACCTCCAACTTCTTGATCATGCATCTCCACTTCTAGTCTTGACAAATTTTTCCATTTAATCTCCAAAATAAGGCTTCATTCCAACAATTAAGCAAGCGGCACTACAAATGGAAACAAAACAAATACAAGTAAAATGCTCATGAAACTACAATAAAATCGGGAAAAAATGAATACAAAATCGTGTATAAAATACACGATATCAAATATTCCCCCACTTAAACTTTGCTAGTCCCGAGCAAACTGAATATAACATAACCATATACTCCTACTAGTACCACTTCCGTAGGTGATCACGGTTGCATTTGGCATATGCAACAAGCCCTTGGAACCCCTAGGTAGCCCTAGTGGACGAGTGAGGTCTCGTGAGAGTTTATAGATGATGTACCCACAAAATCACAAAAGACACTAATAAACAAGAAACTAACAATACCTACTAACTAAACTAACTACTACACTCACAAGTCCGAATCGTCATACAAATAGGAAACAAGCCAAGCATGATGTCTACTTGTAACTTAAATCAAACATATAGAGATATTCACCTTGTCATCCACTCTAACGAGCTAACAACCAATTCAAGAATCAAGATAACACACCTTGTGCAAAATGTAACCATGACATTAAAGCTAGAATGAATGCACTTCAATCGTGAACACTAGACAAGATTATCACAAAGCATACATGGCTTCGCATTAAGAAGATGAAATTGTACCAAAAACAAGGAATTCATAAAATGGGTTGTAACGAGGCTTGGGTGAAGGTAGGAAAATTTAAGTTCAATGAAGGTGTAAAAGTCTCGCTAGTTGAGTCAAAATGACACTTGCTTTCTTCATACACCAAACTCTCAAACTAAAGCATATCTCCACTCATTTACAATTACAAAACACAACCACATTTACTAAGAAAATTGAATCAAAATAAAATACAAAGATTTATTGAATTTTTTTTTTTTTTCATTTTTTTTCTTCTTTTTTTTTTTTTTTTTTTTTTTTTTTTTTACATCCCCTTTGTATTTTTTTTCTTTTTTTTTTAGCAAAAGGGATGCATTACATATATAAATACTACAAAGAACTTTGAACCACATCTAAATATAAACATCAAACTAGTTCCCACTTACAATAATTAGAATTCATCCTCTTCACAACATCTCCAATTCACATGCTCGTCAATCAATTCTTTCCAAGACTCAACTAGCTCAACTAGGTCGAGAGTGAAGCATTTGGCTATGACTCATGTATAAAAGGGGAGAGTGGCGAAGAAAAACATGGATATAAGCTCAAAGGGGGGTAACTAGGGATTATTTTCATGGTTCACAAGCTAAAAAGGCCAAAAAGGCTATCCTAAAAAGAATTTCCTTATTATGGTGCATCCATAAATGAAGGTTTAATGCAAGCTCTAGAGCAACAAACACACATAAAGAGGGAGCAACACACAAGCGAAAGAATTCATCGTTCAAGGCCTCACAAGGTTTAAGTTGTAATAACATCTTCTCGATTTGATTCCATGCATGCTAAGAGATAATCGTCATATTCACAATATAATTACAACAATCTAGACTTTTCATGTCATTTAAAGTGTGTGTGTGGCAATAAGGTGCATCAAACTTATAGATTCACATCAAATTGGTAATGCTAGACACGAAATAGGAGAAAACAATGCTACAAGCTCACAATGTCTTACATTTAACAAACAAGCAAACAGTCTCATGACTCAACTCATTCCCAAAGCAAACGAGACGGACATCACACGAAACAAAATAGAGCACTAATACTAGCTAAACATAAAAATCCTTCCCCCACTTAAAACATAGCATGTCCTCATGCATGACAAATAAAATTAAGTGGAGATAGGAGTGAAAGAGAACTCCCCTGAAAATAAACAATGAGGTCCGGGAGCGCAGCCAAAGTGCTCAAGCATCGTCTACATGGTCAGAAGGATTAGACTGCTGAGAAGGTAGAGAACTAGATGGTGGCATGCCAAACCCCTGACGCTGGAAATATGTCATCACCGAACCAAGACTCTGCTCTATCCATTGCCGCTGAGACCGCTGAGACTCCATAATTGAATTAAAATGCTCATCAAGGTATGCCCGATGAGATGCCATGTGCTCATCAATGAAGGTCCTCTGAGTGGCTAACTGCTCATCAAAATAGGACCTCAGGGATGCTAACTGCTCATGCAGGTAGGCCCGATGAGAATGTGAGGAGGTGTCATCGTCAGGCACAGGAGAACCAGAACCATCCCCATAGAGGAGCATCCGCACGGGCTCTGAAATCGGCATATCGCCACTAGCAACACAATCGAAATCCCTCCTT
Organism: Kitagawia praeruptora; assembly: GCA_037693485.1. Lineage (NCBI taxonomy): Eukaryota > Viridiplantae > Streptophyta > Magnoliopsida > Apiales > Apiaceae > Kitagawia > Kitagawia praeruptora. The sequence continues at coordinate 76,817,304 of CM075352.1, forward strand.
GATTGCTTCCCAAATCCGGTCCATCGAAAATCATGGTAGTCTCCCTCAATGACATGCATGTTTTTTAACTCATTGAAATCCACAGTAGCTACCGGATCTCGACTCTCCATCCACGAAATAGGAGAACGATCCCGATCGAGGATGCCTAGTCGAATAGCAATCCGGGTAAGAAACCCACCAATGATAAAGGATCCCTTCTCCTTCCGATGAGACAACTCAACTAATCTTTTGACAAAGAAGTAGCCCCAATCAATTTGTTGCTTCTCGTGCATCCAATAAAGAATGGAGAGCTCTTGTACAGAAACCGCACTATTAGACCCCGCATTGCCAAACAAAGAGTGAGACATCACCCGGTGAATGTAACTGAACTTTGGCATCTTAATATGAGTCGATTTAGCCCGAGAGGCGGTCCAACAAGGGCCCGAAGATAGTTCTTGCCAAAACGGGGCGGCAAAACGAACAGGCGGCTTTCGAACTCCAACATTATACTCCCACCCAAACCAATCACAAATCTCCTCCAACCTCACATCAAACCACTTTCCCATCATCCGAAAGATTAACCGATAATCCGTTTTGTTACCCTCAAATAGTTTGTACTTAAAATCAACCGTCACAAAAAATTCATAAACCAAGTCCGAACAAGTGGGCTCGTCCATATGAATCCATGACGGCCATCCACATTTATCCAAAATGTCCTTAACCTCATCAAAAATCCCAAGCTTTTCCATGGCATATGAATCAAAATAACGTAACGGAAAAGTTTTAAGAGTAGAAATGGCCTTGTACCTCTCAAGATGGGCACCCGTAAAAGAAATGCTTGGCTTAACCGCACGTAAATCAAGGCCATAGTGTGGACGAGGCAATGGCAAACCTTTTTCCTCACATTCTTTACGGGTGAGATGGATTTGAGGTTCCGAAGATGAAAGAGTAGTCCTTTGTCGCTTAGATGAGACCTTGCCCTTGCCTTTAACCCGTTTAGAAGACACCCCGCTCATGATTATCAAATTCTCACTCCAAATTACAAACCAAATACCACCCACTAAAAGCACCAAACACAACCAATTCAACACCAAAATTGTAAACCCCGAAATGGATTACCGCCACACACCACAATCAACCCCACTACAATGATCAACAAGCCAATATCCAACCCCCTCAAGCTAATTTAAAACACTAATTAAGGAAATAGAAATTTTAAATTTTTTTTTTTAAAGATTAAAACAAAAAATATCTAACCAATTATTAATAAAATCAAAAATCAAATTCTAAAGCAAATTTAAAATTGATTCCTAAATTTATAAAAAAATGTTTAGTTTAGAAAATTAAAAATTAAAAGTCAAAATTAAAAATAAAATCAGAAACAAAATCAAAATCAAAACAAAATCAAAATAAAAATAAAAATTGAATCAAAAATAAAACAAAAGTTAAAATGAAAGGGAATAAAACTAAAAACAAATAAACATAAAAATTAACACAGGGGAGGGGGGTTGTGTATTTGCAGGAGGGATTAAAGGGGAACGGGAGGTAGAGCTGGCGACGGAGAGGAAGGAGGCTGACTGGCGGCGTGGGTGGTGGTGGAGATTGAATGGGAAGAAAGGGGCTGGTGTGATCGAAATGAAGAGGAGGAGTGCTGGTGCGAGGTGGGTACTGTAGCAGCGTAGAGTTGAAGATGGTGGAGACGTGGAGCGAATTGAATGAGCGGAAGTGAGTGTGTTGTCCGCTGGTAGTGACGCGGTGGGGCAAAGGAATGCAGGTGGCAGAGAACGGAGATGGTGGTAGCAGGAGGCGTTGGTGGAGAATGGGTAAGAAAAAAAAAACGGAGTAGATGATTGGGAGGTGTTGGGATGAACGAAGTGGGAATTTTGGTGGTTGTAGGGGACTGTGATGTGGGGCGGTTGATCGGAGGAGAAGGAATAGGCCGGGGTGGAGATTGTTGAAGCCGGCGGCGGCCGGTGGTTTGAGGGGATAGGGGGATGAGAACGGAGGTGAAGGAGCTGAGAACTGCTGTGGCGTCGTGTTGTTGGTATGATGGCGAAGTGGGTCGATTTGTGGCTGTTGTTGTTAGAACGGTGATGAACGGAGAATGCAGATGGTAGGTAGTAGTGGTAGTGGTGATGGCGATTGCTGCGTTTGTGGTGGCGAGGATGGAATTGATTTTGAATGGCAGTGGCGTGGGTGTTGGTGACAGTGAAGAGGAGAAATGGTGAACGGAAGGGATGAACAGCCGTGAAGACGATGGGGGTAAATGGAAGTATGGTGGAGACGATATGGGTTGAAGGAGGAGGTGAGCGCACGAGGTTGGGTGTTGAAGGTTGGAGGCGGAAGAAAATAGGGATATGTTGCTTTGGAACTTAGGGATTGCACTCTGTTTTTTTTTTTAAGAGTGAAAGACTTCACACCCGTGTAAGGCACAATTTGGACAAAAGACACAGACTTATACACGGTCTGCTGCACGGCCGTGCACATGGCCGTGTATAAATCTGCAATGCTTCTAAAATGACACAGCCTGATGCACAGGCTATTGCACGCCCGTGCAGAACCAAAATTGTAGAAAATTGTACAAACTCTCCTTTTTTTTTTTCAAATAACACTCACATAAATTCTTGAATGCTTGAATAAAATATTAAATCCTGAAAACATGAACAAACACATCAAGGCAAGTGTGGAATAAATATAAAAATTATAAAAACTACAATTAACGATACTAAATATTATTGAGCGGGCTATTATTATCACAAATTTTTTATTTTTTTATTTTTAAAAAAAAATCTAATATAAAACCTATTAATCATACCACAAAAATACACAATAATTAATTAACTTTTTTTTTTTTGGAAATAAAATAGATGAAAAAGAAAATCCCACTCACTAATATTTAGATCAATCCACAAACCCACAATATGCCTAGCACCCTACATATGTGCGAGCGAGGAACAAAATTTAACACACGCATAATATAAAAATACATGCGTACCTTGGGTTGCCTCCCAAAAAGCGCTTTTGTTTAATGTCGTTGGCTCGACTTTCCGGATGTGCCTCGTAGCACCGACACACACACACTACCGATAGTTCATCCATGAAGGGGTTCCGCTAATGAGATGACATCAACGGTGGATTCTTGAAATCCTTCGTAGAAAGGTTTGAGACGGTGACCATTCACCTTGAATTCTTTGTCGGTAGATAAACTTCGCAAATCTACCGCTCCATGAGGGTATATTTTCACAACAACAAATGGACCCAACCAACGAGAACGAAGCTTCCCGGGCATTAACTTGAGACGAGAGTTGTAGAGGAGAACCTTTTGCCCAACATAAAATGATTTAGGGACGAGTGAACGATCATGGAAGTCTTTCACTCTTGCCTTATACGATTGCGCATCCTCATAGGCATTGTTACGAATTTCCTCCAATTCAAGCAAGTTAAGTTTTCGATGAGCACCAGCAACATTAAGATCCATATTGCAAGCCTTGATTGCCCAATAAGCTTTGTGCTCCAACTCCACGGGGAGATGACAAGACTTACCAAAAACCAACTTGTAAGGAGACATACCAATAGGAGTTTTGAATGCCGTCCTATAGGCCCATAAAGCATCTTCAAGACGAACACACCAATCTTTCCTAGAGGGTTTCACCACCTTCTCAAGAATAGACTTAATCTCCCGATTAGAAACTTCGGTTTGTCCATTAGATTGAGGATGATAAGCCGTTGCCATTCGATGATAAACCCCATAAGATTTAAGAAGATTACCCACCAATTTATTACAAAAATGGGTACCTTGATCACTTATGATAGCTTTGGGAACACCAAATCGATTGAAGACATGAGATTTAAGAAATGCAACAACCGCCTTACCATCATCTGATTTTGTTGCCTTGGCCTCTACCCACTTAGAAACATAATCAACGGCCAAGAGAATATAGAGATTTCCATGAGAAGAAGATGGAAATGGCCCCATAAAATCAATACCCCACACGTCAAAGATTTCTACCACAATAATTGGAGTTTGAGGCATCTCATTCCTCTTTGCAATATTGCCGGTTCTTTGACAAGGTCCACATTGCTTACAAAAATCGTGAGAGTCACGAAAAAGAGTTGGCCATGTAAATCCACATTCAAGCACCTTCCTTGCCGTTCGATCTTTTCCAAAATGCCCTCCACAAGCATAAGAATGACAAAATTGAAGAATTGAAGCAATTTCCGATTCGGGAACACACCTTCTCAAAACTTGATCCGCACAATGTTTCCAAAGATAAGGATCATCCCAAATGTAGTGTTTGGCTTCACTCCTTAATTTCTCCCTTTGATACTTAGGCATGCCCTTAGGAAAAGTTTTGCATACAATGTAGTTCACAAGATCCGCATACCATGGCACCTCGCTTTGAATCCCAAATAAGTGCTCATCCGGAAATAATTCTTGAAGAGGAGAAACATCTTCCTCCCTCACAAGTCGACTCAAGTGGTCCGCCACTAAGTTCTCGGCACCGATTTTATCTTTGATCTCTAGGTCAAATTCTTGGATGAGAAGAATCCATCGAATCAACCTAGGCTTTGACTCTTTCTTTGCCAAGAGATGTCTTAAGGCGGCATGATCCGTATACACAATGACTTTGTAACCAAGGAGGTATGAACGAAACTTGTCAAGAGCAAATACAATAGCAAGCAATTCCTTTTCGGTGGTGGTGTAGTTTACTTGGGCGGAATTGAGAGTGCGCGAGGCATAATAAATCACATGAGATCGTTTGTCAACCTTTTGCCCTAACACCGCACCAACCGCGTAATTGCTAGCATCACACATGATCTCAAAAGGAAGAGACCAATCCGGAGCTTTAATGATAGGAGCCGAAGTTAAAGCTTCCTTGAGATGGTCAAAAGCCACCTTGCATTTTTCATCAATTTTAAATTCCACATCCTTTTGTAGAAGGGATGATAGAGGAAGAGCAACTTTGGAAAAATCTTTGATAAATCTTCTATAAAATCCGGCATGACCAAGAAAAGAACGCACATCTTTGACATTCGAAGGGTATGGAAGATTTGCAATAACATCAACTTTTGCCTTGTCAACTTCAATGCCCTTCCTAGACACAATATGCCCCAATACAATACCTTCTTGGACCATGAAATGACATTTTTCATAGTTGAGCACTAGATTAGTTTCCAAGCATCGATCCAAAGCATGTGTAAGAATTTGAAGACATTCATCAAAAGAATCACCCGAAATAGAGAAATCATCCATAAAGACTTCAATTCCATTCTCTATCATATCAGAGAAAATACTCACCATACATCTTTGAAAAGTTGCGGGAGCACCACATAAGCCAAATGAGAGTTTACGAAATGCAAACGTGCCAAAAGGGCAAGTGAATGTGGTTTTGTCTTGATCTTCGGGAGCAATGACAATTTGATGATATCCACTAAACCCATCTAGGAAGCAATAGAATTCCTTCCCGGCCAACCTCTCCAACATTTGATCAATGAAAGGAAGAGGAAAATGGTCTTTCCGAGTTACCGCATTCAACTTGCGATAATCTATGCACATTCGCCACCCATTTTGGACTCGGGTAGACACAAGCTCACCTTTAAGATTCTCCTCAAGAGTGATACCCGCCTTCTTAGGAACACAATGCACTGGGCTCACCCATTCGCTATCCGAGATTGGAAAAATGATACCCACATCAAGTAACTTGAGAATCTCCTTTTTAACAACTTCCATCATTGCCGGATTTAGTCTTCTTTGAGGATCTCTAGTAGGTTTAGCTCCGTCTTCAAAGAGTATGCGATGCATGCAAGTAGATGGGCTAATACCCTTAATATCGGCAATGGTCCACCCAATAGCACTTTTATGATCTTTAAGAACCCGCAAAAGGCGTTCTTCTTGCACATTACTCAAATTAGAAGCTATGATTACGGGAAGAGTCTCATTGTCCCCAAGATAAGCATACTTGAGATGGTTAGGCAATAGTTTCAATTCCAAAGTAGGAGGCTTCTCAATAGACGGGAGTAATTTAGAATAAGACAAGGGAAGATCAATCTTTGCAAGCTCACACCTTTGAGGTAAGGTTTGCAATGCATTGAGCTCCATAATTGCTTCATTGACCTCTTCCGAATTAGGGAATTCATTATCTTCATTTACACATCCCTCAATAACCACTTGGAGAGCTTCTTTATTTCCCATGTCAAAAGCTTGTTGGGTCAAACCATCAATAACATCCATGGAGCAAATTGAGTGTGACTCACTAGGAAATTTCATGGCATCATAAATATTGAACTTGACAACTTCATCGCCAAACTCCATAGTGAGAGAACCATCATCCATATTAATCTTGGTCTTCGCCGTTTTAAGAAATGGACGCCCAAAGAGAATTGGTGCGGACTTGATGTTTGATGGACCATCTTCCATTTTCAAGATGTAAAAGTCGGCGGGGAAAACCATTTCATCGACATGAACAAGCACATCTTCAATTACCCCCTCGGGATAGGCATTTGATCTATCCGCAAGTTGAATGATCACATTGGTATTTTCAAGTGCCCCCAAATTCAAAGTTTGGAATATGGAAAGGGGCATCACATTAATTGAGGCAGCCAAATCAAGCATAGCTCTTTCAAAGAATTTACCTCCAATCTTGCAAGGGATGGTGAATGTGCCCGGATCCGAACATTTTTGAGGTAATCTCCTTTGAATCACGGCCGAGACATTCTCATCAACCACTATAGTTTCGTCACCTCTCAATTTCCTTTTGTTAGTACACAAATCTTTGAGAAACTTTGCATACTTCGGAACTTGGTTTATGGCATCTAGTAGCGGGAGAGTGATTTCCACTTTTCGGAATGTCTCAAGCATTTCCTTGTCTACAATGTCTTTCTTTGGCTTAGAAAATTTGGAAGGGAATGGAGGACGAATAACCACATCCTCATCAATGAATTTGGCCACGCCCGTCGTCGACGCGCCAAATTGAATTTAAATGTTTTGATCTTTAGCCTCCAAGGTGTCATCCTTTTCAACCTTCTCACCATCATCATTCACGATCTTACCCTTGGCTTTAGCAAGAAGGTCCTCCAATTCTTTCCCACTCCTTAAGGTCATGGCACTAGCATTTTCTTTGGGGTTCACCTCCGTTTGAGAAGGAAGTTGCCTAGAACCTTGGCTTTGCAAACGATTCACGGTTGTGGCTAGTTGGCCAATTTGTTTCTCCAAGTTGGATATACTTTGGGAAGTATTCTTTTCCAAGTTGGATATATTTTGAGAAGTGATATTTTGAAATTGGAGGTTATTTGTCGCCATTTGTTTTACAATTTCTTCAAGTGCTGACAATGAAGAGGAAGAAGACCCTTGATGGTCTTGGGGATTATATTGAGGTGGTGGTGAGATTGCTTGAAAATTTTGATTGGGACGCTTTTGTGGGTATGGATGAAGGTTTTGTTGATTTTGGGTGTTGTAAGTGTTTGGATTTTGGGATTGGTATTGGTTAGAGTTTGGTGCGTTGGGATTTCCATATCGAAAATTGGGATGGTCTCTCCAACCGGGATTGTAGGTGTTACTATAGGGGTCATACTTCCTTTGAGGTGGTTGTCCCGAAAAACCTCCAATGGCATTAATTTGCTCTTCGGGTTGTTGGAATGATAGGCATTCGTTAGTAGTATGATCCGACATATTGCAAACACCACAATACTTTTGTTGTTGGAGATTCCCAACGGCTAATTGACGGACCAATGATGTAAGGTCCGAGATTTGGCCCTCTAACTTTTGAGTTGATACTTCATTCACGGAAGGGTTCTTTACATGCACTTGACGATCCCCAAATTGGCGGGAATTCTCGGCAATCTTGGTTATTAACTTTCTAGCCTCTTCCGGCGTTTTATCCACAAGAACTCCACCACTTGAAGCATCAAGGTACAATTTAGCACTATATTCCAAGCCTCCATAGAAGTAGTGAATGAGCAACTCTTCCGATATCAAGTGTGGAGGACAACTTTGACAAAGCTTTTGAAACCTTTCCCAATACTCATACAATGTTTCTCCGGAGTATTGCCGAATGCCACAAATTTCCTTGGAGATGCCCGTAGCCTTTGAGGTAGGGAAGAATTTCCCCAAGAAGGCACTTCGCATTTGCTCCCATGTAGTGATTGAATTTGGAAGAAGATAAAATAGCCATGCCTTGGCATTGTCTCTCAAGGAAAAGGGAAATGCCTTCAACTTTACTTGTTCTTCCGTAGCATTGTTTGGTCTCATTGAAGAACATACCATTTCAAATTCTTGAAGATGCCTAAAAGGATCTTCCGTGCCTTCACCTCCAAACTTGGGAAGGAGGGCAATAAGACCACCCTTTAGCTCAAATGGTTGTCCTACCGGAAAAACAATGCATAGCGGTAGTTGAACGGAGCTAGGAGACGCAATCTCCTTGAGTGTGCGTTGATTAGCATTTTCCATGTCTTGTTCAATGGCGTCGTCCGGTGATGAGATAGGAATGACAAGGGGAGGACTCTCGTTCAACTCCTCTTCCTCTTCCGAAGGTGAACTAGAAACAGATTGACTTGATGAATCTATATTGGCACTTGAATTCCTTTGATTCCTTCGCAAGAGTCTCTCGGGATTAGATGAATACGCAAGATCACCTACACAAGAGGATCGTGTCATACATAGCAAAAATTTCTAAAATCAAGAAAATAGATAAATATGCACAATGGAACTAAAATATTCACAATTTTATATACGCACTAATATTGAACTAAAACTGTTCCCCGGCAGCGGCGCCAAAATTTGGCCACGCCCGTCGTCGACGCGCCAAATTGAATTTAAATGTTTTGATCTACTATGTTCGCACTTAACTATAAAATATAGCAAATGTGGCAAGTAGGGATCGAACCCAAGGGAATAGCGTTCAATACTAAAGTAATGTAAAATGGTGGGGGGGGGGTTTTGAGTTGGTTGTGGTATTTTATCAAACACCTTGAATGCAAGAAATAATTTGCTAGGGAAATATAACTAAGTAATTTGCAATCATCCAAATTTTACCAACACAACAAGGCACAATGATTTAATTAGCAAGATAAAGAGATATTTGACCCAAGGATTATGGAAACTCAAATACTTCACCCAAACACATATAAGCAAGATATAATCAACTCTACCTAACCAAGATAATTGGTGAAGCACACAATCACTTATTTCTCTTCTAAAATCACTAATTTAGTGAAGCACATAAATTAGCTCTCTTGACATTAGCAACCAATAATGAAGCACTACCAATTTAACCAAGTCAAGGAAATAAACAAAGAGAGGTTAGGACAAACCCAAGGATGAGAAGCTCAACCTAGGTATTTGCACTTGAATTTTGTGGATTTAGGTACACTAAATCTTGTGCTACTATAATGAATGCACTAACAATTACGGATTAGCACAAACAATTAGCAATTGAAATTACAAGAGGAGTAAGGTGAAGCAACTTACAATCTCCAAGCAAAATCATAAACAATACAACACAAACATTCAAGATAGAGTGAAATAGATCTTACTTCAATTGAAATGGGTTTAGTACAAGAGCTCCTTCCTTGAGCCAAATAAATGGAGTTAGTTACTCATAATCAATGCTAGATTATGAGTAATTAATGTTTTTCTCTCTACTTGGCTAACCCTAATTTTGGTTCTTGGAGAGGCTAGGTTTAGATGAAGATAAGATGTAGAAGATGCTAGGTTAACTTCCCCCAAAATACTATCTAAATAACCAATTTGGAAGAGGGACAAAATAGTCAATTCCCACTCTTTTTGGCTCAGCACAAAACTACACGGCCGTGCACATGCCCGTGCATAAATCTGCACTAAGTTACAAAGAACTCACACCCAACTACACGGCCGTGAATATTTTCTGCAATGCTTACACACCCTTCGGGACCGTGCAAAATGAATGTGTACTTTTGGAACTTCAAATTCTCGCACTTTTAACCTCCAACTTCTTGATCATGCATCTCCACTTCTAGTCTTGACAAATTTTTCCATTTAATCTCCAAAATAAGGCTTCATTCCAACAATTAAGCAAGCGGCACTACAAATGGAAACAAAACAAATACAAGTAAAATGCTCATGAAACTACAATAAAATCGGGAAAAAATGAATACAAAATCGTGTATAAAATACACGATATCACAAGTTTTTCATGATTTTGATTCAGAGATGAAGGCTACTATGGAATCGCATCTATGGTCGTCGGTCCAAAACAGTTCGATGATTGCAATAAAAACATGTATATATCAATTATCTTTAAATCGCTTGGTTGCCTTTAGAAAGGATTCAACAGCGATCCCCTTAAGCGTCTGTTCTTACGATTGTTTTTGTAGATGCCGTATGGCTTTTGATTAATGGATTGATTTCTTTTTGTTCAAAAAAAAACAAAACTTTAAGTAAAATTACCCAAACACATTAATTTAACTTAAAGTAAACAACTTTACTTTTTCCTTTAAGTTAAAAACACCTCCATTAAGTCGTAACTTATTTTAAGCAATCTCAAACGGCCTAAAGCTACTATATATCAAGGCTAAGGTGTTAAACGTGGCACAAGTTACTAGCAATGCATTAGCTTTGTTCAATGGATACACGGCTAGACATAGAGCCTCATTTCGAGACAAGAAGAAGCCATAAATCTTTTAATTAGGGTAGCTAGTAACGATATGTTCTTTTCTATTTTATATGTTGATATATACTCCTACGAATATATGGCAAATGAACTTTGTAAATGTGAAGTTTTTCTTGTGTACCATTTTATTCTGGCCTGTTTGCAATTACTGTTATCTGGTAGCAGTTAACACAGTTAGCTATTTTAATTATCGAAACAAAGTTAGTTGTTTTAATTATCAAATTGAATTAATTGGTAGCTGTTTTAACTAGTAGATCAAATTAGTTGTTTTATATGAAACAACTAATTTGATCTGCTCAAACCTCTCACTTCCACCTGCCCGATATTTAAAATTGGGGTTAGGACTGATTCTCTCCATTGTAAGCCCGTTTGGATTAACTTAAAAAATGTTACTTATAACTTAAAAATGCAACTTACTCAATTTAAGTAAAAGTGATAATTTTAATTTTAAGTTATGTGTTTCTGTTTGGCTTATTTTACTTAAAGTAAATCTGTTTTAATAAAATTCACTAAAAAGTTAGAAATTTATATTTTTTAAACATACTATAAAGGTAAAAAATACAAATATATGCAAATAATATAATACAAGTTAAAAGATGACTCAAATATATAAAAAAATGATATGAAAAAAATAAGTTAAAAAAGAGTATCTCGAAAGTACGTAAATATTTTGGACTAAAACTAACTTTAAGTTAAAAAATTAAACGTACATAAACAAATCAACTAGCAACTTAAAGTGGATTGGGGTAGTTTTAAGCTACCCCAAATAGGCTCTTAGTGCGTGTGTAGTGTAAAAAAGTTTCCTACGATTCCAAGCCAATACCCTTATTTAGTTAGGGTCTTGGTCAAATGAAAACCCCCACTATGGTGAGATATGAGATCTAATCGCAACCACACATTTTTTATCTAAACTAAACACTAGTACAGAAACGACCTATAGCATCGCACCTATAGCGTCGGTTGTTTGCATTAACCGACGCTATAGGTGTCCATTGAACCTATTGCGTCGGTTATTTGAAATAACCGACGCTATAGATATTCTGCCAGACCCTTTTGCGTCGGTTGTTTTCCCCAATCGACGCTATAGGTTCTACTTATTGCGTCGCCCGCTAAAATGCCGACGCTAATAAGACATTTTGCGTCGGTCAGCGTAAAACCGACGCTATATGGTTAGCCTATAGCGTCACCCATTGTAAAACCGACGCTATAGGTGTTTATTATTTTTTTTTGCCAAAATCTTTAGAATATAAAATTTTAATAGTATCACATTTTATATCAAATAATTATCTTTTTTCCAAAAATTAGTGTGATTATCCATTCAATTAAGCACAAAAAAGAATAAATAATTTTAATAAAAATTTTCTTCACATCTTTTGAATTATAAATTTAAAAATAATAAATAAATTTTTTATAATATTAATTTAAATTTTGAATATAAATTTAATAATAATTATCATAATAATTTTATAACATATTATTATATATTAATATATAATAATTATTTTTACAAAACTATTTTTCTGAAAATAAAATAAATACTTTTTTTTATTTATAGTGTCGGTGTTTGTAATGCCGACGCAATAGATCGATTAACTTTTTTTAAAAAAATATTATTACACCAAACATTAATATTTGGGGATCTCACATTCTCACCTACAGCCTCGATTATTACTCTCTCTCTTGACTACTCTCTATCTCTCTACTCTCTACTCTCTACTCTTTACTCTCTGCAAATTGTTACACTCTCAAATTACTTCGACTGCTTCTCTACTATCTACTCTCTACTCTCTAATCTGCTCACCAAATTAGGGATTGGGAATTAGGGTTCTTTAGGGATTGGCTGCTGAATTAGGGAATTGGGAATTAGGGTTCGTTAGGGATTGCTGGGTTCATTACAAATTTGGTATTACAGGTATGTACAAGTTGTTAGAACAATCGATAGATACAAATAATGTTGTATGCTAAGCTGTAATGTAAGGTTCGATTGATACAATCGAACAATCTATAGTCATACTAGTGTTGGTGTTATACATATTGGATTTTGATATAATTGTGTTGTACTTACTACTTAGTGTTAGTGTTAGTGTTCCTGTTCTAAGGGTGTTCCTGTACTTACTACGTATTACTACGTATTTGTTTAATTCTCTGTCTATTACTACATATTTGTTTAATTAATGACATTACTTTGTAATGCTTCATCTGTTATACTCAATTTGCTCTAAAAAGTTTGTTCAATTGGATTTACAGGGAAGGTTTTCTTGGAAGCTGCTATCTTAACAGCTGTGGTGGTAGTGAGTCTTACATTGTACACTTTCTGGGCAGCAGCTGTGGTGGTAGCTCTTGTCAATGCAGAAACTCATTACCATCAATTTGTCGTAAAATACCTAATTTGCAGTGATATTTAGAATTTTATGCAAGGGATCATTTTTTTTATAGCTGTGTCATGATCATATTAACTAATCAGTGATTCCTGATCGATTTATATGTGGGATTCAGTTTCTGATTTTACCTGTCAATTAGTTTCACTGAGATGAGTATCACTGTTCTGAAATTAAGCTTAATGATATCATTGTTTATTATTGTAGGAACCTTTTGCCATGGATGAAGACAATGGTAACACAATGCCAAATTCTACTGAAGTATCCAGGAAAAGGGTTAGAGGTCCAACCTTGTGCAAAAAATTGAAGAAAAGGATTGCCAAGCAGAATTTAGATTGTTCACTTTCTTTCAACGAGTTTGGTCATCCAACGGGAGATATGCTCAAAGATTTCAGGAATTATTTAGGATCAGTGGTTCGATGCCGAGTTGATATAAATATCGAAAGTTGGAATGTAGTTAACCAAGGATTAAAAGATGCCATTTGGGATGATGTCAAGGTAAGCATTGCAAAGCAGCATTCAATTTTGTTTGTGTTATTATAGTGTCTACCATTTGCTGATCTATTTACATTTTTTTCAGACTCGTTGGAAATTTGATGATTCAAAAAAAAAATTTGTGCTAGAAAGAGCAGGGAATCAATGGAGGGATTTTAAGGGTAAGCTGACAAAAAACTTTTTTCGCAAAGGGAAGGATCCATGTGAACGTTATCCTTACCTCAGCGAGGAGCAATGAGAAATTTTCAAAAAGAAACGCCAAACTAGTGAGTTTGAGGTACATATTCGATTAACTAATTATCTAATTATGTTGTTGTGCCTGCACTTAATTTCAGAATTGTTTATCTGCCACATGTGTCAAAATCTGACTATTTTTGCTATCTTTTTTTGTAAACAAGCAATAAGTATCAAAGCGCAAGAAAGTCAGAAACATAATGACCAAGTACATTTTCTAGGGCAAAGTGGATATGATGGTAAAAAACCCATCTGGACTGTTGATGATCCCCTCACTGCATTGGATTCTTCTGAATCCCTTAATCCATCAATGTTATCGAGTGATCGTACCGGACGCAGTTTCGATTATCTTAGGGCACGAGAAAAAAAAAAGGGCGGAGGTTATTATTTTCCCAATGAACAAACTAGAAAGGTGGCTGAGAAAATGGTAAAATCCTTGATCTTTCTTATTGATGGTGTTTTCTGATATTCTGTCATTTTTATAAGGCTGTTTATATCTCACTTTTTTTATCGCTATCTAATTGTGGTGTACCTAGCTACCCGCTAGCTCTTCCTGTGTACTCCCTCCTTTATTCGTACTCTTCTGCCTACCCTCTGTCCTTCATATATTATGGTGTTTTTATTTTTGAAATCTTCATTTTTAATGATGTTGAATCTTAGATTTTTTTTACTTAGTATATGCATTTATGCATAAGTAAGTGTTTTAGTTTATCTTATTCAAAGATTTTGTTAAAGTTAGGATTTATCTCTGACTTTGAGTAATTGGAGGACAAAAGATACTACTCCATACAATTAACCGTCCAATATCAACATCAGAACTCAAGATTAATGTATGGACTTGAGTCTAGTCGATGTGACCAGAGTAGATGGGGGAGACAAATCTGAGACTAGCCAGCCAGCCTGCATACCTATTTTACTGTGTAAATAACTATATATGTAATGCGATGTGCTGTATAAATATCTATATCAAGTCAAATCATGTACTAAAATAGTTGTTTTTGGGTGATAATAACAGGGTCACTAAGACCTTTTAGGGGTAATTACTTCTATTCCATTAGAGAAAAAAATAGTACTACTTGGTAAATTTAGTGTCATCTTTTAGTCCAAACAGTAGCATGCATGGTGCATCTGCCCTGGGGTGGTAAAGTTGAACAGGCGAATCCCTAACATCGTAATCTTGTAAAGTATACTCTACATTTCATGGTATGTTGTTGATAACAAGAGGTTGAGAGTTCGAGTACCAATAAAAAAATAAATGTCTAGTTACGTATCTAAAATCTGTTGCAACTGATATTATCGAAAGAAATAGTGTCATAGGTGCTGGACCTGTAATGGCGGATGCAAACTGCGCACCTAGTCCTGTGCCTAAGATAATAAAAGATTCGTCAGGCTTCTTTCTATGGATGCAAACTATGTGTAGACATAGTTGAGTTGGATATTTCTATGGATATTTCTGCTGTCATACTTTTTTTTATTGATGTTGTTTTCTTATATTTAACCTTTTTCTATCCCTGTCATTCTGAATAGGGAGAGTTGCATTCGGAACTTGTAGATGGTTTGTGGACTCCAGAAGGTCATGATGACATGTTGTCGCGTGCCTTGGGTCGTAAGGAGCACGGAGGGCGTGTTAGAGGGGTTGGGGGGGGGGAGTTAAAATTAAAGAAGCATTTGGATCGACAAGCAAACATAGTGGGGTGATATCGGTGGATCAGTTGGCTACAATCACGCAAGAAATTACCAAGAAAGTTCAGAAAGAGTGCGAGGACAAGATGAACCAAATGATGAATTTGAAACTGGAAGGCATCTTCAATCACTTGAAGCATATAGGTGTGTCATTGCCAGATGGTAATTTTGTGAATGAAATTGGAACCCCGCAAACTCTTCGAAGCAGCTGCCAATCTGTGGATCGACAAGATCATTTGTCGAGTCTCAAGGTACAGTGTGGAAAATTCTGATTATGTAGCCAAATAGTTTTCATGTTGAATCGATTCTTCATTTCTGCATATATTCAGTGTCCGGTGTGTCTATAAGTTATGAACCATAAGTAATATATGGTAGTACATGATTACATACCAGCAGCTCGTTTGATTGCAAAACAAATAGTCATATTATTCTGACCTAAATCTTGTGGTGCAATGGTATAAGATTACGTACTAGCTAGCGTTGAACTAAATCTTCTGCTTTGTTTTAGTTTATCTAGCAAACAGACTTGCCATTGTTTGTTTACATTTTATGCAGTAAAAAATTATAATATAAGGAAAGAAAATATTATATGACTGTTCAGTTTGTGCTGAAAGCCTGAAAATTTATGTACTAATTTTGTTTTGCTAATAATGCAGGGTCCGACCCCATGTCATCTTTGGGTGGTAGATCAGGAGAAAGGAAGAGTTATCGTGGCAAGGAGGACTTTTTTTCCGGCAAATAGTCAGAGTGATAATATGGTCCATAATAATCCGATTGCTTCTCATAACGTAAGAGTGTCAATTGATGACGTTGGACCTGAATATCAGCTTACTCCACTTCCGGTGCCATGTGACGAACTTGAGACGGTAGGAAGTGCAATGGGTAGTTTTGTCCAATGGCCAAAGGACCTTGTGACATTGGGACAGGTATATTTTTTGACATTTGAAGTGTTGAAATTTTTTTCTCATATATTTGCAATATATCATGTGGCTAACTAGTCATGTTTGATCAGGATCCTCCCTTGGAGACCACTCCAGAAAAGGTTGTTAGGTCCAAATGTGTTGTAGAGGGGGGGGTGAATACAACTTTTCGATTATGAGTAGCAATAAATACGATGCAATAAATGAACACACAGATTCAAGGAATATATTTCTTTTATATATAACTTGAAAAGGTTGCTACAACATTCATTACAAAGTATAACAGAAGTTGAGAGAGAAGTGAATGATTCTAAGCTCTGTGAATACTCTCTCTCTTTTTCTTGTGTTTTTCTCAATATTGCTCACTAACTAAAACATTACACAAGTGCTTCTATTTATACTACATGTAATCTATGACCTGTAGTCTTCAAAGACTAAGATGTACGTGGCCCAATGATGTCCACATAAATCTTGCCTTATCTTGAAAGCTTGGAAATCTGCCAATCAGAAGATGCCATGTGTCATGTTGAAGCTGCACTCTAAGTAGAACTTCTACTTGAGAATTTCTACTTAGCCATCTCGAAATTCTAAGTAGAACTTCTACTTGAGAATTTCGACTTAGCCATCTAGAACATTTAGTACTTAGAAAATATTCTGGTCTTCAACTTGAAACTTCAATGCACATCTTGAGCTTGTGATATCTTCATATCTTCTTTGTTCTTCTACAAGCTCTTGAACATGGATCTTTATTACTGACATAAACTTGCTATCAATGTCCTGACACTTGATGCACTGGTCTGGTTCATAAGTGACTAGTCTTGATAGTGTTTCTGCTTCTTGAATAAATTACCATATTCACTTAGTAACTTGGCTTTCCAATATTTGCTTTCCTTCTTGTTCACTTGAAATCAATTGGTCTTGTTGATACTGATAGTTATGATCTTGAATCTCGAATTCTCAAATCACTGAGGCCTGAACAACTTTGACTTGAACTTCTCTCAATGATTTCTTCTTGGCTTGATCATAGTTAACATGTTCAATTGTATCAATTACCTTGTCTTCATTTAGTGTTGATTCCTTGTGACTTCTTGTTCTTGATTGTCTTCTGGTTAAGTATCTTTTCGTTTAATTGAGTTACATTAGTTATAGTGTTACAAGTTAATACACTCTGCCTTTCAATCTCCCCCAATTTGATTGTCTAACAATGACATTCAAATTAATGAAGGATAACTCAACTAAACAATGAGACGAGAAAAGATAATTAACATTACAGTCTTGAAAAATATACAATTTACAAGTACATGAAAACAATACAAAGAACTTAAACTAGAAACAGAATTCGAACCTCGAATTAAAGATCATTTGAATGATTCCTATCACCTGGATTATTTCATATCTTTTAGTCAAACTTATATCACCTTATTGGATTCATTCTAAGATGAATTTCCTCAAGTGAGTTAAAGCAACCGAAAGACATGAAGTTTTTCCAACTTCAAGTTCACACCACTCTGACCTTTAACCCTAATTCCGTTTCCTTTTCCTAGCTTCAGCAGCTTGATCTTTTTCTTCTTTCTGCCTTTTGCGCTTCTCCTCCTGCTGCTTTTGTTTCTTATATACTGGATTATGAAGTTGCGTCCACCTAGTATTCAACAAACTTACTGCTTCCATCTCTAGAGGGTTCCTGGGTTCTGGGTAAGGATGTTTAAAAAGCCTTCTGAGTTTGTCCACCTCCTGAGTAGTTCTGATCTCTGGAATGTCCTCAAATTTCTTCATTATAAGCCGAGGTTTCCTATGAGTTTTATCAGATTTAAACTGACAGTAGATCATTTTGGGATAGCCTATGACACGGTTAGTATTGTGGACACTAGCCGCATCTCGCTCCAATCGCTTCATTTCCACTACTACATCAGATAGGTAACTCACGAGTCTCTGCTTTTCATTTACATACTTAACATCCACATCTTCCCATTTGAACACATATAACACTTTCTCCAGAAATGCAGCATCTTGAGTCTGCTTCAGCCATTCTCTACTCATATGCAAGAGTGTTTGCTTCTGGTCTGCATCTATGAATACTAAGGCATCAGCTGTATTATCAGCAAAAGAATGTATCCAGTATACGCTGTCTCTTCCTGGAACACCAACTGCCTCCCTTATCTCTCCTTGTTCCAGTTCTCCAGTAGGAAGATTCAGAGCTTCATCAACGTTCTTCATTGCTTGAAGAATATTCCAATTCCTCTCTATCAGCTCTGGTTCAATCTTCACATTATCAAGAGGGTTCGGAGCAATGACATCACACTTCCACACCTCATTGCTCTTCTTTAGTATGACACTTTCAATGGTCTTCACTGTTTTATCCTTAAGCACAGAAGCGAATCCCTTACCCATCATTTGCCTACAGACGGCCTTAAGAGATTCCACTGAAAGTTCCATTAAGTCCTTTTCCTCCAAGCTCACCCTCTTCAATTTACTGTCAACCACCATCCGGACAACATTTGGATATGCTGAGAATTCTGGACCCTTGTCCTCTGCTAGCCGCATTAACTGATCCCTATACAGAATGCTTAGATTCTCAGAATGAGAGTATTGAATTTTTGTTGCTAGCAAGAACAACTCTGATGCAGATCTTCTCGTCATGAATTGATCATCCACATACATGAAAGACATCGGAACTCCTTCTGTGAAAGACAAAACAACCTGCCACTCCTTTTGCGTTGAATTGTATCCAACCCTGACTTTAGAAATTAATCTCTTTAAAGCATTTATGTAGTCAGCCGCCATTGGATTCTGCAAATTTAGTTGGTAGAACAGATCATCTGCTTCCTTGTTATGCTCTCCTTTTGTACATGGTCCCATCAAAATCTTTCTTGCGTCATCCCACTTCTTCCCTATCCTTCTATTGTCCAGATCGATTTGAGGATCAGCTAGCCTTGCAAGCTCATAATCGTACTGCTTTCCTTGTAGCTCCGCTTTCTTTTCCTGAAACGCAGCACGACCTTGCATTTGCTTCATTTTAAAGAACTCAGCTTGATCCAAGGCTAACTGTTGAGCTTCAAGGGTTTCCTCATCGACAGTAATTTCTTCAGGCAATCCGAAAGACATTCCAGCACCTCCACCTTGATCCTTCAATGATCTCTTTATAGCATGTTTCAACGGTGCGTCTTCCATATCGGAATCTGAGTCGAGTACCTCCTGTACTTTTTCTTGATGACTCAGATCAACGAATGGCACATCTGGCTCAATCGCTATTGCCTTACCCTTTTTCCTTCTTAGAGCCTCTTCATCAATGGACGGCTCAACTTCCATTTCTTTTACAAGATCAGCATGTTCTTGAATTTCTTCGATTTGAACTCCCTGCTGTCTCGTCTCCTTTATACTCTCCCCCTTAGGTGAGTTATCCTGAACTCCACCCTGGTCTCCAGATCCACCAGCTGTATTAAAATCTTCAAACCCGGAACCATAGGCTCCTGCTCCACTAGCACCACCTGTACCAGCATCGGGGGGAGGTTGTTGCGGCGCGAAACATTCCTGGGGCACAAAACTTCTGATTGCGAACATAACTCTGCTTATCTCCACAGCCAGAGTATCCATTGTAAGCTCCATTGCTCCCATCCTGTCATTCAGGGTGTTTCCCAAGACACCAGCAGCATGGCCCATGTCATTTACCTGATTTTTCAAATCAGTAAAAGCTGAAGCTTGAAGTGCCATTCGTGCTGCGTAGTCGTCAAGTGCCCTTTGATTATCTCCAACATTCATCCCTAAATGCCCCATTGACTGCCCAAACTGCTTCATTTGACTTTCCATAGAAGACATACGAGATTCAAGATTTTCAGAATTAAGGGACGGTGTTTGGTTTAGGTGACCTCGCTCTAATACTCGTTCTGTTGGTATTTGGCGCTCGGATTCGGGCCTTAAAAATGAAGGTCCCTCTCTCCCTAACCTCTCACACACACTCCCTGTCTCACGCTCGTGTATATCTTCAATAAATGATCCAAAATATGAAGCAGTACCTGCAGAAACTGAATAAGGAATATAATTGGCAGTTATGGGATCAATTGCTGTTTGTTCCTGAGTTGGAATCTCAGGCTGAGAGGCTACAAAGTGTTCTTGTACAACATCAGAACCGATCCTCTTTGTAGCATCAGTACGTACCGGTGAAGGTACGGCTGAAGTTTTTAAAGCTTCATGTCCTTTTGAAGTAACAGCATCTTCAAAAGGTACATAATTATCATCAAAATCAAAATCCCTATGTGCAGATTGTTCAAGGGGTGAACCACTCTCGTGAGGTGGAGTGGTTGCGTGTGACACTCTAGGGTTTGACTGACGTTTAGAAGTAGCAGCATGAGAAGTTTTGGCTTTCTTTCGAATAAGTTGCTGCTCTTCGGGTTCACTCTCCTCATCATTTCCTACATCTATATGTGCTGGCTGTTTGGATTCCGGTGACTTGGATGACAAGGAATTAGAAATATGGCTCTTACCCTGGGATAGATTCTGCGGGCTAGCAGTCTCTTGGGTCATGGAATCAGAAATATAGGAAGAGGAATGAGTAGAATGTAGAGAGAGATTACCTGATTCATTACCTTGTTCATCACCGCTTTGCTCATCAGGAATCTCTTCAAATGCCTCAGCATGAGCAGACCGATTCTGAGCATGTGATGAAGCTTGCGAGAATTCCATCAAAGTAGTAACTCCCTCATCATATGTAAGCCACTTTTGTAAGGTTTCAGGAACAGACATCGGTTTTCCATGATGTTTATCCTGATTTTCAACTGTTGAAAGTGACTTAGTGCCCATCCCTAGCGGTGCAGATGATGAACCACTGGCAAAACTCCGTCTAACTGCAAGAGCATCCTTCGGTACTAAACCATTTATCAGCATCTGTAGGAACCGAGGAAACCAGCAAACAACATCTGTGGTGTTGAGGTCTCTGCTTGCAGGAGATCCCATCACAGCCACTATCTCAGAGAGAACTATTCGTCCATAATTTATATCCAGCTCTCTTGCTAGGGCAATTCCAAGGTTTTGCATGGGAATGGAAATTTGATGGTAATCGCTTTCTCGTGCCCGAAAACATCTTGTGATGGCCTCGAAAAAGTAATTCCATTCCACATGAAGAAATTGTTTTTGGATGTTTCCAGTGATCCGGCCAGTCGGAGGATAACACCCTATTTCTTCAAAGAATTTGAGGCGATCTGTAGCTGTAGGTTCTGGATCATAAGCATCTTTAACAGGGAATCCAAGAACCTTGTTTACAATTTGTTCAGTCACCACATATTCTTGACCCGCTAAGGTAAACCTGAAACCAAAGGGGGTTGATTTGCTCCCAAAAGAAACCGCACTAGTCCATAATTGCTGTAAAGCATCATGCACTAGTGTAGGTTTAGCAGTAAAAGCATCGCTAGCTTTGGAATACAAATTTAGAAATCGTATCCAAGACTTAAAGCGCGGGAGTTGATCACCAATTTCCGTAGAAATATTATAAAAATTGTTTTTGGCAAGTGAAAATTGGTGAGCCATTTTAATTAAAAGTTTTTCTTTAAAAAGATGTGAAATTTTAATTTTAATTTCTGAAAAACAATTAATCTTTAATTAACAGTTTTATCCCTTTTAATTTATCAAGAACAACAATAGTCCCTTTTCAGAAAAATTAAACTACGGGATTAAAACAATGAATTTTAGAATAAACCGTTAAATCCCTTTTAATTTATCAAGAACAACAAAAGTTCCTTTTTGAGAAATCAAACTACGGGATGCAATTAACAGTTAATGGAAGGCAAATTTCAAACCAATGATTAACTCTCCACTAACAGTGAAATGCGTGTGTGAAATCGTGTATGAACAGATCTGTGAAATTTGTTGTGTGTATATACGTGTGTGTATATATCAATGAAGATGAACAGAGATACAAGACACAATCACAGATAAATGATGACACACAGGTAAGAGGAGTCAAAAATCGGGCATTAATTTGTTGTCCGTAAGAGATTAGTCACAAAAATCACAAATCAATGGTTGGAAATATGAAATCGCCTGTATGTATATGTGCGGCTGTAAAACTCAAATTAGGTAAAAGTGAAAGAAAACATCGAGTTAAAGATGTATATATAGACATTACTGTGAAATGACTAAATTGTCCCTGTTAAAAATCATGAGAACTCTAAGTACATACAGGGAGAACTCTATCTCGAAGTCTTATCTCGAAGTCTATCTCGAAGTCTATCTCGAACTTTTTTAAGTCGAACTTCGAGATAGAGTTCGAGATAGCTGTAACTCGAAAAACTTGAACCATTTGACTATTAAGATCATGTAAACAGCACACATCACCAACATTACTAGGGAAATCTATCTCGAAATTCAAGTAGAAATTCGAGATAGACTTCGAGTTAGGAGTTAACTCGAAATAAATCCCCTTGAACACAACTGAGAGCTCTATCTCGAACATCAAGTCGAAATTCGAGTTGAATTTCGAGATAGAGTCTAACTCGAAATTATTCAATAACTCGAAATTTTCTCAGTTCTTTTCAAAAATATCTTCAAAAATGGAAACTTATCTCAACCTTCGAGATAAAGTTCGAGATAGAAATTATCTCGAATATTTTGAAGAAAATAAAAAATAGGCACACTGGTAACTCTAAGTCGAACTTTAAGTCGAATTTCGAGTTGAATTTCGAGATAGAGTCTAACTCGAAATTCTTCCCAGACTTAGAATTTTCAAAACTTCACTCTGGAAGCTCAAATCGAAATTCAAGTCGAATTTCTAGATGAGTTTCGAGATAGAAACTAACTCGAAATTTTGAAGATACTTGGATTAATTTGACAATTTTTCTTTGAAAAACACAACAATTAATTTTGTCAAATTAATATAAATATCAATTCAAGGATTTTAATATATGACATAATTAAAACATTCCTTGATAATTCTAAGGCCTCTAATTACATGAAAAACACAGGTAAATTCATCTAAAAATCATGCAAAATTTAGAATATTATGAATTTAACTCCCCCTATGTTCATGCAATCTAACAAGCATAAATTCACAGATTTGTGCTATAAAAGACACTTAAAACACACTGAATTCATGCAAAATCACACTATATGCATCCTATAATAATCATTAATTAGGCATTTTAAAGTCTAAACACATAATGATTAAATAGCCTGCATATACCAACATAACCATGGATTTTACAGAGAGAAGGCTTTACTAACTTGTGTTAAGCATTCCCAATTCACCAACCAACCTATTGAATGTTACTTCATCAAGAGGTTTGGTGAATATATCTGCAATTTGTTGCATTGTGGGCACAAAATGTAGCTCCACAGTCCCCTCCTCGACATGTTCTCTTATGAAGTGATACCTGATGTCGATGTGCTTTGTTCTTGAGTGATCTACAGGATTGTTGGTTATGGCAATGGCACTTGTGTTGTCATACATAATTGGAATTTTCTTGTGCTCCATGCCATAATCCTTCAATTGGTTCCTCATCCACAGTATTTGAGATACACAGCTTCCAGCAGCAATGTACTCAGCTTCAGCAGTAGAAGTAGATACTGTATGTTGCTTTTTACTTTGCCAGGACACCAATCTTCTGCCAAGAAATTGACAAGCACCAGATGTGCTTTTCCTATCAATCCTGCAACCTGCATAATCTGAATCCGTATAGCCAATTAGATTAAAACCTGTATCTCTTGGGTACCAAATTCCTAGATTTGGTGTGCCCTTGAGATACCTAAAAATTCTTTTGACGGCTATGAGATGTGATTCTCTAGGATCCGCTTGGAACCTTGCACATAAACAAGTCGCGAACATTATATCGGGTCTACTTGCAGTTAAATAGAGAAGTGAGCCAATCATACCTCGATAGCTTGTGATGTCAACTGATTTACCTGATTTGTCTTCATCAAGCTTCGTGGCTGTTGCCATGGGAGTCTTGGCTGCTGATGCATCTTCTAGATTATACTTCTTGAGTAAATCTCTGACGTACTTGGATTGACAGATAAAGATACCATCTTTTCTCTGACTGATCTGTAATCCAAGGAAGAAAGACAGCTCTCCCATCATGCTCATCTCGTATTTGTCTTGCATTAGCTTAGCAAATTTCTCGCACAAGCGCTCATTCGATGACCCGAAGATAATATCGTCCACATATACTTGAACAAGTATTAAATCATTCTTCACATTCTTATAGAACAATGTTTTGTCAATTACTCCCCTAGTAAAACCACTTTCAATTAAGAATACGGATAGGGTTTCATACCAACATCTTGGGGATTGCCTGAGGCCATAGACAGATTTGAAGAGAAGATACACAAAATCTACAAGTTCTGGATCAATGAAGCCAGGCGGCTGTTCCAGATACACTTCTTCTTCTAACTCTCCGTTCAGGAAGGCACTTTTCACATCCATCTGGAAAACCTTGAAGTTCTTATGTGCTGCAAATGCCAAAAACATCCTGACTGCCTCAAGTCTTGCAACTGGTGCATAGGTCTCATCATAATCAATTCCTTCTCGCTGAGAATAACCTTTTGCAACCAAACGAGCCTTGTTTCGTGTTACAAGTCCGTTTTCATCCATTTTATTTCTGAATACCCACCTAGCTCCAATTACTGATTTGTTCTTTGGTCGGGGTACCAGCTTCCAAACTTTCTGCCTTTCAAACTGATTGAGTTCCTCTTGCATTGCAATCACCCAATCAGCATCACCAAGAGCTTCTTCTATTTCTTTAGGTTCAAGCTTGGATAAGAACCCAGAATATAAGCAAATATTAGCCAGGTCAGCTCTTGCATTTCTTCTAGTAGACACACCAGCATCTGGATCACCAATAATCAATTCAAACGGATGGTCTCTATTCCATACTCGTTCTCTTGGAAATTGTCTCGATGATTCAGCATGACTTTCTGAATTGTGGTGCTGACTACTTTGAATACTTTCACTAACTCCCCCTGAGTTAGTGCCAGCTCCTACAGAACTAGAGTCAACTCGACTCGAGCCTTGAACAGTAGTCCTTGAGCTGCTATTTACTCCCCCTGAGTTGTTGCCGGTTCGTACTGAGGAAGTCTCTCCTGATCTTGTAGAATTAGCTTGTTCACTAGACTCAGGTTCTTCACGTACACTTGGAACATTTAATGGGACAACCAACTCAGGTTCATCTTCAAGATCTTCTAAGTCCAGATTCTGAAATTTTAGGGACTCAGGTTCACTAGAATCTCTTGAAATTGATGAGAGTTTGGTATCGTCGAATCTGACGTTGTAGCTTTCAGTCACTTTTCGATCATTCACTAAGAACACCCTATAAGCTGCTACCACATCTGTGGAGTAACCAACAAAGATTCCTTCACGAGCTTTTGCTGCAAACTTACCTAGATTTTCATCATCTATAAGTACATAGCATTTTGCTCCAAATACATGAAAATATTTGATTGTTGGTCTTCTGCCGTTCATTAGCTCACATGGTGTCTTTTCTTTATCTTTTATAATCAAGGATCGATTTTGAGTGTAACACACGGTACTCACTGCTTCTGCCCAGAAGTACAGAGGAAGTTTCGAATCACACAACAAAGTTCTTGCTGCTTCAACCAATGTTCTATTCTTCCTTTCAACTACTCCATTTTGTTGTGGAGTTCTTGGGGCTGAGTACTGACGACGTATTCCTTTAGATACACAGAAGTCATTTAGCACTGCGTTTTTAAATTCAGTGCCATTGTCTGATCTAATCGTCTTCACAGTCAGTGTTGAAACATTCTCAATTTGAGTGATGTGATCAATGATTAGGAAAGGTACTTCGTCTTTCGTCATTGCGAACAATACCCATGTATACTTGGAGAAGTCATCCACGATTACCAATGCATATCTTTTCCTAGATAAAGATAGGACATTCACTGGGCCTAACAAATCCATATGAAGAAGTTGCAGAGGCTCAGTGATACTAGAAATTTCTTTGCTTTTATGCGATGCTCGTTTTGACTTTCCCATTTCACAGGCTTCACAGAGTCCTTTCGGAGCGAACTCCATTTGAGGTAGATCTCTCACCAATTCTCGCCTCGCGAGAGCATTCATCGTTTTGAAGTTTAAGTGAGATAACTTTTTGTGCCATAACCAGCTTTCATCATCCGAAGCTTTGCTGTAGAAACAGGTAACTTCATTCTGATTTGCTGAGTCCATGTCTGCAACAAAAAGATCTGCCTTTCGAACTCCTCTCAAAGCCAGTGAACCTTCCTTGATGTGAGTGATTGATACACCTTTCTTGTTGAAGACAATTTCGTAACCTTTGTCACAGAATTGACTGATACTCAACAAATTATGCTTTAATCCCTCAACATAGGAAATATCTTCAATGATGACATTGCCAGTTTTCAGTTTGCCATATCCCTTTGTCACACCTCTGCTGTCATCTCCAAAGGTAACATAAGGGCCAGCTTTCATAACCAACTCTGTAAGCAGGGACTTGTTTCCAGTCATATGCCTCGATGCTCCACTATCTAGCACCCATATAACTTTATTTCTCTTTTGCTTAATGCCCTGCAATAACAGATTGATTAGACTTTCTTCGGAACCCAACTTTGATTGGGCCCGGCTTTTCGATAAGATTTAGAATCAACAGATTTAACAACAGGAGATGCACTTTTCTTAACATAACTAGAGCTTTCGACTTCCTCCTTTCCTTTCTCAGACATGACATATTTATCAGTCCTAGGAGAAGGTTTGTCACTCCTAACTTTAGGAGGACTGACAGTCTTGGCTCTCCCAAACTTCTTTTTGTTGTTTGAACTAGCAGCAGTATTTGAGCATGACTGGCTAGATGCATTCATTAAATTCACAAAAGTTTGCATGACGTTAAAAGTGCATGGCATACAATTAGGTTGACCACACTGTGCATGATTCTGATGCAGATTATTCATAGTGTGTGTGGTAGGCATGGCATGTGTAGCAGTGCATGCATAAGAAAGATGTTCAGTAGATTTACAGTGATAACATGCTTTCTTTATTCGTTCAGCCTTAACCTCTTTTATGCCTTTCTTCCCTTGTTGTTTAACAGCCTTAGCTCCTATTCCTAGTCTAGATTCATCACTAGGGAAATTGATTTTAACTTGTTTAATAGGAGTTATAGGTTGTGCTTTCTGGAGATCTTCCATCTCTATCTCATATCTAGCTATCAATTCAGTCTCTTCTTCTTCTATTCTAGGAACAAGGTGTTTGTAGATGGGTTTGACAGAAGATTTAAGAATACTAGGTGTTTCCTTTTTAAGGTCACTGGAGCTAGGATCGATATGTCTCTTCCCTTCTTTCTTAGATAGGTCAGAATAGTCAAGTCCTACACCTACTCCAGTTATCTTCTTAAATACGTCATTATCTACATACACTTTACTAGCAGCTAGTTTGTAAGCTTCACATTTAGTTTCTAACTCAGCTAGTTTGTTCCTTAAACATGATTCTATTTCTGCCTTAAGGACGAGCTTGTGTTCCAAAGATTTAATAAAATCTCTTAGAGAAGTATCTACAGTGCAAGCAGCCTCTAACTCTTCCACTTTTGCCTCAAGCATTCTGCTTTTGGCGACAAGTGTTTTCTGTTCCTTTTGAGAAGTGTCTAGGCTTTTGCACAACATGTAGATCTCTTCGCTAAGAGCCCCGTTCTGTTCCTTATAATCATCAATAGACATTTCTACTTTAAGGGTTAGAACTGGTACCTCTGGTTCCTCTGATGTCTCAGCCATGAGCGCAAAGTTTGCTACATGAGTAACATCTTCCTCATCTGAATCATCCCAAGCTCTTCCTTCTGTTACTACTAAAGCTCTTTTACCATGTTTTTCTTTCATCAGCGATTCATACTTGCTTTTGAGGGCTTCAAATGTCTCTTTTGGATAAGTCTGTTTAGGCTTTTTGCAGTCCGAGGCAAAATGTCCAGGTTCACCACAATTATAGCAATTGAACTTCATTT
Organism: Kitagawia praeruptora; assembly: GCA_037693485.1. NCBI lineage: Eukaryota > Viridiplantae > Streptophyta > Magnoliopsida > Apiales > Apiaceae > Kitagawia > Kitagawia praeruptora. The sequence continues at coordinate 76,845,575 of CM075352.1, forward strand.
TGAAATCCAACGGAGATTTGTAGCTGGTACTCTTGCCTTTGCTTTTGTAGCCTGACGAACTACCACCACCCTTAGCAGCCCGATAATAAGATGAAGAATTTCTCTGTGGTCGGTTGCTCTTTCTGAATCTCATATTGCTGAACTTCCTTGCCATGTATGCCACGACACTATCGTCCATGTTGTCCAGCTCTTCTTGGGTGAAGTAGTCATCATCACTGTTAGATGCACACTCGTCATCATTATCAACTTGATGTGGTGCAGGTGATGATTTAGGCTTTGCTGCAACCATTGCCTTCTTAGACTCTTCCTCATCAGCAACTAATCCTGATGCAGTTTCTTTTCCCTTTGAATCATTGTCCCATGCTTGATCTTGAAGAGTTTCCAGCTCATAGGTCTTCAGAATTCCATAATATTCTTCCAGAGAAGTTGTATGCAAATCTCTGGTTTCTCTGATTGCGTAGACTCTATGTTCAATGCTCTTTGGCTGGTTCCTCAAATATCTTGTATTGGTTTCAACCATGGGGAGAGTAACACCTCTCAGATTCAAATCCAATACCAACTGACTGAATCGTAGGTAGACATCTGTTATGCTTTCTCCTTTTCGTATTCTAAAGGTGTCATACTCCATCTTGAGTATAAGTGTCTTGTTGCTTCTGACCTCTGCAGATCCTTCCATGACAACTTCTATTTTGTCCCAAATCTTCTTTGCTGTATTCAAACCCTTGACTATGTTGAACATTTCATGATCGAGAGATTCCATCAAGGTTTGTCTTACAGAAGTATCATAAGCTATTTGCTCCTTGTCAGCATCCGTAAAGTCCGCTGCCTTTTTAGGCTCAGACCGAGCAGGTATAACCTCCTCTCCTTCCGTACGCTCAGGAATAGCTTTCATTGGAACGAACTTACCCTTTTCAAGGACTTCCAGATACTCAGGGTTAATAGTCTCTAAGTAGAGTCTCATTCTGAAAACCCATTCTTCATAGTGATCTCGGTTGAACATTGGGATCTTGAAAGAATTTTTAGGAGCCATTTCAAATCTTGTCACTAAAAATTTCTAAGTACCCAAGACTAGGCTATGTAGAATATCTATGTAGAACTTCTGCCAAGTCGAAATTTCTCTAAGTAGAAATTTTGCTCAAGTCGAAATTTCTCTTAAGTAGAAATTGTCCAAGTCGAAATTCACCAAGTAGAAATTGTCCAAGTCGAAATTCTATGTAGAAAATCTCAAGTCGAAATTCTATGTAGAACTTTTTGTCCTTAGAATAATTTTCTGCAGATTACTTTGATTTTGAATAAACAATATCACCTTTTTGACTTTTGATTACTTTACACACCGAAAGTGACTAACCCACTTGCTAAGCACTGAGTACACTTTCTTTTGCTTTCGGCCAAGGAATAATAATCAAATCAAAAGTACAAAAACACCTTTTTGACTATCTTATTTGTTTGAAAAAGGAGATCAAAAAGTTGTTGGGTTATCTTCTTTGACAAGAACAGATGATGAACACTCAAGAACACCAAATATCAATGAACCCAGATTAATTCACAAAAATTAATTAAAATACACCCAAGCCAAATAATCACACCTGGAGTATTTAAATAATTTTTCCCGGATGAGTTTTCACTGGAAATGAATTAAAGCTCACTTTTCGAAAAAATGAAAAGTAGATCTAGAAAATGAAAACTCACGATTCTTCTACCAAACACAAGGATCTATGTTTTGTATGTTAAACATCCGCTCTGATACCAATTGTTAGGTCCAAATGTGTTGTAGAGGGGGGGGGTGAATACAACTTTTCGATTATGAGTAGCAATAAATACGATGCAATAAATGAACACACAGATTCAAGGAATATATTTCTTTTATATATAACTTGAAAAGGTTGCTACAACATTCATTACAAAGTATAACAGAAGTTGAGAGAGAAGTGAATGATTCTAAGCTCTGTGAATACTCTCTCTCTTTTTCTTGTGTTTTTCTCAATATTGCTCACTAACTAAAACATTACACAAGTGCTTCTATTTATACTACATGTAATCTATGACCTGTAGTCTTCAAAGACTAAGATGTACGTGGCCCAATGATGTCCACATAAATCTTGCCTTATCTTGAAAGCTTGGAAATCTGCCAATCAGAAGATGCCATGTGTCATGTTGAAGCTGCACTCTAAGTAGAACTTCTACTTGAGAATTTCTACTTAGCCATCTCGAAATTCTAAGTAGAACTTCTACTTGAGAATTTCGACTTAGCCATCTAGAACATTTAGTACTTAGAAAATATTCTGGTCTTCAACTTGAAACTTCAATGCACATCTTGAGCTTGTGATATCTTCATATCTTCTTTGTTCTTCTACAAGCTCTTGAACATGGATCTTTATTACTGACATAAACTTGCTATCAATGTCCTGACACTTGATGCACTGGTCTGGTTCATAAGTGACTAGTCTTGATAGTGTTTCTGCTTCTTGAATAAATTACCATATTCACTTAGTAACTTGGCTTTCCAATATTTGCTTTCCTTCTTGTTCACTTGAAATCAATTGGTCTTGTTGATACTGATAGTTATGATCTTGAATCTCGAATTCTCAAATCACTGAGGCCTGAACAACTTTGACTTGAACTTCTCTCAATGATTTCTTCTTGGCTTGATCATAGTTAACATGTTCAATTGTATCAATTACCTTGTCTTCATTTAGTGTTGATTCCTTGTGACTTCTTGTTCTTGATTGTCTTCTGGTTAAGTATCTTTTCGTTTAATTGAGTTACATTAGTTATAGTGTTACAAGTTAATACACTCTGCCTTTCAAAGGTTATTAGGCTGCCTAAAGTAGTTGAAAGCAAAGGTTCGGCGACTCATGTCAATAAAACACCACCGCAGGCATTACATGGTGATGATGCAAACTCAAGTCAGCAATGCCGATCTTTACGTTATTTGCTTAAAAAGAGGATCTCTGCTGAAAAAGATGTGGTATTCAAGTTTGAAGAAACTGGAGAGCGACCTATATATGTACCCCCTGTAGATGTTGATGAGTTTTTAAGAATGGCTTGTTTAAGCACATCGATTTTAGAAATTTTTATCAAGTAAGAAAAGTCTTTTTTACTCATTTAACTTTAAAATCATTCAACATACACGTGTTTATTGTGACAAGTTAATTTTGTAGGTATGTTCAGACACTATGCAGTGAGTTGAATGAAGAAAGATTTGCATTCATGTTGCCATCAAGATTGGCAATATCGAATAAGCGTGACTACAAACATAGCCAGGAAGCAAGCGAGTACTTGGAAAAAATTTTGATTGCCAATAAAGAGAGGTATTTCATTCTAGCTCCTTACATCCAAGAGTAAGAACGAATTAAAATTTAATTGTACATACTACTATCTACTACACGTGCATATTTAACTGGATTTAATAGTAATGCATATACTATATAATATAATGTATGTATGTGTTTTTGTTGTAGCAACCACTGGATGTTGCTCCTTTTCAGTCTCAAAGAAAGTATTATTTATGTGTTTGATTCTTTGAAAAGAGCAAGGGATATACGCTTGAAGACACCCATGCAAACGTAAGTTAAATATTAATTTACATTTAACGTAGTCCACCTTTGTTAGAGATGTGAAATGTGACGTATACTTATTTCACAGTGCATTTAAAATATACACTGCAAACGGTGGATTGAGGAATAATAGAAAAGAATTTCTCTTTATTCACAACGAGGTTCAGGTATAACCTACTTGAAATTTACATTTAAATTCGTCCATTGATTTATTTTCTGTATTTAATATATTTGTTGGTTTTTTCGTAGTGTCCTCAACAAGGAGGAGGTACGGAGTGTGGTTATTTTGTTATGAGGTACATGCATGACATAATCATGCATTCTCAGAAAAAAACGGATGTGAATTGGAAAGTGGTAAGTGACAAAACTATTTAGCATTGTTTACAAATATTGGACTACTTGATTTTTTAAAAATATGTAATCTTCTATATTTTGAAGGTTCTTGGTTCAAGAAGCTATACGAAAAAGGAAATCAGTGACATACGAGAGCTCTGGGCACAATATTTTATCCGAGAATGTCTATAATCAGGTACTAAAATATTTTATAGTATTTGACTTGTTCTATAGTGTATTCCCTCACTGCACAATTAGACGTATCAAAAAAGCAAAAGTAGAAACTGTAGCACAAGCAAGCAGTTGGACACACACATGGATTGTAATCATTAAGCTGTATAGAAAACTGATAGTATATAGCACTTGGGTTAATCTTCAGTTTGAGATTAGAACGTTTGTCAAGTTGTTTCCCCTGACATATCTATCTACATTTTTCTCTCTATATACACATACACATATATAGAAAAGGCCATCAGAATAAGTTAGTCATTGATATCTATATATGTGTATATTTACAAAGAGAGATTTTACTTCTATTAAAACATAGTCCCCCCCACCCCCTAGCACAGATTTGTTAAAAGAAAATATTCATGCAATATAAATTGGCATCATATGATCTATAACAGTTGACACCAGCATAGGTTTAATATAGATATGCAGAAAACTCTTGTACATGTGTACTCAGTAGCCACCCACATATTGGTTGGAAGCACCCCCATATCTTCCAGCTGAAACATTGCCACTTCCATAACCAGCAGTCGAACCCCCTGCACTGGGACAATCTTTTGCCCAGTGACCATTTTGATGACATTTGAAACACTCGCCACCACCACCAGTAGAAGTAGAAATGTTTCCACTTCCAAAACCAGGAAGCGCACTCCCAGCATTGGGACAATTACTTGCCCAGTGACCATGTTGATGACATTTGAAACACTCGCCACCACTGCTACCACCACCACCAGCAGAAGTAGAAATATTGCCACTTCCATAACCAGGAAGCGCACTCCCAGCATTGGGACAATTACTTGCCCAGTGACCATGTTGATGACACTTGTAACACTCAACACCACCGCCAGCACTACCGCTGCCAGCATAAACAGTCCTACTAATACCTCCACCAAATGAATGTTCTTGACCATCCATAGCAGCTGCACATTTAATACTACTGTGACCCATTTGACCACAGGTACTACACCTCATATAGACAGTAGTCGGCCCAGTTGATGTGAGGCCAGGACCAACATTCTGGTTCCCAAACTGACCTACTTGACTTGTCGGCCCAGTTGATGCGAGTCTACACTCTGATTAATACAACATTACCATCCCCCCATTGAGGAGAAGTGCCTTCACCACTCTGGCTGCGGGGGTTAAGAACACCGACGCAAAAAGTACCCCAAAAGCGTCGGTCTCGGGCCTTTTTGCAATGGCTAAAAGGTTTGTAGCAACGGCAATTTAACCGACGCTAAAGGTTTGTAGCAACGGCAATTTGACCGACGCTGTAGGTATAGACCTATTGCCACGCCTACATGTACTACGCCATTTAACCGACGCAATAGGTCAATTTGACCGTTGCAACAGGTCCAGTTTGTACTAGTGAAATGCTAAACCCACAATTAATATTTCAAATTTAATTTTTTATTCATTCATCTAATCCACATCATCTTCCACCATCATCTTCTTCCCTACTCCGATCACCAACTCCGGCAACCTTATCCGGAGACCAATTCCGGCCAAACCAAAAAATCACCACCATTTAACAGAAAATCACCACACTGCCCCCGCCTCCGACCTTCACACCGTCGCCGCCACCAACAAAAATCATCGGTTGTGAACAAAAATACCACGCTGCCTCCACCTCCGACCACCACACTACCGCCATCACCAAAAATCACCGTCTGTATTCAAAAATCACCATGACCAAAACCACCACAAACCACCCCATCGCCGCCACCACCTCCGACCACCACCAACAGAACACCACCAACAGAACACCACCAACAACCCGAAAGGGAGAAAGAGAGATAGAGTGGCGGAAGATTGGGGGACCAAGGGCGGGTGGCAGCACGACGGTGGTGAGGTGGGGAAGAGGGTGGGTGCAGTGGGTGTGTGTCATGTGCGTGTTCGTGTATGTGCAGTGTGTGTGGTGAGTGTTTAATTTGTGGGGTTAGGATTTAAAATTGTTTAAAATTGTGGGGCTGAGATTAGATCTTAGTTCTCAACATAATAGTAAAACCAATTTAGTTATTCCCTCCCATCCAATTTATTTATCGACTTACACTTCCGTGAATTGTGTTTTCAATTTCTTTTTTGCTAATAAAGTTTTAATGTCAATTTTTATTTATAAAATGAAAATTTCAAAAAGTAGTTTAGAATACACCTTAAAATATATATAAAAATGAAACTGAAAAACAAATTTGGCAAAGAAGAATTAAAAAAAATATTCATACATATAGCTAACTAGTGGCTAGTCAATAGAGGTTATAATTCCAAGTCTCCAACTAATACTCATGATCATGATCATTTGCGCGGGTGATTAAATGGGATTTCAATGTCCCATAAAAAATTACAAAATTTTGAAATTGTATTATGTTTTTAAGGTCGTAAACACAAAAAAATATTTTCAAACAATAATTGTTGTGAGAAAATTTTGCACAGCACGTCGAGAGAACATTGTTGAAATTAGTGATTTCGTTCTTGGATATCGCATGTAGGAGTTGGTCTGACGCCCGTAACAGTAACTTCGCACCTCAACAACTTCAACTACCTGTCGGAGGTGGTGGAAAAATGTGATGTTTTTGGGATTGACTGGAGTACAAGAATGGCTATGAACTCTGACCAAAACTGTCCAATAAATGTTTCACTTAGGTACACGTGCCTATTCGTGTGGAGAAGTGAATATCCGAACCCTTTGCCAACTGCCTACATATCCTATATATAGGAATCAAGCCTCGATGTAGTTTTTTAGGTCATGAACTCATTTCTTGATTATTAAGACACGTTTTGACGTGTTTTATCCTTCTTCTAATGCCGATCCAAGTGCCTTGTGGTGAGCTTCAAGTGTCCTAGTATAGTCCAAGTACCGCACTAAAAACTCATAAATCCATAAATAATTCATAATAATTCAAATATATACATTATATCCTATATATAATTGGCGTAAGGAGGTTTATATGGTATGGTTTGGTCATCAGGGACATATATGTCATTTCCAAATATTATTAGTATTTAAATTATTAATTAATACGAGGTAAAAATTAAAAGTATTATTTAATTGTACACCTTATTTCAAAAATTATGAACAGGATTTATAGATGTTATTTTGGAACTTGATATTATTTTGAAACTTTTTAGAAGAAAATCAAATATTAATTATATAGAGTATGATAAAGTTATTGAGTAAACAGAATAAAATTTTTTTTATAAATTTAATAATTTCAACATTAGAAAAATTAGAATTCTCAAGCAAAAAATTACAACAACAATTACAATATTAAAAGTTATGTTAATAAAATAATTATCATCAATTTAATGAAATTTGCAAACATTATTTTGTCAGTCTTTCAAAAAATAAAATTTTAATATAAAAATTCATTAATAACATTAATAAAGTATCCCGTGCAATGCACGGGATATGTATATAATGTTGTTATCACTTTTATAGTGATAGAATCCAACTAGAATTCCATTCCTTGAAGATATTTCCGTGCTCCTAAAGTGTAGGAGGTTGAGTCCTTTTCCAACTCCAATTCTGTCAGGTGAAGGTGGAGCAATAGTTGTAGTTGTGCCTCCATAACTGTACCTCCATAACTCTACCTTAATATGTTTGCACCTTCTCAGCTATACCTACCCAGAACTATACCTGACTAGCTGGACCTCCTAATTATGCATAAACCATTTAGATTGGGCCTCTAATGCTCATGTGCCTAAAATTAGAACTATTAAAAATTTCGGGCACAATAACTACCCCCGGTTCCTTGATGTAATTAAATACGAAAGGAACCAATAGAAGAAGAGGTGTAGCCCTTGCTTATCATTCTCAGATAGATACATAGCTTCAGTACCGTACTTCCAAGCTTACATGAGCTAACTCAGCGTAAGAAACATAAAACACAATGCTTTGGCACATGTACCTCAATCTGAACCTTTAAACGAAATCCTTCCATATACTTTGGATCACGCATGACATACGACCAATTGCAGTCATGAGATTTTTCCTGTGCTTCATAGCTGAACCTGCTAGCTTCCGGCCTTTTCCCTTGAAAACCATAACTTGACTCCTTGGGGTGTTCCTTTTTCCTACAAAGATATCCTTCATGTAACACGCCATGGAGCTTTCACATGGAGCTCCTATTATTGTAAAGATGCTTTAATCTTATAAAAACAGAGCTATGACAACAACTAGTGATTAGTAGCATGAGCTGAGTGGCTCACATATATAATGCATATAGCTCATACACATTGAAGATATGCCTGCAAGTATGAATATGCAAGTGCATATGATTTTGTATATATTTGTTGCAGCCTTTACAATCAAACAGAACCTTAGCGAATACACCCATCAAGATATAATGCCATGATTTTTAGAAATTTCCATGAACCTATCAATATGGACCTCCCAAGTAGGGATGGCAATTGGTTCGGTCGAAACGGGTTTTGCCAAACCCAAACCCGAACCCGAACTTTTTAACCGAACCCGAACCCGAACCCGAACCCGAAAATACCCGAAATTATAAACCCGAACCCGTTGGATACTAACCCGAAACCCGAAAAAAATAAATATATAATAAATATTTTTTATATTATAAAAATAATATAAAACATAAATATATAAAATATTTTAATTTTTATTAAATATTAAATATTAAATATATATAATAATAGATAATATATATTAAATGTTAAATATTATGTATAAAATAATAGAAATAATAATATATATTATTTCGGGTTTCGGGTCGGGTTCGGATCGGGTTTGATACGGGTTTCGGGTCGGGTTCGGGTCGGTATTGCCAAAACCCAAACCCGACCCGAAATTTGTTCGGGTTTAAAAATCAAACCCAAACCCGAAAATTTCGGGTTCGGTTGAACCCATTCGGGTCGAAATGGATCGGGTATCCATCAGATCGGTATAAATTGCCATCCCTACTCCCAAGATGTTTTTAAGTATTTTGAGGACTTCTTTTATGATGACCAGTGTCGTGGAACTTTCCAGACCTTTTCCATAAACCTTGGGACTCTCCGAGTGTTGTAAGCAACCTCATACCCGTACCCACTATTCGTAGATTATAAGTGATTCCATATAAGTACCACAAGTGGGACCAAGGGAGAGCTATGGAGACCTCCTCAATTGCTGTTATGTCTTTCTAAGTGGTTACATTATGGGACGTATAGCGTGCCCAGGTACCTGTTACGCATCAAATTTACGTGGAGAGGAATACAGGTCCACTACGCCATAAGTGAGCATACGCAACCCTTTTTACAAAGCGTTGCACAGAAAGCGTTTCGTTAGATAGAAGTTTTGGGTCTTTTGCAACTGAGCTGAATTGGTGTTGCGTTAGATATAGATTAGCGTTGCGTATTACCCACAGTGTTTCACATTATGCAACACTAACTGATGGCGTTGCGTTAGATAATTTTTTATTTTTATAAATGGTGACGTGGCAGGAGTGGGACCCACATGTGCTAACGTGGAATTTTGCTGATGTGGCACATGTGGGACCCACATTTGCTGACGTGGTAGAAGTGGGGCCCACCTTTGCTGACGTGGCAAAAAACGTTGCATTAGATACCAATAGTGTTGCGTTTGCTCTTTGAAGTGTTGCATTAGATATATTCATATTTTTAAAAATAAATATGACGTGGCAGATGTGGGCCCCACAACTGCTGACATGGCAGTGTGGGACCCACAAGGATCACGTGGCAGGAGGCCCATCATGCTGACGTGGCAATTGTGGGACCCACAATTACTGACGTGGCAGAAGTGGGGCCCACCTTTGCTGACGTGGTAGAAAGCGTTGCATTAGATACCTGTAGTGTTGCATTTGCTGTTTGAAGTGTTGCATTAGATAAATTAATATTTTTTTAAAAAAAATTGACGTGGCAGATGTGGGACCCACCACTGCTGACGTGGCAGTGTGGGACCCACAAGGGTGACGTGTAATATCATTATATTAGATATATATTGACATCCGTACGATTGGATCGTTCAAAAATATTTTTTAAAAAATAGAAATAATAATCCGTAACAAAGCACTAGTTACGAGACGTATTGAAAATAGTAGTGATCTACTAAGATCTCCAATCAAATTAATTTTTTATTTTCTGAAACTTGGGGAATATCATTATATTAGATATATATTGACATCCGTACGGTTGGATCGTTCAAAAATATTTTTTAAAAAATAGAAACAATAATCCGTAACAAAGCACTAGTTACGAGTCATATTGAAAATAGTAGTGATCTACTAAGATCTCCAATCAAATTAATTTTTTATTTTCTGAAACTTGGGGAATATCATTATATTAGATATATATTGACATCCGTACGGTCAAACCGGTCAAAGTCGACCTTCCTTTTAACTAGTCTTGTCCCGAATGATGAATCTATTTTTTTAAATTATTTTTTCGACGTTCCAATCGCACGGGTGTCAAGATATAACGATTTTAGTGATGTGGTAATTTTTAAAAAAAATTGCTACATGTATTTGATTTGGTTTTATAACGATCAAACCGGTCAAAATAGACTTTCTTTTTAACTAGTCTTTTCCCGAATGATGAATTTATTTTTTTAAATTACAATGCATTTTAATTTTTCTTTCATTTTATAATTTGATAAACAATATATTTTAAAACTTTTTTAAAAAGTTTATATGTTGCAATAAAAAAAATGTAATGAAAGTACAACGCACATGACACACACAAGTAGCACAGAATGAAAATTTGGGCGGAAAAATTTGGGAGGATTTCCCCCTTCACAAATTTGGGTGCCCTCCACTTTCCCCTAAAAAATTCTAACTTCCCCCCAAAACACTACCAAAAACACAGCTCCCAGCCTCCCTCTCTATTCATTCTCTCTCTCATCTCCACAATTACCTCTCTCTCTCTCTCTCTGTCTCTCAATCTCGCTCTCTATCTCTCTCGACAATCACTCTACTCGATTTACAAAATCTATTTACAAACTCTACACTCTTGATTACAAACTCGATATACAGACACTACACCTCCACATCCATTTAGAACCCTAACTTTTCTAAATCGAATCCCTAAATCAAACCCCAACAATTAACAATTAACCCTAACTTACAAAATATTAATTCTCTCATTCTTTCTTACCCCTGTTCTCTCATCTTATAAGCAGTTCCAATCTTCTGCAACTGCAGTTGATAATTCTCGAGATAACCTTGCCTCGTTATATCATCCACCTTTCGCAATAATGCTCCAAGGTCCCTTTGAGAAGGTAAACAAGCTTTATATAAATCTTTATCTATAGTACAAGGCTTGTTTTAGTGGGGGATTTAAGTTTATATAGGCTTTATAATGAGAAACTTGATGAAGTTTGACAAAAATTAAAAGCCGAACTGACTAATTCATGTACATGAGTGGCTAGTTTGTATGAATGGACCCCTTCCATCCTGTTTACCTAACACATGGATCTTTTCTCCCTCCTATGTAGGCAAAAGATGCAGCAAAAGCTCAAAACAGATGGTTTCTGGTTAATTTACAATTAACCCATGTATATGTGTTAATTATTTTTCTTGTAATTTAATTAATGCAGATTTGTGATAGTTGGAGGTGGAAATGGTGCCGGATACGCTGCCAAGAATTTCGTCAAACATGGAATGGCTAATGGCAAGCTTTGTATTGTATCTAAAGAAGTAAATTTCTTACCCTTGCAATCTTAGTTTAGTGTGTTGTGTGAATTTACTCTTGGTTTAGTTGTAAGGAATTAATGAGCAATAATCGAATGGGAAATTGTAATGGAAGATGTTAAATGCTAATTTTATATCATGGGTTGCCAAGAAAATGAGTAAGAAGTTGAAATGAGTAATTATACGTGAATTGAGCTGTAAATTTGAATTTGTGAGGAACAAAGGAAAATAATAAATATTTTTTTTATAAACTAGTAAAAATCTCAGAAGTAGTCCTGATTTCTCTGTATTTGTAATTAGATTGTGTAAATTGGTTATCCTATCTTACGAGGAAGAACTGAGGTAATAGCGTCAAAACATAGTATATTAATATAACACAGTTGATATCATATATGAATGTATATATGTATTTTCCAGATAATTTAACATGTCATATCCCAGCTTCTACATGTTCTGTGTTGTTGGAAACACACCCTGAAAAGAAAGGCTCTATACAATTTATTTGAAAGTAAAGTATCCTTTTTCAGGTAAAAGTGAAATACAGACTATAGGTTGAAGCAGATGCTTATAAAAAGAATAACATTGTAAATATACTGTATGTAAATATTCAATCTCAAGCTGGTTCTTGTTAATTTTATACTTGAGTATGTAAATAATTTAAAGTTTCATGTACTTTAGCTGGTTTATTGATTAAATGTTGGATGATATATGTCTATAAGGCCAATATTGAAATATGAATACACATGTGAATCTCAAATTTTGATGTGTAAGGAGAAGTTTTAGAATTTTTCTTAGTCCTGTACATGTATTAGTCGGATAATTAACAAATGAGAACTAGCTACTTAATGTATATGTTATGGAATGGATGGCCCAAATCACATGTGCAAGAAAAATGTTGATCATGACATTCCACCAAATGGTCTGTGCTCTAACCATTGTTGCTTGTGATATAATGTAGCTATAAAGTAACTCATTGTAATCTCCACTCGCTTCTCTGCACTCCATGTTCATGCTATATCAGTTTCTCATGTTCTTGGTTAGCAAAAGATGACTAATTATGCTTCACCTTGTTGTGTAAACCTGAATCTTTTGTAAAAATTGTTATCAAATATTCATTTAAGCAGTCTGTTCGTCATCTCAATAAGCTAGTTAGATATGGTGGTTAGTTATTTGTGTTGTACATAATGGCGTGTGATGAAAATAGTTAGCAGATGTAATATAGCTTAGATATCTACTTCGCTTTTTGATGATGCATTTAACAATAAAAGTAACCGGAACAGAGATGTAACAGATGTTAACATAAACTGGACTTGTACATCTTAATACACGAGTATATGCTAATCTTTGTTTGTTAGTTTACTTACTCTAACATGTGCTTATTTCTTATTCATTCCAGGGACTCCTTTTCAGAACATCTTTCTATCTCCTTCCGTTCAGCCGGCCAAACAAGAATTGATCAGAATATTTTTACCAGAACATGGTAAGTTACAAAGTGATTGGCTTAGTTCAAAAGAATTTGCGTTTGACTGGGTTATAAAAGGTACTAGGACATAAGAGTGGCCACAAGATTTGAGAAGATATTTACTCGCATCTTGCAATGTTATTTCACAAGACAAATTTTGATTTGTATTCAGTATTTTCAGCAGTTGAAAGCTTTAGATATCTGCTGCATGGATCCTTTGGAGTTAATGAATTGTGCATATCTTCTGTCTGGGAGACTGTGACCGACTTTTGTAGGTATAAACAGTCAAATTCACACTGCATATTCGTGGACAAAAAGTCGCTCAGTTTTTAAATCAAAGTGATTTAAACACTTTGATATAAACACTCAAGTATCAAGTAGAGGACAGTTAATATTTCATAAGATGCTTATTTGCAAAGATTTATATTTTAACTTTTCTGTTGAAAGTTTGCATTTATTTATTAGTGTAAATTCTATCAGGTGTGATCTATAACCAGAGTCGATATTATGTGCTGGTTTTTTGGTTTTTAACAAACATTTTTTCTTCTTGTAGTAAGGACCGGACAATCAAGACTGCAAATTGGTCAAGGAACCTGAATTACCAGTCCAAGGAACTCCATAGTCGGCCTTTATCTCACAGAAAGGATCAATTTTAATTTTTAGATTTGATAGGTTTGGTTTGAACAGGATGTTTTATGTATAAACAAAGCAATCATTTCAAATTTTTTGTAAAAAAGTGTTGCATTTGACTATATATGATGTTGGATTATGGTATATTTAGTGTTGCTAAAAATACTTTTGATGTTGCTTAAAAAAAAAAATTAGTGTTGCATCAGACTCAAATAGCGTTGCGTTAGATGTGGGTACCCATTGCTGATGTGGCATGTGGGCCCTATTGCTGATGTGGCATGTGGGCCCTATTGCTGATGTGACATGTGGGCCCTACTGCTGACGTGGCATGGCCCCAGTGCTGACGTGACACTTTGGTGGGCCCCACTGATGACGTGTCATGCCCCCCATTTATGACGTGGCTCTTATGGGCCCCACTGATGACACGTCAGCATGTTGACGTGGCACCTTGCTTACACGTCAGCATGCTGACATGGCACCTTGCTTCCATGTCAGCATGCTGACATGGCTGAAACATCTTATGCAACCCCATGAAGTGTTGCGTTTGCATGCTTTTGGTGTTGCATAAGGCCTCTTATGCAATGCTTTTTGAAGTGTTGCAATAGCTTGGAAAAGCGTTGCGTTAGGGGTCTTACGCAACGCCAGTATTGGTAACGCCCCAAAAGCGTTACGTAAGACCTTACGCAATGCTTTTCAGGCCTTACGCAACTGAAAATGGGGGTTGCGTATGTGAGTTTATGGCGTAGTGGTCAACGAACCATGTGATGATATTTTGCTGCGCCAAAAGTGGTGCTGCCGTGCCAAGGTGGTGGATTGTTGCGGCAACTCCCACGAAATGTTATAAGAAGATTTAATGAAGATATCCATTTTATTGAAGGCCTAATTCTGGATTCTAGCAAGTTATGCTTGTTGGGGAATTAAAGGTAAATAAGCCTGTCGATACGCTCTAGAGCTCTTATCCTGTATTCTAGCAAGTTGCCCTTGTTGGGGGATTGAGAGATACTTTGCGTGACATAATTTGGTAGAACTTGCCCTGTAGTCTGGTGGGTTAGCCTCATCGGGGAGTAAGAATCCGTTCGTGCATTTGGAGTAAGTCATGACTATCCCTACAGCTAAACATACGAGGAAAGAGCTGGTAGCGATTGATGTTAGCTCTGATGGATAGGGCTAATGTTGTATCCGTGAAGTCCTTGGAATTAGTTGGGCCTTGGGGTCATTGAACTAGGCTTCATCGCATGGGCTCTTCCAAACACTACACCATAAATGCACATACGCAACCCTTTTTACAATGCGTTGCACAAAAACGTTTCGTCAGATAGAAATTTTGGGTCTTTTGCAAACGAGTTGAACTGGTGTTGCATTAGATAAAATTTAGTGTTGCGTATTACCAATAGTGTTTCACATTATGCAACACTAACTGCTGGTGTTGCGTTAGATATTTTTTTATTTTAATAAATGGTGACGTGGCAGAAGTGGGACCCACATGTGCTGACGTGGCATTTGCTGACGAGGCAATTGTGGGACCCACAATTGATGACGTGGCAGAAGTGGGACCCACCTATGCTGACGTGGCAGAAGCGTTGCATTAGATACGAGTAGTGTTGCATTTGCTGTTTGAAGTGTTGCATTAGATATATTTATTTTTTTTTAAAAATATGACGTGGCATATGTGGGACCCACCACTGCTGACGTGGCAGTGTGGGACCCACAAGGGTGACGTGGTAGGAGGCGCATCATGCTGACGTGGCAATTATGGGACCCACAATTGCTGACGTGGCAGAATTGGGACCCACCTATGCTGACGTGTCATTTGCTGATGTGGCAGAAGCGTTGCATTAGGTAACAGTAGTGTTGCATTTGATGATTGAAGTGTTGCATTCGATATTATTTTTTTTTTAAAAAAACTGACGTGGCAGGTGTGGGTCCCACCACTGCTGACGTGGCAGTGTGGGCCCCAGAAGTGTGACGTGGCAAGAGTCCCACCAATACTGACATGACAATTGTAGGACCCACAATTGTTGAGGTGGCAGAAGTGGGACCCACCTATGCTGACGAGTCATTTGCTGACGTGGCAAAAGCGTTGCATTAGATAACAGTGGTGTTGCATTTGCTGTTTGAAGTGTTGCATTAGATATTTATTTTATTTTATTAACTAGTATTGTCTCGAATGATGAATCTAATTTTTTAAATTATTTTTTCGACGTTCCAATCGCACGGGTGTCAAGATATAACGATTTTAGTGATGTGGTAATTTTTCAAAAAAATTCTTATATTTATTTGGTTTGGTTTTATAACGGTCAAACCAGTCAAAGTGGACCATCCTTTTAACTAGTCTTGTCCCGAATGATGAATCTAATTTTTTTAATTATTTTTTCGACGTTACAATCGCACGGGTGTCTAGATATAACGATTTTAGTGATGTGGTAATTTTTCAAAAAATTTCCTACATGTATTTTGTTTGGTTTTATAACGGTCAAACCAGTCAAAGTGGACCTTCCTTTTAACTAGTATTGTCCCGAATGATGAATCTATTTTTAAAATTATTTTTTCGACGTTCTGATCGCACGGGTGTCAAGATATAACGATTTTAGTGATGTGGTAATTGTTAGGTCGAATACACAATAAGCAATCAAATACTGTATGAGTAACTTAACAAGAACACACTGTTTAACAATTAAAAACGGTTTGGAATTAATAATTCCTCTCTCAGTGATGTAAATATCACAGAGAGCTGCTTAGGTTACAATCAATGAATTTCTCAATGTTCGATTACCCTTCTAGGGTTAACCTAACTGTATTTATAGAACATACAGCTTCGTACAATCAGTAACTGATTCTCCTATAATCAAGCTATACAATTGATATCAATCACGATTGCTTCAGTCTTCCAAGTCAACTCAATCTCTTTGACAGCTTTCCAATCTTCAAAGATATTGCTTCCATACTTATCTTGCATCAACCTTTAAACACTGTTGACTCTTCAGACAATACCGCTACAGAGTTTAACAACCTCTGTTGCGCTTCCAGTCAGTGTTTAACTAAACTCTGACTACTTCCAGCTAAACTCTGTTTTCTGACTTTATCTTCCAAACACTGTTCTCATCAATCATTTCTAACAATCTCCCCCAACTTGTCCATTAGCAAAAATGTACAAGTTTACAGTAAATGATGATGTCAAAACAAATACAAAGTTTACAGTGTTTAATATACAAACAGAGTTTAAGCTATTACTTAACAAATTCTACAGAAAATAAGAAAATTCTTACAGACTTTAATTTCTAATCTCTTGAAGATCAGGCATTGTTCTGAGATAGTCTATAAGCAACCTTCTTTCAGCGTTTTCAAGCTCTATCTGCATAGCTTCCTTGATTTCTCTCAACTGAGGATCATTCTCATCAGTTTGATAGATAGCAGCTCTAAGATCGTAGATTTTGTTTCTTCTCATCTCATTTCCCAGCCTTATGTACTTCACTTCTTCAGACTTTACATTGAAATCCAGAACAGTAACTCCAAGATCAGTCTTCAGTTTTGTAGTTCCCTTCTCCATTTCAATCAGATTGCCATTCCAATCTCTGTATTTAGGAACATACTTGCTGTTGAATTTCATTTGCCTTCTTGCAAGGTTTTGAATCATTCTTTGTCTAAGTACATTTGCAACTGACTGAGCTCTTTGATTTCTCACTCTGAAAATATATAGAACATATTCAAGTTCTTCCCAGTATTTTAATTCGATATCCTTTTCAGAAACTTTAAATACTGTTCCATCAGCCATGAAATATAGCAAGAAATCCTTCTCTAGACTCTTCTGATATACAAGCTGTACTGACTCCAGTTTGTCTAAACTCTCTTGAGTGACACCACGACCTGGAACAGACAGTGAAGAAGGATCTCTAGGACCAACATATTGCCTTTTATCTCTATGTGAGCCTATGCCTTCTTTGTTGTATCCAACTTTACCAGATAAAGCTCTACCATCAGTAAAATCCATTGGAATTGTAGCTTCTAGTCTTGAGTCATGAGGAGCACCTCTCTTAAATGTTGATTTCAACTGAGAAGACAATAATGGTGTGGTCACAACTTGTGCAGCAACAGAGGTTGTGTCTTCATTTTTCTGTACAACATGTGTATCAACAGAGGTTGTAACAATACTTTTCAGCTTTTGCTTGGCTTCTGCATCTGTTGGTTTTCTGAATACTTGCATTCTTTGATTTGTACCAACTGGTTCTTTGATTTGAATGCCTTTAAGAACAGGCTTTGCAGCTTTAGCAACTTTCACATTCTTCTTTGCTTTTTCAGACTTTAGAGCTTTCAAATGCTTTTCTTGTAAACTTTTCTCTTCAGCTTTAGCATCTTCTATAGTAACTCCTGTTGCATTTTCTTCCATAAAAATCTTAACAGCTAACTCCTCATCAGTCTTTGGATTTGATTTTAATTCCAAACTCTTGGTTTTTGAAGTACCTTGAGTTTCAGTGTTTATTCCAACAGACTGTGATTTAAAAGATTTGCCAGATCTCAGAGTTTGTGTTTCAGAGTTTAAGACTTTATTCTTATCACTTGCCCCTCCATCTCCAGCATCATCCTTTTGAGTCAGAGTTTGAGGAACTTTGCATTTAGACTTAGCAACTCTCTCCCCCTTTTTGACATCATCAGGAATGAGTATTGATGTAATGAGCTCCAAGGAGTTAGCAATGGAATCCACCTTAGAAAACAAAGCAGTTTGATTTTCTTCAACCTTTCCTAGTCTGGCAAAGAGAGTGTCTTGAACTTTAGACAGCTGGACAGCTTTTATTTTGGACTCTCTTTCCATCTTCAATTCTCTTGACTGAATCTCAGTTTTCAAAGAAGCAATCTCTTGTTTTGTTTCAGCAAAATTTCCTTCCAAAGTTTTAACTTGTACCACAGTTGCCTTTAAACATGATAAAATATCTGGATTTGAAATTTGCTTTGCAGTCTGCTTAACAAACTCAGCTGCTCTCCCTTTTGGAAAAATACAGTCTTGTTTATACCAATTTTCAGCAGATTTAGCAAGATGCTCTACTTCAATGGCATGAGATGGACAAGGCTGATCAAAAGGTGTATGCTTATTATCTGTCTGTGCTGGTGCACTCACAAAAGAATCAGAGTTTGCACTACTGTCAGATTCATCTTCAGCACTTGCATCTTTAGCTTGATCACCTTTTAAAGAACCACTTTGCTGAGCAGTGTCAGTCACAGTTTCTTCAACAACTTCTGCAACCTTTTCAATAGTCACCTCATGTTGCACAGGCTCTGCAACAGAGTTTGCCTTTGTAGCTTCAACAGGCATAGATTCAGAATTTTCCTTTGTTGCCTGATCAACTTCATCACCTTTGTCTGGAATTGGAGAAGCAATAGATACCAGCTCTGTGTGTGATGCTGCAGCTTCAGGAACATTTACTGCAGGCTCTTCAGCTACACCAGGAGCTTCAACATGATCAACAGGTGAGATAGGATCAAGAATTGAATCAAGAACATCATGCACTGGTGAAAAACCATCTCTATGATCCTCTTCTACAGGCATTTTATCCTCTGTAGGTATTTCAACATTAACAGTATCCTCTGCAGGCATTTCAACATTCACTGTAACCTCAACAATAGGTGTTTGTTGTGAAACCACCTCTGGAGCTTCAACAGCATTCTCTTCATCTGAATCAGAAAGAATTAATCTCCTCTTCTTGACTTGAGGCACTACAATCTCCTCTTCATCTTCACTTGAGCTCTCTCTTGGTGGTGAAAGTGAAGGTCTGTTTGCCTTTTGTTTCTTCCTTCTTGTATAAACAGCTCCAGGTAGTGTCTGTTTAGCCTTTGAGTGTTTGGTGTTTTGGGCAGTGTGTTTCTTTCTTTTTGGCTTGGTTTTGGCTGTTTCAGTAGGTGCTGGCTCAGAGTTTAAGGTTTCAGTGTTTAAGGTTTCAGTGTGTAAGGTGTCAGTGTTTAATGGTGGAGAGTTTATTGGTGGAGAGTTTATTGGTGAAGAGTTTAAGGTTTCTGGTTGTGGTTGATGAGATGTAGTAGGTACAGTGGTTGTGGGTGTTGTAGGTGTTGGTTCAGAGTTTATGATGTCTATTGGTTCAGGCATTTGTTGTGGTGATTGATGGTCTTGTGGTTGGTTTACATAGTTCTGTAAGGCTAATGGCATAAACATCTCAGGTATTTGCTGTTTAGTGACATCTTTGTTTGTCAAATCAGAAAACATTCTTTTAGCAACTTGAAAAGGCTGAATCACATCAGCTTCATCAATTGGAATGTTAGGCACACAGGCAGTAAATAGCAATTGACAAAAACGAGCAAAATAGACAGTAGTAGTCTCAGACAAACGTTCTCCCAAGTTCATTAGCACTAGTCTACCAAAATCAAAATTACCTCCATATAATAGAGCATGACCAATTTGGAGAGTGTCAAGAGGAAGTGCATCCCAGTTTGTTGTCTTCTTTCCAAAAGCTCTTGTGATGCAATCGAAAAAGAAACTCCATTCCTTTCTCAAACTTGGCCGTCTCAAAGACCCTATCTTATTCAAGTTTCCTGCACATCCTATTTGCTCCAACATTGTCCTCAAGCGATCATGACCAACAACACTGTAAGAAGTGTGTGTCTCAAAATCCAGAGCATCCCTAACCGTAGTTGGAGTAATGATATACTCTGATTCATCATGAGTGAAAGTAATTGTAGGAGTGCCAGATTCTTCTCCATCATCATATACAGAGTTTGTCCAGAAGGCAGCAATTTGTGAAGCAGATAATGTTGGTGGTGCAGTTAAAGCCTTCCCTATTTCAGAATCTTTCAAGAAATTTTGGAACAAATGAAACGCCTCTGGAGCATTTGCATTCTCCAGTGGTGCCGCATAGTTGCTAGGAAGAAAAACTAACCCAACATTTCTAGTCAAAACTAGAGACCATTCCTAATTCATTGACCAGTCTTGTAAATGTAGCTTCACTCAATGGCTTGGTGAAGATATCTGCAAGTTGTTGTTCTGTAGACACAAAGTGAAGCTCAATGTTGCCTTCCTCTACATGCTCTCTGATGAAGTGATACCTTATGCTGATGTGCTTTGTCATTGAATGTTGTACTGGATTACCTGTCATTGCAATAGCACTTTGATTATCACAGTAAATGGGTATCTTAGTATACCTTAATCCATAATCCAGCAGTTGATTCTTCATCCATAAAATCTGTGCACAGCAGCTACCAGCAGCAATATACTCTGCTTCAGCTGTAGATGTAGATATTGACTTCTGTTTCTTGCTGTACCAGGAAACAAGTCTGTCACCCAGAAATTGACAACTTCCACTGGTGCTTTTTCTGTCTATCTTACATCCAGCAAAGTCTGCATCAGAGTAACCAAGAAGTTTAAACTCTGATTCTCTTGGATACCACAGCCCCAAAGTCATAGTGCCCTTGAGGTACTTAAATATCCTCTTTACTGCTGTTAAATGTGGTTCTCTTGGATCTGCCTGGAACCTTGCACACAAACAAGTTGCATACATGATATCAGGTCTGCTAGCTGTCAAATAGAGTAAAGAACCAATCATTCCTCTGTAACTTGTCACATCTACTGATGACCCTGCATCTTTGTCCAATTTTGTTGCAGTTGCCATGGGAGTTGTTGCAGATGAACAATCAAGCATACCAAATTTCTTGAGAAGGTTTCTGGTATATTTTGCTTGATTTATAAAAATTCCATCATCTGTTTGCTTCACCTGTAGGCCTAGAAAATAAGTAAGCTCTCCCATCATACTCATTTGATATCTTGACTGCATGAGTTTGGCAAATTTCTTACAGAGTTTATCATTAGTAGATCCAAAAATGATGTCATCTACATATATCTGAACTAAAAGCAAGTCACTACCAGTTTGGAAGTAAAACAGAGTTTTGTCAATTGTACCTCTGTGAAATCCACTTTCTAGTAGAAATTTGGCAAGGGTTTCATACCATGCCCTTGGTGCCTGCTTAAGTCCATAGAGTGCCTTGTCTAATCTGTAGACATAGTCTGGATGTTTTGGATCTACAAAACCTGGTGGTTGTTCCACAAACACTTCTTCTTCAAGTTTTCCATTCAAAAATGCACTTTTTACATCCATCTGAAACACTTTGAATTTCATGTGAGAGGCATATGCAAGAAAGATTCTGATTGCCTCCAATCTTGCCACTGGAGCAAATGTTTCATCATAGTCTATTCCTTCTTGTTGTGAGTAGCCTTTTGCAACCAGTCTTGCCTTGTTCCTTGTGATAACACCCTCACTGTCAGTTTTATTCCTGAAAACCCATTTAGTACCAACAATGGATCTGTTCTTGGGCCTTGGTACAAGTGTCCACACTTCATTTCTTTCCAATTCATTTAGCTCTTCTTGCATTGCTGTTATCCAGTCAGCATCTTTAAGAGCTTCTTCCACTTTCTTTGGCTCAGTTTGTGACAAGAATGCATGAAACAGACATTCATTTGTTGTTGCACTTCTTGTCCTTACTTTTGCATCTGGATCACCAATAATCAAATCAGGTGTGTGAGATTTAGTCCATTTTCTTGCAGAAGGCAGATTGCTTCTGTCATCATGTGATCCTCCCCCTTGATCCATGCTCTCCTGATTTTCTTGGTGCCTTTCTTCATTTTCTGATGCTCCCCCTGAATGTGACTTCTCAGAATTATCAATAGAGTTTGAATCAACAGAGTTTGATTCAGAATCATCAACTGAGTCACTTTCAGTGTTTGAATTATCACTTTGATGTGATTCTTCATGCTCCCCCTCAACTGATTCTTCCCTTGTTTCTGATTGAAGAGTTTCTTCAATATTTACCAGTAGAGGTTCAGAGTTTAGATCAACAGAGTTTGTCAAATCAGTCTGATCAGAGTTTACTTTTTCAGAGAATAAATCTTCATTTTCAAAGTGCAGTTGATCATGTTCATTTACTTCTTCAAGTCCAGTTATTTTCTTGTCATCAAATGACACATGAATTGATTCCATGATCACTCTGGTTCTCAGATTATAAACTCTGAATGCCTTAGTTGACAGTGGATAGCCAACAAAAATTCCTTCATCTGCCTTTAGGTCAAATTTGGTCAACTGTTCAGGATGAGTCTTCAACACAAAGCATTTGCATCCAAAAATATGAAAATATTTTAGATTTGGCTTCTTCTTCTTCACCATTTCATATGGTGTTTTACCATGCTTGTTGATCAGTGTTGCATTTTGAGTAAAACAAGCAGTTTGAACTGCTTCTGCCCAGAAATATGTTGGCAACTTTGCTTCATCTAGCATGGTTCTGGCAGCTTCTATCAAGGTTCTGTTCTTCCTCTCCACTACACCATTTTGTTGTGGAGTGCCAGGTGCATAAAACTCTTGTTTTATCCCTTTACTCTTGCAAAATTCTTCCATTGATGAATTCCTAAACTCAGTTCCATTGTCACTTCTGATTATCTTCACTTGATTTTCTGACCCTTTTTCCAGTTGTAATATATGTTCTGTCAGTGTTAATGCAGTTTCATCCTTCTTTGCAAGAAAATATACCCATGTGTACCTGGTATATTCATCAACAATGACTAGAGCATATTTCTTCTTTCCAAGAGACATCACATTCACTGGACCAAAAAGATCAACATGTAGTAGATGATAAGGATCAACAATTGAAGACTCAGATTTGCTTTTGAAGGAGGCTTTTCTCTGTTTAGCCTTTTGACAAGAATCACACAGTCCTTCTACATTCAACAAGGACTTTGGTAAACCTCTCACAAGATCATTCTTTATTAGCTCATTAATGTTGTTCAGGTTCAAATGAGAGAGTTTCTTGTGCCACTTCCAACTCTCTTCACTGGACATCCTTGAAGACAGACACACTGCTTTGCCATCATTGTTTGTTGACAATTTAATTTCATAGATGTTATTGTGTCTGTTTCCAACTAGAGCAACTTTCCCTGTAGATTTGCTGATCACTTGACAATATTCAGGCTGAAAATCCACATGATATCCTCTGTCACAGATTTGACTCACAGATAGCAGATCATGCTTGAGTCCTGGAACCAGAGCTACATTTGTGATGATGACATTTCCAAGATTAATGTTGCCATATCCCAGAGTATGTCCTATGTTGCCATCTCCATAGGAAACTTTTGGGCCAGCCTTCTCCTCAAACTCTGATAGCAGGGCTTTATTTCCTGTCATGTGTCCTGAACATCCACTGTCCACGACTAGGGTACTAACCCTGTTGCCCTGCAATCACAAACAATCACTGATTATTAGTTTTAAGGATCCAGACTTGCTTGGATCCTTTGGCTTTCTTAATTCTGTTAGCTTTTGCAGCGGAATTCACATTATCAGAGTTTAAGCTAACTTTTTCAGAGTTTACATTTGCAGAGTTTACTTTAACCCATTTCAAATTTGGTTTGGGTTCATAGTAATTATAGTAAATAGCATGATAGTCTCTGCAAGTGTAAATAGAATGCCATGTACTTCCACAGTGTTTACATAAAGTCTGTGGTCTTGTTCTCACATAATCACTCTTCACTGCAGTTTTAGAGGGTAAAGAATTAATGTTCTTATTCTTACTGCAGAAACTAGCAAGATGATTAGTGCTACCACAATTAAAGCATGTTTTTCTAGGAGCTAATGAAGCAAGCATTGGCTTAATTCCTGATGTTATGCCTACCTTTCCATTTTTGTTTTTCCTAGGCATTTTCTGTTTGTTGACAGATTTTATCTCCTTAAGCTTATGCTTGAGTTGTTTATCTGTCATTAAACCAATGTTAGCTTCTTTAACAAAAGTCTTAGCATATGACTCTTTAACAGCCTTTTTCTGTGCTTCAGTCTTAGGTCCACCTGTTCCCATGACATTACCTTCAGATGAACGATGTGGTCTAACTTTTACCTGATTTTCAAATCTAAGTTCATCTCCCTCAGAGTAACCTAGACCTACTGTATCTGACTGAAATACTTCTTGAGTGTCTTTACCAGAGTGTGTCCAAGTTTTAATGATGTGTTTAGTATCCTCCAATTCAGATTCTAGTTGCTTATATTTACCTAGCAACTCCTGTTCAATAAACACTGCATCATCTCTCTCTTTTTGAATTTTATTCATGTTCTCTAGCTGTTCCTCAACAAGTTTATTTCTTTCTTTGAGTTGAGAGCACTCAGTCTTTATCCTCTCATTTTCTAAAGTCTGATCCCTATAACTGATATGCAATGCTTTAAGATAGATTCTCAATTCAGTTATATTATCAGTGTTATAAGCATAGGTAGTTGGGGGTACCTTAAGATCATCATTTTCAGTCTGAGTAGTAGCCATGAGAGCATAGTTGACTTCCTCATCTGAATCTGAAGTGTCTGCCCAATCTCTGCCTTTGGTGTAGAGTGCCTTCTCAGTTTTACCCTTCTTGCACTCAGGAGCATAGTGACCCATCTCCTTACACTTGTAGCATTGAATTTCAGACTTATCTTTCTTACCAGATTTGAAGTCCTTTCCCTCAGATTTCTTGAAATTCTTCTTGTCAGACTTTGAGTAGTCCCTGGAGAATCTCTTTCCCTTCTTGAAGTTCTTGTATCCCATCTTCTTGAAGGTCTTTACCATCAATGCAGCCATTTGCATCATCTCCTCATCATCTTCAGAATCAGATGATTCATCTGTGTTTGAGTCAACATCAGTGTTTGATGACTCATTCTCTGAATGTATGACTAAGGCTTTCCCTTTTGCCTTTCTCCTTGATGCCTCCTTCTTTGATGGTTTCTCCTCAACTTTAAGAGCAACAGACTTTGACTTTCTACTAGATCTTTTGTTTCTCTGCTCCAATTCCAATTCATGAGTTTTGAGCAGCCCATAAATTTCATCAATCTCTGTTTCACCAAGTTCATAATTATCTCTTATAGTGGTTGTTTTCACATCCCACTTTTCAGGTAGAGAAAGAAGGAACTTGAGATTTGAGTCTTCTAAATCATACTCTTTGTTAACCAATGACAAATCATTGAGCAGTTTACAGAATCTGTCAAATGTTCCTGTCATGGTTTCATCAGACTTTGCCTCAAAGTGCTCATACTCCTGAGTGAGTATGTTTCTTCTGTTTTTCTTGATTGCAGGAGTTCCTTGACACCTAACCTCAAGTGCATCCCATATTTCCTTGGCAGTTGTGCAATTAATCACTTTATTAGACATAACATTGTCTAATGCACTGTGAAGTAAATGTCTTACTTTTGCATCCTTTGCAATGGATGAAAGATCCTCAGCAGTTAGATCTTTCTTTTCTTTTGGAATGACCTTTGATTCCTCACCAGCAGCAGCAGCAGATAATTTTGTAGGCTTGTGAGGACCTTCATATATTCTATCAAGGTATTCTGGATCTGTGGCTTCCAGAAACATGGTCATTTTTACCTTCCAGATTGCATACTCTGATGGCCTAAGTATTGGAACCCTTATTGTTTCATACCTACTAATAGTAGTAGGGGTTTTCTCAGTTGGTGGAGGTATCTCTGCCATTGATTACTATTGTGTTTGGATCTTAAACTGTAATAAAGTAACAGATTAGGCTCTGATACCACTTGTTAGGTCGAATACACAATAAGCAATCAAATACTGTATGAGTAACTTAACAAGAACACACTGTTTAACAATTAAAAACGGTTTGGAATTAATAATTCCTCTCTCAGTGATGTAAATATCACAGAGAGCTGCTTAGGTTACAATCAATGAATTTCTCAATGTTCGATTACCCTTCTAGGGTTAACCTAACTGTATTTATAGAACATACAGCTTCGTACAATCAGTAACTGATTCTCCTATAATCAAGCTATACAATTGATATCAATCACGATTGCTTCAGTCTTCCAAGTCAACTCAATCTCTTTGACAGCTTTCCAATCTTCAAAGATATTGCTTCCATACTTATCTTGCATCAACCTTTAAACACTGTTGACTCTTCAGACAATACCGCTACAGAGTTTAACAACCTCTGTTGCGCTTCCAGTCAGTGTTTAACTAAACTCTGACTACTTCCAGCTAAACTCTGTTTTCTGACTTTATCTTCCAAACACTGTTCTCATCAATCATTTCTAACAGTAATTTTTCAAAAAATTTCCTACATGTATTTGGTTTGGTTTTATAAATGTCAAACCGATCAAAGTGGACCTTCCTTTTAACTAGTGTTGTCCCGATTGATGAATCTATTTTTTTAAATTATTTTTTCGACGTTCCAATCACACGGGTGTCAAGATATAACGATTTTAGTGATGTGGTAATTTTTCAAAAAAATTCCTACATGTATTTGGTTTGGTTTTATAACGGTCAAACCGGTCAAAGTGGACCTTCCTTTTAACTAGTGTTGTCCCGAATGATGAATCTATTTTTTTTTAAATTATTTATTCGACGTTCCAATCGCACGAGTGTCAAGATATAATGATTTTAGTGATGTGGTAATTTTTCAAAAAAATTCCTACATGTATTTGGTTTGGTTTTATAACGGTCAAACCGGTCAAAGTGGACCTTCCTTTTAACTAGTATTGTCCCGAATGATGAATCTATTTTTTAAATTATTTCTTCGAAGTTCCAATCGCACGGGTGTCAAGATATAACGATTTTAGTGATGTGGTAATTTTTCAAAAAATTTCCTATAGTTATTTGGTTTGGTTTTATAACGGTCAAACCGGTCAAAGTGGACCATCCTTTTAACTAGTCTTGTCCCGAATGATGAATCTATTTTTTTAAATTATTTTTTCGACGTTACAATCGCACGGGTGTCTAGATATAACGATTTTAGTGATGTGGTAATTTTTCAAAAAATTTCCTACATGTATTTTGTTTGGTTTTATAACGGTCAAACCGGTCAAAGTGGACCTTCCTTTTAACTAGTACTGTCCCGAATGATGAATCCATTTTTTTAAATTATTTTTTCGACGTTCCAATCGCACGGGTGTCAAGATATAACGATTTTAGTGATGTGGTAATTTTTCAAAAAATTTCCTATATTTATTTGGTTTGGTTTTATAACGGTCAAACCGGTCAAAATGGACAATCCTTTTAACTAGCCTTGTCCCGAATGATGAATCTATGTTTTAAATTATTTTTTCGTAACGTTCAAACCGTTCAAAGTCGACCTTCCTTTTAACTAGTCTTGTCCCGAAAGATGAATCTATTTTTTAAAATTATTTTTTTGATGTTCCAATCACACGGGTGTCAAGATATAACGATTTTAGTGATGTGGTAATTTTTCAAAGAATTTCCTACATGTATTTGGTTTGGTTTTATAACGGTCAAACCGGTCAAAGTGGACCTTCCTTTTAACTAGTGTTGTCCCGAATGATGAATCTATTTTTTTAAATTATTTTTTCGACGTTCATATCACACGGATGTCAAGATATAACGATTTTAGTGATGTGGTAATTTTTTAAAAAAATTCCTACATATTTGGTTTGGTGTTATAACGGTCAAACCGGTCAAAGTCGACCTTCCTTTTAGTTAGTCTTGTCCCAAATGATGGTTCTAATTTTTGAAATTATTTTTTCGACAATCCAAGTATACGGATGTTAATAGCTAACTAGTCTCGTATTACATATATTCTATACAAGTATAAGAATTAAAGTTAATTATTTTACCAAAAATATATCAATAAAATAATTTTTTTATTAAAAACAAAATGAAATCAGGTGGGCGGCTAATTATCCCGCTCTCAGTTTTTCACATCCCGCTTTCACTTTTGAACACCAGACCATGCATGTTAAAACACCCCCTCTGTATACTCTTCTTTCTTTACATATTAAAACGCACAAACATACACACATTATATCCGCACACACTTTCAAACCTTGCAACCTATTTCAGATCCTTGTTCTAATTACAATCCCAAATTCATTAATTTGTTAGAATCTTAAAAACAACAAAACCCCCAATTTGAGTTTCTTGAATTAGGGTTTTTAATTTATGGCTTCTGCTGCGATTTTCCCCTCTTTTCTCCTCTTTGAGGCGTATGCACAATGTAATCTCTCTCTCTCTCTCTCTCTCTCTCTCTCTATCTCTCTCTCGCTCTCTCTCTCACACACATACACACTCTCTCTCTATCTCTCTCTCCCCTTCCCTTATCTCTATCTTCCCCTGTTATGGTTTTTTAATCTCATCTCCTATCTCAGATTCAGCTTCAAAGAACTCGTGTTCACTGTAACTCTGATGCCCCAATTCATGTACGTTTCTGTATCTATATGTATGTTTAGGTATTTCTTTATTTTGTTCTTGGTTTTTAAAGATTGTGTTTAGAAAATGAACATGAAAAACATGAACAAACAAAGTCAGGCAGTGTGGGGAGGTCAGGGAATATCAGGGACAGAAGAAAAGAAACTTCTATTACTGCTGTAAAGTTGTGTCGGATCTCTAATTTGTGTTGGATTTTTATTTTATTGTGACAGGGTTATGCTGGTTGGTTGGGGAGGCAACAACGGTTCAACACTTACTGCTGGTGTTATTGCAAATAAGGAGTAAGTTCATTTATATTTTAAGTTCATTCTTGCAATTTAGTTTCTGTAAGTTTGAAGATTAAGTAAGAGGGGAAGTGCATCAAGTGATTTACTGTACTATTTAGATTTAATTTGTCATCTATAAATAATAGTTGGATAGTATTATTTATAATATATTATCTCTGGAATGTTAATGTTTCAAAATCTTATGTGTTATCTTTTAGGTTTTCATAATTTCTTCCATTGATTTGTTATTCATTTTAATTTGAAGTCAATTTTCCATTATCTTTTCTTTTAATTTTAATTTTATTGTGCTTCTTTAACTTATTTTGCTTAAAATTTGATTTGACATCTAAATTAGCAATTTAATCATAATTGTTTTACCTGAGTATTGATTTTGGCTCCCACTAAATTACACTCCTTTCGATATCCATCTGGAAGCAATTTTGATTTACTCTGTTCTGATTTGTTTCTGAATTTTTATTGTCATTGTAGTTACATAGAGGAACACAGTTACACAACTACTATTATATTACAATAGAGAAAAATCAAGTTTATTCTCTATCTAGCTTTCTCACCATATTAAAGAATTGTATCCTAAACTTCCTTAACATCATGGTGTTATTATTTTCACATGACTTCTTGCAGGCATACACTTATCTTTATGCTTTTGCAGGGAACTATTGGAGGAGCTCATTACTAAAACTGCTAAATCATGTTGCTGGACACTAGATGGTCGTTTGTTGGCAATTACAAGCTCTGATAGCACCATTTACACATGGGACACGGTTGGGAATGTGTGGAAATGCAAGTACAAGTTAAAGGTATTATAGCGGAAACTTCATTGTCACCATCACCAGTTAATTGTTAAGATGACTTATCTTATCAGTTTTTCGGTCTATTCCTGTTTATATATGTCTTTTGCAAGTACCACTACCTGTTTTGAGAAATGTTTCCAGATTTGGAAGGGCTCGCACTTATGTTGTACATGTTTGGAAGCATTTTAATCCCTAGGCTATCTATAATTTGCACTCGTTTTGTCATAGTTAATCCCTTAAATAATTCGATATATGGACTATTATTTATAGTCAAGGCGATAACTCAGAGACCAAAAACAGTATGAGTAAATTAGATAATAGTCCAAGGGTTGTAATCCCATCAAACAGAAATGGCCTTGCAATCCATCTTCTTATGTACTTAAGTGACAATGGCATGTTGAGTAGGGACTTGAAATTACTTTTTTGATATGCATGGCATAAACTTAAATGGAGCCAAGAACTAAAGCAGGGGTGGTGGCTCCTGCCTCACATGATTCACATCACTAGTGTGTGACTACGTGTAGTGGTGGTTGTGCTTTCATAATTTTATCTCAGAATTATTCCACCCTACCAAACCTGCTCCATTCTTTATTAAACATCCTCTCTATATTTGTCACTTTCCACTTGAATGGTCCCTTCCGTCCTATTGTAATCGTAGGTGATTGATTTTTGTTTAGATCATGTATGTTACACAAAAAACCTGATTAAGATTAAGAGTGTGAATTGTTAAAGAGATTCAACATTCATATGTTTATGGTCTAATACATTCAGCATTACATTTCATCTCCCTGATACTACATGCTTATTTTATTCCTGTTACGTGATCTTTTTTTCTGAAGCAATGATTTACACTTTATATTTTTATTTTGCAGCCTCCTTTCGATATCCATCTGCCTGACATTAAAGATCAGGTACATAATATTCTAGCTATGTCGGATGTCCTCATGAGTCATTTCAGTCGTAATTTTCTTGCTTAAATTTTCCTTAGGTAGGCAAAAAACTTACTGATATCACATGTGTTTATCCAGATAATCCTTGAACTTTTTCTGCTAATTAGCTAAACAAACTATTGATTTGTATACATAATAGAGTTTCTTACGTTGGCCTTTCCTGTGTGTATTCTTTACCAGTGCCATCAATATGCACCGGCCTTAAAGATAGTAGACACTGGAATTGCTGTTGCAGATTCAACGGATGTTGCACGAAGTTAAATCTGCACTTTTTATGAAGCTGTCAATAACAAATTCTTGACATTTACTGTTATTTTCTCCAGATATGCTATCTCTATTACCATTGGTATTGTGGTAAGTTATCCTGAAAAAATTTATCACTTTTTGTACTAGTTAAGTGCTGAAATATACTAAGCTAAACTTTGCTCTAAAATTGTAACACGTTTTTACTTCACATGCTATCAGGGACTACACCCAACCATTCTGAAAAACACTTCCAAAAATTGCTGAACTGCTTGAAAGATGCTTGCAGCAAGACCCAACATTAAGACCTGACTTTACTGAAATAATTGCAAACTTACAGAAGATTGCCAAGGAGGTAGCATCTTGTTTTCCTCTACACAGCATGCACCAAGACAAACGAAACAAAAGGGACAAAGGATAGTATGAAAGTATAGTTTAATATGTATAGTTCCTTCACTATCATTCTATGTATAGTTCCTTTACATGTTACATGTTCTACAAACACTATACAAATGCAAAAATAAGCGCTATGCAAGTGCAAATCTGTAGCAGTGATTAGTTCATTATTTTGTATTTTGTTGGCTACCTGTCTTGATTGATTTTGGACAGGATTCATGTATGAACAAAACAATTATTTCAAAATTTACAAATAAAAGTGTTGCATTTGACTCCATTTGATGTTGCATTAAATAGGATTGATGTTGCTTAAACAAAAATTGAAGAGTTGCATTAGACTCAAAAAGTGTTGCATTAGATAGTGGTCCCTATTGTTGACGTGGCATGTGGGCCTCAGTGCTGACGTGGCACCTTGGTGGGCCCCACTGCTGACGTGGCATGCCCCCCCATTTGTGACGTGGCACCTGTGGGCCCACTGTTGACATGGCACCTTGCTTACATGTCAGCATGCTGACATGGCTGAAAAATCTTATGCAACACTGTGAAGTTGCATTTGCATGCTTTTAGCGTTGCATAAGGCATCTTATGCAACACTTTCGTGGGGTTGCAATAGCTTGGAAAAGCGTTGCATTAGGGGTCTTACGCAACGCCACTATTGGCAACGCCCCTCTAGCGTTGCGTAAGACCTAACGCAACGCTTTTCAGGTCTTTTGCAACTGTAATTGGGGGTTGCGTATGTGCATTTATGGCGTAGTGAAATGGGCTTCGAAGACGGTTGGTTCAACCACGCTTCGTAGTGGGCCTGGGCCTGCTAGTAAGAGACCTACTTCTATCAGACTTAGGTTTCTTGCTCTCCAAGAACTACGTGAGGATTGATCCTCTATAAATATAGAGGTACGTAGGCACATTGAAGGGGTTAGACGTTGAGAGCTTTGAGAAACCACCGATACCTCTTTGATCTCAGTCACTGATAAACACACAAACCACCATTCTTCGGTCACTTTTTCGGTGAACAAACGCCATCGTAGATCTTGATTCCTGCTCGTAACCCCAAACTTTGTTATCACAAATTCCTCCGTTAACAAATTGGCGGTAGAAGGAGGGGGATTGGATCTTCATATAGGAGGAAAGATGTCAACTAATCGCGATGATGGTTTGTATGAGGACAATACGAGCCTCTACTCTTAGGGGTTCGAAGGTGAGGAGCCATATGTTCTAGAGGCTGTGCCAAATTCGGCTCATGTGGGTGGGGGACGGCCACCAGTGCTGATAAGTAACACGGACCTCATGGCGGAGTTGCACCGTATGGGGAATCATCTGAGAGAGTTTAATGCTAGGTTAAGGACTATGGAGTCTAGCTAGTAAGTCTAGATACACTAATTGAAAAATATCCTCCAAAGTAACTTTTTCAAAATTAGCTTCTTAAGTACAAAAAGCTATTTCAATCCACTAACTACAAAATACCAATATTAGATGTTTCATTTGATCAAATCTCCAATTTCCCTGAAACCTCTAATTTCTTCTCAAACCTTTCACTTCCAAACATCTACCCGATATTTTAAATTGGGGTTCCGATTGATTCTCTCATTTGTAACACACATACATATCTTAGAGCCCGTTTGGATTAACTTAAAAATGTTACTTACAACTTAAAATTAATGTAACTTACTCCATTTAAGTGAAAAGTGATAATTTTAATTTTAAGTTAGGTGTTTCTGTTTCGCTAATTTTACTTAAAGTAAATTTGTTTTAATAAAATCCAATGCACCTGCATCTTTAGGCGAATTCTGATGAAGCTATACCCGTCACTCAATACCAATGAACCTGCAATCAGCAGGTGAATCCAATGAAGCTATAATCGTAGTTGAATTCCAATGAACCTGAAACCAGCAGGTGAATCCAATGATGCTGCAACCGCATCTAAATTTTAATGAACCTACAACCAACAGATGAATCCAATGAAACTACAATGAACAACTAAATTCTAATGCACCTGCACTCGTAGGTAAATTTCAACGAACACTACGCCATAAGTGAGCATACGCAACCCTTTTTACAAAGCGTTGCATAGAAAGCGTTTCGTTAGATAGAAGTTTTGGGTCTTTTGCAACTGAGCTGAATTGGTGTTGCGTTAGATATAGATTAGAGTTGCGTATTACCCACAGTGTTTCACATTATGCAACACTAACTGATGGCGTTGCGTTAGATAATTTTTTATTTTTATAAATGGTGACGTGGCAGGAGTGGGACCCACATGTGCTGACGTGGCATTTGTTGACGTGGCACATGTGGGACCCACATTTGCTGACGTGGCAGAAGTGGGGCCCACCTTTGCTGACGTGGCATTTACCGACGTGGCAAAAAATGTTGCATTAGATACCAGTAATGTTGCGTTTGCTCTTTGAAGTGTTGCATTAGATATATTCATATTTTTTTAAAAAAATATGACGTGGCAGATGTGGGCCCCACAACTGCTGACATGGCAGTGTGGGACCCACAAGGGTGACGTGGCAAGAGGCCCATCATGCTGACGTGGCAATTGTGGGACCCACAATTGCTGACGTGGCAGAAGTGGGGCCCACCTTTGCTGACGTGGCATTTGCTGACATGGGAGAAAGCGTTGCATTAGATACCTGTAGTGTTGCATTTGCTGTTTGAAGTGTTGCATTAGATAAATTTATATTTTTTTTAAAAAATATGATGTGGCAGATGTGGGACCCACCACTGCTGACGTGGCAGTGTGGGACCCACAAGGGTGACATGTAATATCATTATATTAGATATATATTGACATCCGTACGGTTGGATCGTTCAAAATTATTTTTTAAAAAATAGAAATAATAATCCGTAACAAAGCACTAGTTACGAGTCATATTGAAAATAGTAGTGATCTACTAAGATCTCCAATCAAATTAATTTTTTATTTTCTGAAACTTGGGGAATATCATTATATAAGATATATATTGACATCCGTACGGTTGGATCGTTCAAAAATATTTTTTTAAAAATAGAAATAATAATCCGTAACAAAGCACTAGTTACGAGTCATATTGAAAATAGTAGTGATCTACTAAGATCTCCAATCAAATTAATTTTTTATTTTCTGAAACTTGGGGAATATCATTATATTAGATATATATTGCCATCCGTACGATTGGATCGTTCAAAAATATTTTTTAAAAAATAGAAACAATAACCGTAACAAAGCACTAGTTACGAGTCATATTGAAAATAGTAGTGATCTACTAAGATCTCCAAACAAATTAATTTTTTATTTTCTGAAACTTGGGGAATATCATTACATTAGATATATATTGACATCCGTACGGTTGGATCATTCAAAAATATTTTTTAAAAAATAGAAACAATAATCCGTAACAAAGCACTAGTTACGAGTCATATTGAAAATAGTAGTGATCTACTAAGATCTCCAATCAAATTAATTTTTTATTTTCTGAAACTTGGGGAATATCATTATATCAGATATATATTGACATCCGTATGGTTTGATCATTCAATTTTTTTAAAAAAAAAATAGAAACAATAATCCGTGACAAAGCACTAGTTACGAGTCATATTGAAAATAGTAGTGATCTACTAAGATCTCCAATCAAATTAATTTTTTATTTTCTGAAACTTGGGGAATATCATTATATTAGATATATATTGACATCCGTACGGTTGGATCGTTCAATTTTTTTTTTTTTAAAATAGAAATAATAATCCGTAACAAAGCACTAGTTACGAGTCATACTGAAAATATTAGTGATCTACTAAGATCTCCAATCAAATTAATTTTTTATTTTCTGAAACTTGGGGAATATCATTATATTAGATATATATTGACATCCGTACGGTTGGATCGTTCAAAAATATTTTTTAAAAAATAGAAACAATAATCCGTAACAAAGCACTAGTTACGATTCATATTGAAAATAGTAGTGATCTACTAAGATCTCCAAACAAATTAATTTTTTATTTTCTGAAACTTGGGGAATATCATTATATTAGATATATATTGACATCCGTACGGTTGGATCGTTCAAAAATATTTTTTAAAAAATAGAAACAATAATCCGTAACAAAGCACTAGTTACGAGTCATATTGAAAATAGTAGTGATCTACTAAGATCTCCAATCAAATTAATTTTTTATTTTCTGAAACTTGGGGAATATCATTATATTAGATATATATTGACATCCGTACAGTTGGATCGTTCAAAAATATTTTTTAAAAAATAGAAACAATAATCCGTAACAAAGCAGTAGTTACGAGTCATATTGAAAATAGTAGTGATCTACTAAGATCTCCAATCAAATTAGTTTTTTATTTTCTGAAACTTGGGGAATATCATTATATTAGATATACATTGACATCCGTACGGTTGGATCGTTCAAAAATATTTTTTAAAAAATAGAAACAATAATCCGTAACAAAGCAATAGTTACGAGTCATATTGAAAATAGTAGTGATCTACTAAGATCTCCAATCAAATTAATTTTTTATTTTCTGAAACTTGGGGAATATCATTATATTAGATATATATTGACATCCGTATGGTTGGATCGTTCAAAAATATTTTTTTAAAAATAGAAACAATAATCCGTAACAAAACACTAGTTACGAGTCATATTGAAAATAGTAGTGATCTACTAAGATCTCCAATCAAATTAATTTTTTATTTTCTGAAACTTGGGGAATATCATTATATTAGATATATATTGACATCCGTACGGTTGGATCGTTCAAAAATATTTTTTAAAAAATAGAAACAATAATCAGTAACAAAGCACTAGTTACGAGTCATATTGAAAATAGTAGTGATCTACTAAGATCTCCAATCAAATTAATTTTTAATTTTCTGAAACTTGGGGAATATCATTATATTAGATATATATTGACATCCGTACAGTTGGATCGTTCAAAAATATTTTTTAAAAAATAGAAACAATAATCCGTAACAAAGCACTAGTTACGAGTCATATTGAAAATAGTAGTGATCTACTAAGATCTCCAATCAAATTAATTTTTTATTTTCTGAAACTTGGGGAATATCATTATATTAGATATACATTGACATCCGTACGGTTGGATCGTTCAAAAATATTTTTTAAAAAATAGAAACAATAATCCGTAACAAAGCACTAGTTACGAGTCATATTGAAAATAGTAGTGATCTACTAAGATCTCCAATCAAATTAATTTTTTATTTTCTGAAAATTGGGGAATATCATTATATTAGATATATATTGACATCCGTACGGTTGGATCGTTCAAAAATATTTTTTTTAAAATAGAAACAATAATCCGTAACAAAGCACTAGTTACGAGTCATATTGAAAATAGTAGTGATCTACTAAGATCTCCAATCAAATTAATTTTTAATTTTCTGAAACTTGGGGAATATCATTATATTAGATATATATTGACATCCGTACAGTTGGATCGTTCAAAAATATTTTTTAAAAAATAGAAACAATAATCCGTAACAAAGCAGTAGTTACGAGTCATATTGAAAATAGTAGTGATCTACTAAGATCTCCAATCAAATTAGTTTTTTATTTTCTGAAACTTGGGGAATATCATTATATTAGATATACATTGACATCCGTACGGTTGGATCGTTCAAAAATATTTTTTAAAAAATAGAAACAATAATCTGTAACAAAGCAATAGTTACGAGTCATATTGAAAATAGTAGTGATCTACTAAGATCTCCAATCAAATTAATTTTTTATTTTCTGAAACTTGGGGAATATCATTATATTAGATATATATTGACATCCGTATGGTTGGATCGTTCAAAAATATTTTTTTAAAAATAGAAACAATAATCCGTAACAAAACACTAGTTACGAGTCATATTGAAAATAGTAGTGATCTACTAAGATCTCCAATCAAATTAATTTTTTATTTTCTGAAACTTGGGGAATATCATTATATTAGATATATATTGACATCCGTACGGTTGGATCGTTCAAAAATATTTTTTAAAAAATAGAAACAATAATCAGTAACAAAGCACTAGTTACGAGTCATATTGAAAATAGTAGTGATCTACTAAGATCTCCAATCAAATTAATTTTTAATTTTCTGAAACTTGGGGAATATCATTATATTAGATATATATTGACATCCGTACAGTTGGATCGTTCAAAAATATTTTTTAAAAAATAGAAACAATAATCCGTAACAAAGCACTAGTTACGAGTCATATTGAAAATAGTAGTGATCTACTAAGATCTCCAATCAAATTAATTTTTTATTTTCTGAAACTTGGGGAATATCATTATATTAGATATACATTGACATCCGTACGGTTGGATCGTTCAAAAATATTTTTTAAAAAATAGAAACAATAATCCGTAACAAAGCACTAGTTACGAGTCATATTGAAAATAGTAGTGATCTACTAAGATCTCCAATCAAATTAATTTTTTATTTTCTGAAACTTGGGGAATATCATTATATTAGATATATATTGACATCCGTACGGTTGGATCGTTCAAAAATATTTTTTTTAAAATAGAAACAATAATCCGTAACAAAGCACTAGTTACGAGTCATATTGAAAATAGTAGTGATCTACTAAGATCTCCAATCAAATTAATTTTTAATTTTCTGAAACTTGGGGAATATCATTATATTAGATATATATTGACATCCGTACAGTTGGATCGTTCAAAAATATTTTTTAAAAAATAGAAACAATAATCCGTAACAAAGCAGTAGTTACGAGTCATATTGAAAATAGTAGTGATCTACTAAGATCTCCAATCAAATTAGTTTTTTATTTTCTGAAACTTGGGGAATATCATTATATTAGATATACATTGACATCCGTACGGTTGGATCGTTCAAAAATATTTTTTAAAAAATAGAAACAATAATCCGTAACAAAGCAATAGTTACGAGTCATATTGAAAATAGTAGTGATCTACTAAGATCTCCAATCAAATTAATTTTTTATTTTCTGAAACTTGGGGAATATCATTATATTAGATATATATTGACATCCGTATGGTTGGATCGTTCAAAAATATTTTTTTAAAAATAGAAACAATAATCCGTAACAAAACACTTGTTACGAGTCATATTGAAAATAGTAGTGATCTACTAAGATCTCCAATCAAATTAATTTTTTATTTTCTGAAACTTGGGGAATATCATTATATTAGATATATATTGACATCCGTACGGTTGGATCGTTCAAAAATATTTTTTAAAAAATAGAAACAATAATCAGTAACAAAGCACTAGTTACGAGTCATATTGAAAATAGTAGTGATCTACTAAGATCTCCAATCAAATTAATTTTTAATTTTCTGAAACTTGGGGAATATCATTATATTAGATATATATTGACATCCGTACAGTTGGATCGTTCAAAAATATTTTTTAAAAAATAGAAACAATAATCCGTAACAAAGCACTAGTTACGAGTCATATTGAAAATAGTAGTGATCTACTAAGATCTCCAATCAAATTAATTTTTTATTTTCTGAAACTTGGGGAATATCATTATATTAGATATACATTGACATCCGTACGGTTGGATCGTTCAAAAATATTTTTTAAAAAATAGAAACAATAATCCGTAACAAAGCACTAGTTACGAGTCATATTGAAAATAGTAGTGATCTACTAAGATCTCCAATCAAATTAATTTTTTATTTTCTGAAACTTGGGGAATATCATTATATTAGATATATATTGACATCCGTACGGTTGGATCGTTCAAAAATATTTTTTTTAAAATAGAAACAATAATCCGTAACAAAGCACTAGTTACGAGTCATATTGAAAATAGTAGTGATCTACTAAGATCTCCAATCAAATTAATTTTTAATTTTCTGAAACTTGGGGAATATCATTATATTAGATATATATTGACATCCGTACAGTTGGATCGTTCAAAAATATTTTTTAAAAAATAGAAACAATAATCCGTAACAAAGCACTAGTTACGAGTCATATTGAAAATAGTAGTGATCTACTAAGATCTCCAATCAAATTAATTTTTTATTTTCTGAAACTTGGGGAATATCATTATATTAGATATACATTGACATCCGTACGGTTGGATCGTTCAAAAATATTTTTTAAAAAATAGAAACAATAATCCGTAACAAAGCACTAGTTACGAGTCATATTGAAAATAGTAGTGATCTACTAAGATCTCCAATCAAATTAATTTTTTATTTTCTGAAACTTGGGGAATATCATTATATTAGATATATATTGACATCCGTACGGTTGGATCATTCAAAAATATTTTTTTAAAAATAGAAACAATAATCCGTAACAAAGCACTAGTTACGAGTCATATTGAAAATAGTAGTGATCTACTAAGATCTCCAATCAAATTAATTTTTAATTTTCTGAAACTTGGGGAATATCATTATATTAGATACATATTGACATCCGTACAGTTGGATCGTTCAAAAATATTTTTTAAAAAATAGAAACAGTAATCCGTAACAAAGCACTAGTTACGAGTCATATTGAAAATAGTAGTGATCTACTAAGATCTCCAATCAAATTAATTTTTAATTTTCTGAAACTTGGGGAATATCATTATATTAGATATATATTGACATCCGTACAGTTGGATCGTTCAAAAATATTTTTAAAAAAATAGAAACAATAATCCGTAACAAAGCACTAGTTACGAGTCATATTGAAAATAGTAGTGATCTACTAAGATCTCCAATCAAATTAATTTTTTATTTTCTGAAACTTGGGGAATATCATTATATTAGATATACATTGACATCCGTACGGTTGGATCGTTCAAAAATATTTTTTAAAAAATAGAAACAATAATCCGTAACAAAGCACTAGTTACGAGTCATATTGAAAATAGTAGTGATCTACTAAGATCTCCAATCAAATTAATTTTTTATTTTCTGAAACTTGGGGAATATCATTATATTAGATATATATTGACATCCGTACGGTTGGATCGTTCAAAAATATTTTTTTTAAAATAGAAACAATAATCCCTAACAAAGCACTAGTTACGAGTCATATTGAAAATAGTAGTGATCTACTAAGATCTCCAATCAAATTAATTTTTTATTTTCTGAAACTTGGGGAATATCATTATATTAGATATACATTACATCCGTACGGTTGGATCGTTCAAAAATATTTTTTAAAAAATAGAAACAATAATCCGTAACAAAGCACTAGTTACGAGTCATATTGAAAATAGTAGTGATCTACTAAGATCTCCAATCAAATTAATTTTTTATTTTCTGAAACTTGGGGAATATCATTATATTAGATATACATTGACATCCGTACGGTTGGATCGTTCAAAAATATTTTTTAAAAAATAGAAACAATAATCCGTAACAAAGCACTAGTTACGAGTCATATTGAAAATAGTAGTGATCTACTAAGATCTCCAATCAAATTAATTTTTTATTTTCTGAAACTTGGGGAATATCATTATATTAGATATATATTGATATCCGTACGGTTGGATCGTTCAAAAATATTTTTT
The DNA here is from genome assembly GCA_037693485.1 of Kitagawia praeruptora. Taxonomy (NCBI): domain Eukaryota; kingdom Viridiplantae; phylum Streptophyta; class Magnoliopsida; order Apiales; family Apiaceae; genus Kitagawia; species Kitagawia praeruptora. The sequence continues at coordinate 76,886,775 of CM075352.1, forward strand.
AAAAAATAGAAACAATAAATCGTAACAAAGCACTAGTTAGGAGTCATATTGAAAATAGTAGTGATCTACTAAGATCTCCAATCAAATTAATTTTTAATTTTCTGAAACTTGGGGAATATCATTATATTAGATATATATTGACATCCGTACGGTTGGATCGTTCAAAAATATTTTTAAAAAAATAGAAACAATAATCCGTAACAAAGCAGTAGTTACAAGTCATATTGAAAATAGTAGTGATCTACTAAGATCTCCAATCAAATTAGTTTTTTATTTTCTGAAACTTGGGGAATATCATTATATTAGATATACATTGACAGCCGTACGGTTGGATCGTTCAAAAATATTTTTTAAAAAATAGAAACAATAATCCGTAACAAAGCACTAGTTACGAGTCATATTGAAAATAGTAGTGATCTACTAAGATCTCCAATCAAATTAATTTTTTATTTTCTGAAACTTGGGGAATATCATTATATTAGATATACATTGACATCCGTACGGTTGGATCGTTCAAAAATATTTTTTAAAAAATAGAAACAATAATCCGTAACAAAGCACTAGTTACGAGTCATATTGAAAATAGTAGTGATCTACTAAGATCTCCAATCAAATTAATTTTTTATTTTCTGAAACTTGGGGAATATCATTATATTAGATATACATTGACATCCGTACGGTTGGATCGTTCAAAAATATTTTTTAAAAAATAGAAACAATAATCCGTAACAAAGCACTAGTTACGAGTCATATTGAAAATAGTAGTGATCTACTAAGATCTCCAATCAAATTAATTTTTTATTTTCTGAAACTTGGGGAATATCATTATATTAGATATACATTGACATCCGTACGGTTGGATCGTTCAAAAATATTTTTTAAAAAATAGAAACAATAATCCGTAACAAAGCACTAGTTACGAGTCATATTGAAAATAGTAGTGATCTACTAAGATCTCCAATCAAATTAATTTTTTATTTTCTGAAACTTGGGGAATATCATTATATTAGATATATATTGACATCCGTACGGTTGGATCGTTCAAAAATATTTTTTTTTAAATAGAAACAATAATCCGTAACAAAGCACTAGTTACGATTCATATTGAAAATAGTAGTGATCTACTAAGATCTCCAATCAAATTTATTTTTTATTTTCTAAAACTTGGGGAATATCATTATATTAGATATATATTGACATCCGTACGGTTGGATCGTTCAAAAATATTTTTCAAAAAATAGAAACAATAATCCGTAACAAAGCACTAGTTACGAGTCATATTGAAAATAGTAGTGATCTACTAAGATCTCCAATCAAATTAATTTTTTATTTTCTGAAACTTGGGGAATATCATTATATTAGATATACATTGACATCCGTACGGTTGGATCGTTCAAAAATATTTTTTAAAAAATAGAAACAATAATCCGTAACAAAGCACTAGTTACGAGTCATATTGAAAATAGTAGTGATCTACTAAGATCTCCAATCAAATTAATTTTTTATTTTCTGAAACTTGGGGAATATCATTATATTAGATATACATTGACATCCGTACGGTTGGATCGTTCAAAAATATTTTTTAAAAAATAGAAACAATAATCCGTAACAAAGCACTAGTTACGAGTCATATTGAAAATAGTAGTGATCTACTAAGATCTCCAATCAAATTAATTTTTTATTTTCTGAAACTTGGGGAATATCATTATATTAGATATACATTGACATCCGTACGGTTGGATCGTTCAAAAATATTTTTTAAAAAATAGAAACAATAATCCGTAACAAAGCACTAGTTACGAGTCATATTGAAAATAGTAGTGATCTACTAAGATCTCCAATCAAATTAATTTTTTATTTTCTGAAACTTGGGGAATATCATTATATTAGATATATATTGACATCCGTACGGTTGGATCGTTCAAAAATATTTTTTTTTAAATAGAAACAATAATCCGTAACAAAGCACTAGTTACGATTCATATTGAAAATAGTAGTGATCTACTAAGATCTCCAATCAAATTTAATTTTTATTTTCTAAAACTTGGGGAATATCATTATATTAGATATATATTGACATCCGTACGGTTGGATCGTTCAAAAATATTTTTCAAAAAATAGAAACAATAATCCGTAACAAAGCACTAGTTACGAGTCATATTGAAAATAGTAGTGATCTACTAAGATCTCCAATCAAATTAATTTTTAATTTTCTGAAACTTGGGGAATATCATTATATTAGATATATATTGACATCCGTACGGTTGGATCGTTCAAAAATATTTTTTAAAAAATAGAAACAATAATCCGTAACAAAGCACTAGTTACGAGTCATATTGAAAATAGTAGTGATCTACTAAGATCTCCAATCAAATTAATTTTTTATTTTCTGAAACTTGGGGAATATCATTATATTAGATAGACATTGACATCCGTACGGTTGGATCGTTCAAAAATATTTTTTAAAAAATAGAAACAATAATCCGTAACAAAGCACTAGTTACGAGTCATATTGAAAATAGTAGTGATCTACTAAGATCTCCAATCAAATTAATTTTTAATTTTCTGAAACTTGGGGAATATCGTTATATTAGATATATATATTGACATCCGTACAGTTAGATCGTTCAAAAATATTTTTTAAAAAATAGAAACAATAATCCGTAACAAAGCACTAGTTACGAGTCATATTGAAAATAGTAGTGATCTACTAAGATCTCCAATCAAATTAATTTTTTATTTTCTGAAACTTGGGGAATATCATTATATTAGATATACATTGACATCCGTACGGTTGGATCGTTCAAAAATATTTTTTAAAAAATAGAAACAATAATCCGTAACAAAGCACTAGTTACGAGTCATATTGAAAATAGTAGTGATCTACTAAGATCTCCAATCAAATTAATTTTTTATTTTCTGAAACTTGGGGAATATCATTATATTAGATATATATTGACATCCGTACGGTTGGATCATTCAAAAATATTTTTTTAAAAATAGAAACAATAATCCGTAACAAAGCACTAGTTACGAGTCATATTGAAAATAGTAGTGATCTACTAAGATCTCCAATCAAATTAATTTTTAATTTTCTGAAACTTGGGGAATATCATTATATTAGATACATATTGACATCCGTACAGTTGGATCGTTCAAAAATATTTTTTAAAAAATAGAAACAGTAATCCGTAACAAAGCACTAGTTACGAGTCATATTGAAAATAGTAGTGATCTACTAAGATCTCCAATCAAATTAATTTTTAATTTTCTGAAACTTGGGGAATATCATTATATTAGATATATATTGACATCCGTACAGTTGGATCGTTCAAAAATATTTTTTAAAAAATAGAAACAATAATCCGTAACAAAGCACTAGTTACGAGTCATATTGAAAATAGTAGTGATCTACTAAGATCTCCAATCAAATTAATTTTTTATTTTCTGAAACTTGGGGAATATCATTATATTAGATATACATTGACATCCGTACGGTTGGATCGTTCAAAAATATTTTTTAAAAAATAGAAACAATAATCCGTAACAAAGCACTAGTTACGAGTCATATTGAAAATAGTAGTGATCTACTAAGATCTCCAATCAAATTAATTTTTTATTTTCTGAAACTTGGGGAATATCATTATATTAGATATATATTGACATCCGTACGGTTGGATCGTTCAAAAATATTTTTTTTAAAATAGAAACAATAATCCCTAACAAAGCACTAGTTACGAGTCATATTGAAAATAGTAGTGATCTACTAAGATCTCCAATCAAATTAATTTTTAATTTTCTGAAACTTGGGGAATATCATTATATTAGATATATATTGACATCCGTACAGTTGGATCGTTCAAAAATATTTTTTAAAAAATAGAAACAATAATCCGTAACAAAGCACTAGTTACGAGTCATATTGAAAATAGTAGTGATCTACTAAGATCTCCAATCAAATTAATTTTTTATTTTCTGAAACTTGGGGAATATCATTATATTAGATATACATTACATCCGTACGGTTGGATCGTTCAAAAATATTTTTTAAAAAATAGAAACAATAATCCGTAACAAAGCACTAGTTACGAGTCATATTGAAAATAGTAGTGATCTACTAAGATCTCCAATCAAATTAATTTTTTATTTTCTGAAACTTGGGGAATATCATTATATTAGATATACATTGACATCCGTATGGTTGGATCGTTCAAAAATATTTTTTAAAAAATAGAAACAATAATCCGTAACAAAGCACTAGTTACGAGTCATATTGAAAATAGTAGTGATCTACTAAGATCTCCAATCAAATTAATTTTTTATTTTCTGAAACTTGGGGAATATCATTATATTAGATATATATTGATATCCGTACGGTTGGATCGTTCAAAAATATTTTTTAAAAAATAGAAACAATAATCCGTAACAAAGCACTAGTTACGAGTCATATTGAAAATAGTAGTGATCTACTAAGATCTCCAATCAAATTAATTTTTAATTTTCTGAAACTTGGGGAATATCATTATATTAGATATATATTGACATCCGTACGGTTGGATCGTTCAAAAATATTTTTAAAAAAATAGAAACAATAATCCGTAACAAAGCAGTAGTTACGAGTCATATTGAAAATAGTAGTGATCTACTAAGATCTCCAATCAAATTAGTTTTTTATTTTCTGAAACTTGGGGAATATCATTATATTAGATATACATTGACAGCCGTACGGTTGGATCGTTCAAAAATATTTTTTAAAAAATAGAAACAATAATCCGTAACAAAGCACTAGTTACGAGTCATATTGAAAATAGTAGTGATCTACTAAGATCTCCAATCAAATTAATTTTTAATTTTCTGAAACTTGGGGAATATCATTATATTAGATACATATTGACATCCGTACAGTTGGATCGTTCAAAAATATTTTTTAAAAAATAGAAACAGTAATCCGTAACAAAGCACTAGTTACGAGTCATATTGAAAATAGTAGTGATCTACTAAGATCTCCAATCAAATTAATTTTTAATTTTCTGAAACTTGGGGAATATCATTATATTAGATATATATTGACATCCGTACAGTTGGATCGTTCAAAAATATTTTTTAAAAAATAGAAACAATAATCCGTAACAAAGCACTAGTTACGAGTCATATTGAAAATAGTAGTGATCTACTAAGATCTCCAATCAAATTAATTTTTTATTTTCTGAAACTTGGGGAATATCATTATATTAGATATACATTGACATCCGTACGGTTGGATCGTTCAAAAATATTTTTTAAAAAATAGAAACAATAATCCGTAACAAAGCACTAGTTACGAGTCATATTGAAAATAGTAGTGATCTACTAAGATCTCCAATCAAATTAATTTTTTATTTTCTGAAACTTGGGGAATATCATTATATTAGATATATATTGACATCCGTACGGTTGGATCGTTCAAAAATATTTTTTTTAAAATAGAAACAATAATCCCTAACAAAGCACTAGTTACGAGTCATATTGAAAATAGTAGTGATCTACTAAGATCTCCAATCAAATTAATTTTTAATTTTCTGAAACTTGGGGAATATCATTATATTAGATATATATTGACATCCGTACAGTTGGATCGTTCAAAAATATTTTTTAAAAAATAGAAACAATAATCCGTAACAAAGCACTAGTTACGAGTCATATTGAAAATAGTAGTGATCTACTAAGATCTCCAATCAAATTAATTTTTTATTTTCTGAAACTTGGGGAATATCATTATATTAGATATACATTACATCCGTACGATTGGATCGTTCAAAAATATTTTTTAAAAAATAGAAACAATAATCCGTAACAAAGCACTAGTTACGAGTCATATTGAAAATAGTAGTGATCTACTAAGATCTCCAATCAAATTAATTTTTTATTTTCTGAAACTTGGGGAATATCATTATATTAGATATACATTGACATCCGTACGGTTGGATCGTTCAAAAATATTTTTTAAAAAATAGAAACAATAATCCGTAACAAAGCAGTAGTTACGAGTCATATTGAAAATAGTAGTGATCTACTAAGATCTCCAATCAAATTAATTTTTTATTTTCTGAAACTTGGGGAATATCATTATATTAGATATATATTGACATCCGTACGGTTGGATCGTTCAAAAATATTTTTTTTAAAATAGAAACAATAATCCCTAACAAAGCACTAGTTACGAGTCATATTGAAAATAGTAGTGATCTACTAAGATCTCCAATCAAATTAATTTTTAATTTTCTGAAACTTGGGGAATATCATTATATTAGATATATATTGACATCCGTACAGTTGGATCGTTCAAAAATATTTTTTAAAAAATAGAAACAATAATCCGTAACAAAGCACTAGTTACGAGTCATATTGAAAATAGTAGTGATCTACTAAGATCTCCAATCAAATTAATTTTTTATTTTCTGAAACTTGGGGAATATCATTATATTAGATATACATTACATCCGTACGGTTGGATCGTTCAAAAATATTTTTTAAAAAATAGAAACAATAATCCGTAACAAAGCACTAGTTACGAGTCATATTGAAAATAGTAGTGATCTACTAAGATCTCCAATCAAATTAATTTTTTATTTTCTGAAACTTGGGGAATATCATTATATTAGATATACATTGACATCCGTACGGTTGGATCGTTCAAAAATATTTTTTAAAAAATAGAAACAATAATCCGTAACAAAGCACTAGTTACGAGTCATATTGAAAATAGTAGTGATCTACTAAGATCTCCAATCAAATTAATTTTTTATTTTCTGAAACTTGGGGAATATCATTATATTAGATATATATTGATATCCGTACGGTTGGATCGTTCAAAAATATTTTTTAAAAAATAGAAACAATAATCCGTAACAAAGCACTAGTTACGAGTCATATTGAAAATAGTAGTGATCTACTAAGATCTCCAATCAAATTAATTTTTAATTTTCTGAAACTTGGGGAATATCATTATATTAGATATATATTGACATCCGTACGGTTGGATCGTTCAAAAATATTTTTAAAAAAATAGAAACAATAATCCGTAACAAAGCAGTAGTTACGAGTCATATTGAAAATAGTAGTGATCTACTAAGATCTCCAATCAAATTAGTTTTTTATTTTCTGAAACTTGGGGAATATCATTATATTAGATATACATTGACAGCCGTACGGTTGGATCGTTCAAAAATATTTTTTAAAAAATAGAAACAATAATCCGTAACAAAGCACTAGTTACGAGTCATATTGAAAATAGTAGTGATCTACTAAGATCTCCAATCAAATTAATTTTTAATTTTCTGAAACTTGGGGAATATCATTATATTAGATACATATTGACATCCGTACAGTTGGATCGTTCAAAAATATTTTTTAAAAAATAGAAACAGTAATCCGTAACAAAGCACTAGTTACGAGTCATATTGAAAATAGTAGTGATCTACTAAGATCTCCAATCAAATTAATTTTTAATTTTCTGAAACTTGGGGAATATCATTATATTAGATATATATTGACATCCGTACAGTTGGATCGTTCAAAAATATTTTTTAAAAAATAGAAACAATAATCCGTAACAAAGCACTAGTTACGAGTCATATTGAAAATAGTAGTGATCTACTAAGATCTCCAATCAAATTAATTTTTTATTTTCTGAAACTTGGGGAATATCATTATATTAGATATACATTGACATCCGTACGGTTGGATCGTTCAAAAATATTTTTTAAAAAATAGAAACAATAATCCGTAACAAAGCACTAGTTACGAGTCATATTGAAAATAGTAGTGATCTACTAAGATCTCCAATCAAATTAATTTTTTATTTTCTGAAACTTGGGGAATATCATTATATTAGATATATATTGACATCCGTACGGTTGGATCGTTCAAAAATATTTTTTTTAAAATAGAAACAATAATCCCTAACAAAGCACTAGTTACGAGTCATATTGAAAATAGTAGTGATCTACTAAGATCTCCAATCAAATTAATTTTTAATTTTCTGAAACTTGGGGAATATCATTATATTAGATATATATTGACATCCGTACAGTTGGATCGTTCAAAAATATTTTTTAAAAAATAGAAACAATAATCCGTAACAAAGCACTAGTTACGAGTCATATTGAAAATAGTAGTGATCTACTAAGATCTCCAATCAAATTAATTTTTTATTTTCTGAAACTTGGGGAATATCATTATATTAGATATACATTACATCCGTACGGTTGGATCGTTCAAAAATATTTTTTAAAAAATAGAAACAATAATCCGTAACAAAGCACTAGTTACGAGTCATATTGAAAATAGTAGTGATCTACTAAGATCTCCAATCAAATTAATTTTTTATTTTCTGAAACTTGGGGAATATCATTATATTAGATATACATTGACATCCGTACGGTTGGATCGTTCAAAAATATTTTTTAAAAAATAGAAACAATAATCCGTAACAAAGCACTAGTTACGAGTCATATTGAAAATAGTAGTGATCTACTAAGATCTCCAATCAAATTAATTTTATATTTTCTGAAACTTGGGGAATATCATTATATTAGATATATATTGATATCCGTACGGTTGGATCGTTCAAAAATATTTTTTAAAAAATAGAAACAATAATCCGTAACAAAGCACTAGTTACGAGTCATATTGAAAATAGTAGTGATCTACTAAGATCTCCAATCAAATTAATTTTTAATTTTCTGAAACTTGGGGAATATCATTATATTAGATATATATTGACATCCGTACGGTTGGATCGTTCAAAAATATTTTTAAAAAAATAGAAACAATAATCCGTAACAAAGCAGTAGTTACGAGTCATATTGAAAATAGTAGTGATCTACTAAGATCTCCAATCAAATTAGTTTTTTATTTTCTGAAACTTGGGGAATATCATTATATTAGATATACATTGACAGCCGTACGGTTGGATCGTTCAAAAATATTTTTTAAAAAATAGAAACAATAATCCGTAACAAAGCACTAGTTACGAGTCATATTGAAAATAGTAGTGATCTACTAAGATCTCCAATCAAATTAATTTTTTATTTTCTGAAACTTGGGGAATATCATTATATTAGATATATATTGACATCCGTACGGTTGGATCGTTCAAAAATATTTTTTTTTAAATAGAAACAATAATCCGTAACAAAGCACTAGTTACGATTCATATTGAAAATAGTAGTGATCTACTAAGATCTCCAATCAAATTTATTTTTTATTTTCTAAAACTTGGGGAATATCATTATATTAGATATATATTGACATCCGTACGGTTGGATCGTTCAAAAATATTTTTCAAAAAATAGAAACAATAATCCGTAACAAAGCACTAGTTACGAGTCATATTGAAAATAGTAGTGATCTACTAAGATCTCCAATCAAATTAATTTTTAATTTTCTGAATCTTGGGGAATATCATTATATTAGATATATATTGACATCCGTACGGTTGGATCGTTCAAAAATATTTTTTAAAAAATAGAAACAATAATCCGTAACAAAGCACTAGTTACGAGTCATATTGAAAATAGTAGTGATCTACTAAGATCTCCAATCAAATTAATTTTTTATTTTCTGAAACTTGGGGAATATCATTATATTAGATAGACATTGACATCCGTACGGTTGGATCGTTCAAAAATATTTTTTAAAAAATAGAAACAATAATCCGTAACAAAGCACTAGTTACGAGTCATATTGAAAATAGTAGTGATCTACTAAGATCTCCAATCAAATTAATTTTTAATTTTCTGAAACTTGGGGAATATCGTTATATTAGATATATATATTGACATCCGTACAGTTAGATCGTTCAAAAATATTTTTTAAAAAATAGAAACAATAATCCGTAACAAAGCACTAGTTACGAGTCATATTGAAAATAGTAGTGATCTACTAAGATCTCCAATCAAATTAATTTTTTATTTTCTGAAACTTGGGGAATATCATTATATTAGATATACATTGACATCCGTACGATTGGATCGTTCAAAAATATTTTTTAAAAAATAGAAACAATAATCCGTAACAAAGCACTAGTTACGAGTCATATTGAAAATAGTAGTGATCTACTAAGATCTCCAATCAAATTAATTTTTTATTTTCTGAAACTTGGGGAATATCATTATATTAGATATATATTGACATCCGTACGGTTGGATCGTTCAAAAATATTTTTTTTAAAATAGAAACAATAATCCGTAATAAAGCACTAGTTACGAGTCATATTGAAAATAGTAGTGATCTACTAAGATCTCCAATCAAATTAATTTTTTATTTTCTGAAACTTGGGGAATATCATTATATTAGATATATATTGACATCCGTATGGTTGGATCGTTCAAAAATATTTTTTTAAAAATAGAAACAATAATCCGTAACAAAGCACTAGTTACGAGTCATATTGAAAATAGTAGTGATCTACTAAGATCTCCAATCAAATTAATTTTTTATTTTCTGAAACTTGGGGAATATCATTATATTAGATATATATTGACAATCGTACGGTTGGATCGTTCAAAAATATTTTTTTAAAAATAGAAACAATAATCCGTAACAAAGCACTAGTTACGAGTCATATTGAAAATAGTAGTGATCTACTAAGATCTCCAATCAAATTAATTTTTTATTTTCTGAAACTTGTGGAATATCATTATATTAGATATATATTGACATCCGTACGGTTGGATCATTCAAAAATATTTTTTTAAAAATAGAAACAATAATCCGTAATAAAGCACTAGTTACGAGTCATATTGAAAATAGTAGTGATCTACTAAGATCTCCAATCAAATTAATTTTTTATTTTCTGAAACTTGGGGAATATCATTATATTAGATATATATTGACATCCGTACGGTTGGATCGTTCAAAAATATTTTTTTAAAAATAGAAACAATAATCCGTAACAAAGCACTAGTTACGAGTCATATTGAAAATAGTAGTGATCTACTAAGATCTCCAATCAAATTAATTTTTTATTTTCTGAAACTTGGGGAATATCATTATATTAGATACATATTGACATCCGTACAGTTGGATCGTTCAAAAATATTTTTTAAAAAATAGAAACAGTAATCCGTAACAAAGCACTAGTTACAAGTCATATTGAAAATAGTAGTGATCTACTAAGATCTCCAATCAAATTAATTTTTTATTTTCTGAAACTTGGGGAATATCATTATATTAGATATACATTGACATCCGTACGGTTGGATCGTTCAAAAATATTTTTTAAAAAATAGAAACAATAATCCGTAACAAAGCACTAGTTACGAGTCATATTGAAAATAGTAGTGATCTACTAAGATCTCCAATCAAATTAATTTTTTATTTTCTGAAACTTGGGGAATATCATTATATTAGATATATATTGACATCCGTACGGTTGGATCGTTCAAAAATATTTTTTTAAAAATAGAAACAATAATCCGTAACAAAGCACTAGTTACGAGTCATATTGAAAATAGTAGTGATCTACTAAGATCTCCAATCAAATTAATTTTTTATTTTCTGAAACTTGGGGAATATCATTATATTAGATATACATTGACATCCGTACGATTGGATCGTTCAAAAATATTTTTTAAAAAATAGAAACAATAATCCGTAACAAAGCACTAGTTACGAGTCATATTGAAAATAGTAGTGATCTACTAAGATCTCCAATCAAATTAATTTTTTATTTTCTGAAACTTGGGGAATATCATTATATTAGATATATATTGACATCCGTACGGTTGGATCGTTCAAAAATATTTTTTTTAAAATAGAAACAATAATCCGTAATAAAGCACTAGTTACGAGTCATATTGAAAATAGTAGTGATCTACTAAGATCTCCAATCAAATTAATTTTTTATTTTCTGAAACTTGGGGAATATCATTATATTAGATATATATTGACATCCGTATGGTTGGATCGTTCAAAAATATTTTTTTAAAAATAGAAACAATAATCCGTAACAAAGCACTAGTTACGAGTCATATTGAAAATAGTAGTGATCTACTAAGATCTCCAATCAAATTAATTTTTTATTTTCTGAAACTTGGGGAATATCATTATATTAGATATATATTGACAATCGTACGGTTGGATCGTTCAAAAATATTTTTTTAAAAATAGAAACAATAATCCGTAACAAAGCACTAGTTACGAGTCATATTGAAAATAGTAGTGATCTACTAAGATCTCCAATCAAATTAATTTTTTATTTTCTGAAACTTGTGGAATATCATTATATTAGATATATATTGACATCCGTACGGTTGGATCATTCAAAAATATTTTTTTAAAAATAGAAACAATAATCCGTAATAAAGCACTAGTTACGAGTCATATTGAAAATAGTAGTGATCTACTAAGATCTCCAATCAAATTAATTTTTTATTTTCTGAAACTTGGGGAATATCATTATATTAGATATATATTGACATCCGTACGGTTGGATCGTTCAAAAATATTTTTTTAAAAATAGAAACAATAATCCGTAACAAAGCACTAGTTACGAGTCATATTGAAAATAGTAGTGATCTACTAAGATCTCCAATCAAATTAATTTTTTATTTTCTGAAACTTGGGGAATATCATTATATTAGATACATATTGACATCCGTACAGTTGGATCGTTCAAAAATATTTTTTAAAAAATAGAAACAGTAATCCGTAACAAAGCACTAGTTACAAGTCATATTGAAAATAGTAGTGATCTACTAAGATCTCCAATCAAATTAATTTTTTATTTTCTGAAACTTGGGGAATATCATTATATTAGATATACATTGACATCCGTACGGTTGGATCGTTCAAAAATATTTTTTAAAAAATAGAAACAATAATCCGTAACAAAGCACTAGTTACGAGTCATATTGAAAATAGTAGTGATCTACTAAGATCTCCAATCAAATTAATTTTTTATTTTCTGAAACTTGGGGAATATCATTATATTAGATATATATTGACATCCGTACGGTTGGATCGTTCAAAAATATTTTTTTAAAAATAGAAACAATAATCCGTAACAAAGCACTAGTTACGAGTCATATTGAAAATAGTAGTGATCTACTAAGATCTCCAATCAAATTAATTTTTTATTTTCTGAAACTTGGGGAATATCATTATATTAGATATATATTGACATCCGTACGGTTGGATCGTTCAAAAATATTTTTTTAAATATAGAAACAATAATCCGTAATAAAGCACTAGTTACGAGTCATATTGAAAATAGTAGTGATCTACTAAGATTTCCAATCAAATTAATTTTTTATTTTCTGAAACTTGGGGAATATCATTATATTAGATACATATTGACATCCGTACAGTTGGATCGTTCAAAAATATTTTTTAAAAAATAGAAACAGTAATCCGTAACAAAGCACTAGTTACGAGTCATATTGAAAATAGTAGTGATCTACTAAGATCTCCAATCAAATTAATTTTTAATTTTCTGAAACTTGGGGAATATCATTATATTAGATATATATTGACATCCGTACAGTTGGATCGTTCAAAAATATTTTTTAAAAAATAGAAACAATAATCCGTAACAAAGCACTAGTTACGAGTCATATTGAAAATAGTAGTGATCTACTAAGATCTCCAATCAAATTAATTTTTTATTTTCTGAAACTTGGGGAATATCATTATATTAGATATACATTGACATCCGTACGGTTGGATCGTTCAAAAATATTTTTTAAAAAATAGAAACAATAATCCGTAACAAAGCACTAGTTACGAGTCATATTGAAAATAGTAGTGATCTACTAAGATCTCCAATCAAATTAATTTTTTATTTTCTGAAACTTGGGGAATATCATTATATTAGATATATATTGACATCCGTACGGTTGGATCGTTCAAAAATATTTTTTTTAAAATAGAAACAATAATCCGTAACAAAGCACTAGTTACGAGTCATATTGAAAATAGTAGTGATCTACTAAGATCTCCAATCAAATTAATTTTTAATTTTCTGAAACTTGGGGAATATCATTATATTAGATATATATTGACATCCGTACAGTTGGATCGTTCAAAAATATTTTTTAAAAAATAGAAACAATAATCCGTAACAAAGCACTAGTTACGAGTCATATTGAAAATAGTAGTGATCTACTAAGATCTCCAATCAAATTAATTTTTTATTTTCTGAAACTTGGGGAATATCATTATATTAGATATACATTGACATCCGTACGGTTGGATCGTTCAAAAATATTTTTTAAAAAATAGAAACAATAATCCGTAACAAAGCACTAGTTACGACTCATATTGAAAATAGTAGTGATCTACTAAGATCTCCAATCAAATTAATTTTTTATTTTCTGAAACTTGGGGAATATCATTATATTAGATATACATTGACATCCGTACGGTTGGATCGTTCAAAAATATTTTTTAAAAAATAGAAACAATAATCCGTAACAAAGCACTAGTTACGAGTCATATTGAAAATAGTAGTGATCTACTAAGATCTCCAATCAAATTAATTTTTTATTTTCTGAAACTTGGGGAATATCATTATATTAGATATATATTGATATCCGTACGGTTGGATCGTTCAAAAATATTTTTTAAAAAATATAAACAATAATCCGTAACAAAGCACTAGTTACGAGTCATATTGAAAATAGTAGTGATCTACTAAGATCTCCAATCAAATTAATTTTTAATTTTCTGAAACTTGGGGAATATCATTGTATTAGATATATATTGACATCCGTACGGTTGGATCGTTCAAAAATATTTTTTAAAAAATAGAAACAATAATCCGTAACAAAGCAGTAGTTACGAGTCATATTGAAAATAGTAGTGATCTACTAAGATCTCCAATCAAATTAGATTTTTAATTTTCTGAAACTTGGGGAATATCATTATATTAGATATATATTGACATCCGTACAGTTGGATCGTTCAAAAATATTTTTTAAAAAATAGAAACAATAATCCGTAACAAAGCACTAGTTACGAGTCATATTGAAAATAGTAGTGATCTACTAAGATCTCCAATCAAATTAATTTTTTATTTTCTGAAACTTGGGGAATATCATTATATTAGATATACATTGACATCCGTACGGTTGGATCGTTCAAAAATATTTTTTAAAAAATAGAAACAATAATCCGTAACAAAGCACTAGTTACGAGTCATATTGAAAATAGTAGTGATCTACTAAGATCTCCAATCAAATTAATTTTTTATTTTCTGAAACTTGGGGAATATCATTATATTAGATATATATTGACATCCGTACGGTTGGATCGTTCAAAAATATTTTTTTTAAAATAGAAACAATAATCCGTAACAAAGCACTAGTTACGAGTCATATTGAAAATAGTAGTGATCTACTAAGATCTCCAATCAAATTAATTTTTAATTTTCTGAAACTTGGGGAATATCATTATATTAGATATATATTGACATCCGTACAGTTGGATCGTTCAAAAATATTTTTTAAAAAATAGAAACAATAATCCGTAACAAAGCACTAGTTACGAGTCATATTGAAAATAGTAGTGATCTACTAAGATCTCCAATCAAATTAATTTTTTATTTTCTGAAACTTGGGGAATATCATTATATTAGATATACATTGACATCCGTACGGTTGGATCGTTCAAAAATATTTTTTAAAAAATAGAAACAATAATCCGTAACAAAGCACTAGTTACGACTCATATTGAAAATAGTAGTGATCTACTAAGATCTCCAATCAAATTAATTTTTTATTTTCTGAAACTTGGGGAATATCATTATATTAGATATACATTGACATCCGTACGGTTGGATCGTTCAAAAATATTTTTTAAAAAATAGAAACAATAATCCGTAACAAAGCACTAGTTACGAGTCATATTGAAAATAGTAGTGATCTACTAAGATCTCCAATCAAATTAATTTTTTATTTTCTGAAACTTGGGGAATATCATTATATTAGATATATATTGATATCCGTACGGTTGGATCGTTCAAAAATATTTTTTAAAAAATATAAACAATAATCCATAACAAAGCACTAGTTACGAGTCATATTGAAAATAGTAGTGATCTACTAAGATCTCCAATCAAATTAATTTTTAATTTTCTGAAACTTGGGGAATATCATTGTATTAGATATATATTGACATCCGTACGGTTGGATCGTTCAAAAATATTTTTTAAAAAATAGAAACAATAATCCGTAACAAAGCAGTAGTTACGAGTCATATTGAAAATAGTAGTGATCTACTAAGATCTCCAATCAAATTAGATTTTTATTTTCTGAAACTTGGGGAATATCATTATATTAGATATACATTGACATCCGTACGGTTGGATCGTTCAAAAATATTTTTTAAAAAATAGAAACAATAATCCGTAACAAAGCACTAGTTACGAGTCATATTGAAAATAGTAGTGATCTACTAAGATCTCCAATCAAATTAATTTTTTATTTTCTGAAACTTGGGGAATATCATTATATTAGATATATATTGACATCCGTACGGTTGGATCGTTCAAAAATATTTTTTTTTAAATAGAAACAATAATCCGTAACAAAGCACTAGTTACGATTCATATTGAAAATAGTAGTGATCTACTAAGATCTCCAATCAAATTTATTTTTTATTTTCTAAAACTTGGGGAATATCATTATATTAGATATATATTGACATCCGTACGGTTGGATCGTTCAAAAATATTTTTCAAAAAATAGAAACAATAATCCGTAACAAAGCACTAGTTACGAGTCATATTGAAAATAGTAGTGATCTACTAAGATCTCCAATCAAATTAATTTTTAATTTTCTGAAACTTGGGGAATATCATTATATTAGATATATATTGACATCCGTACGGTTGGATCGTTCAAAAATATTTTTTAAAAAATAGAAACAATAATCCGTAACAAAGCACTAGTTACGAGTCATATTGAAAATAGTAGTGATCTACTAAGATCTCCAATCAAATTAATTTTTTATTTTCTGAAACTTGGGGAATATCATTATATTAGATAGACATTGACATCCGTACGGTTGGATCGTTCAAAAATATTTTTTAAAAAATAGAAACAATAATCCGTAACAAAGCACTAGTTACGAGTCATATTGAAAATAGTAGTGATCTACTAAGATCTCCAATCAAATTAATTTTTAATTTTCTGAAACTTGGGGAATATCGTTATATTAGATATATATATTGACATCTGTACAGTTAGATCGTTCAAAAATATTTTTTAAAAAATAGAAACAATAATCCGTAACAAAGCACTAGTTACGAGTCATATTGAAAATAGTAGTGATCTACTAAGATCTCCAATCAAATTAATTTTTTATTTTCTGAAACTTGGGGAATATCATTATATTAGATATACATTGACATCCGTACGATTGGATCGTTCAAAAATATTTTTTTAAAAATAGAAACATTAATCCGTAACAAAGCACTAGTTACGAGTCATATTGAAAATAGTAGTGATCTACTAAGATCTCCAATCAAATTAATTTTTTATTTTCTGAAACTTGGGGAATATCATTATATTAGATATATATTGACATCCGTACGGTTGGATCGTTCAAAAATATTTTTTTTTAAATAGAAACAATAATCCGTAACAAAGCACTAGTTACGATTCATATTGAAAATAGTAGTGATCTACTAAGATCTCCAATCAAATTTATTTTTTATTTTCTAAAACTTGGGGAATATCATTATATTAGATATATATTGACATCCGTACGGTTGGATCGTTCAAAAATATTTTTCAAAAAATAGAAACAATAATCCGTAACAAAGCACTAGTTACGAGTCATATTGAAAATAGTAGTGATCTACTAAGATCTCCAATCAAATTAATTTTTAATTTTCTGAAACTTGGGGAATATCATTATATTAGATATATATTGACATCCGTACAGTTGGATCGTTCAAAAATATTTTTTAAAAAATAGAAACAATAATCCGTAACAAAGCACTAGTTACGAGTCATATTGAAAATAGTAGTGATCTACTAAGATCTCCAATCAAATTAATTTTTAATTTTCTGAAACTTGGGGAATATCAATATATTAGATATACATTGACATCCGTACGATTGGATCGTTCAAAAATATTTTTTAAAAAATAGAAACATTAATCCGTAACAAAGCACTAGTTACGAGTCATATTGAAAATAGTAGTGATCTACTAAGATCTCCAATCAAATTAATTTTTTATTTTCTGAAACTTGGGGAATATCATTATATTAGATATATATTGACATCCGTACGGTTGGATCGTTCAAAAATATTTTTTTTTAAATAGAAACAATAATCCGTAACAAAGCACTAGTTACGATTCATATTGAAAATAGTAGTGATCTACTAAGATCTCCAATCAAATTTATTTTTTATTTTCTAAAACTTGGGGAATATCATTATATTAGATATATATTGACATCCGTACGGTTGGATCGTTCAAAAATATTTTTCAAAAAATAGAAACAATAATCCGTAACAAAGCACTAGTTACGAGTCATATTGAAAATAGTAGTGATCTACTAAGATCTCCAATCAAATTAATTTTTAATTTTCTGAAACTTGGGGAATATCATTATATTAGATATATATTGACATCCGTACAGTTGGATCGTTCAAAAATATTTTTTAAAAAATAGAAACAATAATCCGTAACAAAGCACTAGTTACGAGTCATATTGAAAATAGTAGTGATCTACTAAGATCTCCAATCAAATTAATTTTTTATTTTCTGAAACTTGGGGAATATCATTATATTAGATATACATTGACATCCGTACGGTTGGATCGTTCAAAAATATTTTTTAAAAAATAGAAACAATAATCCGTAACAAAGCACTAGTTACGAGTCATATTGAAAATAGTAGTGATCTACTAAGATCTCCAATCAAATTAATTTTTTATTTTCTGAAACTTGGGGAATATCATTATATTAGATATATATTGACATCCGTACGGTTGGATCGTTCAAAAATATTTTTTTTAAAATAGAAACAATAATCCGTAACAAAGCACTAGTTACGAGTCATATTGAAAATAGTAGTGATCTACTAAGATCTCCAATCAAATTAATTTTTAATTTTCTGAAACTTGGGGAATATCATTATATTAGATATATATTGACATCCGTACAGTTGGATCGTTCAAAAATATTTTTTAAAAAATAGAAACAATAATCCGTAACAAAGCACTAGTTACGAGTCATATTGAAAATAGTAGTGATCTACTAAGATCTCCAATCAAATTAATTTTTTATTTTCTGAAACTTGGGGAATATCATTATATTAGATATACATTGACATCCGTACGGTTGGATCGTTCAAAAATATTTTTTAAAAAATAGAAACAATAATCCGTAACAAAGCACTAGTTACGAGTCATATTGAAAATAGTAGTGATCTACTAAGATCTCCAATCAAATTAATTTTTTATTTTCTGAAACTTGGGGAATATCATTATATTAGATATACATTGACATCCGTACGGTTGGATCGTTCAAAAATATTTTTTAAAAAATAGAAACAATAATCCGTAACAAAGCACTAGTTACGAGTCATATTGAAAATAGTAGTGATCTACTAAGATCTCCAATCAAATTAATTTTTTATTTTCTGAAACTTGGGGAATATCATTATATTAGATATATATTGATATCCGTACGGTTGGATCGTTCAAAAATATTTTTTAAAAAATAGAAACAATAATCCGTAACAAAGCAGTAGTTACGAGTCATATTGAAAATAGTAGTGATCTACTAAGATCTCCAATCAAATTAGATTTTTATTTTCTGAAACTTGGGGAATATCATTATATTAGATATACATTGACATCCGTACGGTTGGATCGTTCAAAAATATTTTTTAAAAAATAGAAACAATAATCCGTAACAAAGCACTAGTTACGAGTCATATTGAAAATAGTAGTGATCTACTAAGATCTCCAATCAAATTAATTTTTTATTTTCTGAAACTTGGGGAATATCATTATATTAGATATATATTGACATCCGTACGGTTGGATCGTTCAAAAATATTTTTTTTTAAATAGAAACAATAATCCGTAACAAAGCACTAGTTACGATTCATATTGAAAATAGTAGTGATCTACTAAGATCTCCAATCAAATTTATTTTTTATTTTCTAAAACTTGGGGAATATCATTATATTAGATATATATTGACATCCGTACGGTTGGATCGTTCAAAAATATTTTTCAAAAAATAGAAACAATAATCCGTAACAAAGCACTAGTTACGAGTCATATTGAAAATAGTAGTGATCTACTAAGATCTCCAATCAAATTAATTTTTAATTTTCTGAAACTTGGGGAATATCATTATATTAGATATATATTGACATCCGTACGGTTGGATCGTTCAAAAATATTTTTTAAAAAATAGAAACAATAATCCGTAACAAAGCACTAGTTACGAGTCATATTGAAAATAGTAGTGATCTACTAAGATCTCCAATCAAATTAATTTTTTATTTTCTGAAACTTGGGGAATATCATTATATTAGATAGACATTGACATCCGTACGGTTGGATCGTTCAAAAATATTTTTTAAAAAATAGAAACAATAATCCGTAACAAAGCACTAGTTACGAGTCATATTGAAAATAGTAGTGATCTACTAAGATCTCCAATCAAATTAATTTTTAATTTTCTGAAACTTGGGGAATATCGTTATATTAGATATATATATTGACATCCGTACAGTTAGATCGTTCAAAAATATTTTTTAAAAAATAGAAACAATAATCCGTAACAAAGCACTAGTTACGAGTCATATTGAAAATAGTAGTGATCTACTAAGATCTCCAATCAAATTAATTTTTTATTTTCTGAAACTTGGGGAATATCATTATATTAGATATACATTGACATCCGTACGATTGGATCGTTCAAAAATATTTTTTAAAAAATAGAAACATTAATCCGTAACAAAGCACTAGTTACGAGTCATATTGAAAATAGTAGTGATCTACTAAGATCTCCAATCAAATTAATTTTTTATTTTCTGAAACTTGGGGAATATCATTATATTAGATATATATTGACATCCGTACGGTTGGATCGTTCAAAAATATTTTTTTTAAAATAGAAACAATAATCCGTAATAAAGCACTAGTTACGAGTCATATTGAAAATAGTAGTGATCTACTAAGATCTCCAATCAAATTAATTTTTTATTTTCTGAAACTTGGGGAATATCATTATATTAGATATATATTGACATCCGTATGGTTGGATCGTTCAAAAATATTTTTTTAAAAATAGAAACAATAATCCGTAACAAAGCACTAGTTACGAGTCATATTGAAAATAGTAGTGATCTACTAAGATCTCCAATCAAATTAATTTTTTATTTTCTGAAACTTGGGGAATATCATTATATTAGATATATATTGACATCCGTACGTTTGGATCGTTCAAAAATATTTTTTTAAAAATAGAAACAATAATCCGTAACAAAGCACTAGTTACGAGTCATATTGAAAATAGTAGTGATCTACTAAGATCTCCAATCAAATTAATTTTTTATTTTCTGAAACTTGGGGAATATCATTATATTAGATATATATTGACATCCGTACGGTTGGATCATTCAAAAATATTTTTTTAAAAATAGAAACAATAATCCGTAATAAAGCACTAGTTACGAGTCATATTGAAAATAGTAGTGATCTACTAAGATCTCCAATCAAATTAATTTTTTATTTTCTGAAACTTGGGGAATATCATTATATTAGATATATATTGACATCCGTACGGTTGGATCGTTCAAAAATATTTTTTTAAAAATAGAAACAATAATCCGTAACAAAGCACTAGTTACGAGTCATATTGAAAATAGTAGTGATCTACTAAGATCTCCAATCAAATTAATTTTTTATTTTCTGAAACTTGGGGAATATCATTATATTAGATACATATTGACATCCGTACAGTTGGATCGTTCAAAAATATTTTTTAAAAAATAGAAACAGTAATCCGTAACAAAGCACTAGTTACAAGTCATATTGAAAATAGTAGTGATCTACTAAGATCTCCAATCAAATTAATTTTTTATTTTCTGAAACTTGGGGAATATCATTATATTAGATATACATTGACATCCGTACGGTTGGATCGTTCAAAAATATTTTTTAAAAAATAGAAACAATAATCCGTAACAAAGCACTAGTTACGAGTCATATTGAAAATAGTAGTGATCTACTAAGATCTCCAATCAAATTAATTTTTTATTTTCTGAAACTTGGGGAATATCATTATATTAGATATATATTGACATCCGTACGGTTGGATCGTTCAAAAATATTTTTTAAAAAATAGAAACAATAATCCGTAACAAAGCACTAGTTACGAGTCATATTGAAAATAGTAGTGATCTACTAAGATCTCCAATCAAATTAATTTTTTATTTTCTGAAACTTGGGGAATATCATTATATTAGATATATATTGACATCCGTACGGTTGGATCGTTCAAAAATATTTTTTAAAAAATAGAAACAATAATCCGTAACAAAGCACTAGTTACGAGTCATATTGAAAATAGTAGTGATCTACTAAGATCTCCAATCAAATTAATTTTTAATTTTCTGAAACTTGGGGAATATCATTATATTAGATATACATTGACATCCGTACGGTTGGATCGTTCAAAAATATTTTTTAAAAAATAGAAACAATAATCCGTAACAAAGCAGTAGTTACGAGTCATATTGAAAATAGTAGTGATCTACTAAGATCTCCAATCAAATTAGTTTTTTATTTTCTGAAACTTGGGGAATATCATTATATTAGATATACATTGACATCCGTACGGTTGGATCGTTCAAAAATATTTTTTAAAAAATAGAAACAATAATCCGTAACAAAGCACTAGTTACGAGTCATATTGAAAATAGTAGTGATCTACTAAGATCTCCAATCAAATTAATTTTTTATTTTCTGAAACTTGGGGAATATCATTATATTAGATATATATTGACATCCGTACGGTTGGATCGTTCAAAAATATTTTTTTTAAATAGAAACAATAATCCGTAACAAAGCACTAGTTACGATTCATATTGAAAATAGTAGTGATCTACTAAGATCTCCAATCAAATTTATTTTTTATTTTCTAAAACTTGGGGAATATCATTATATTAGATATATATTGACATCCGTACGGTTGGATCGTTCAAAAATATTTTTTAAAAAATAGAAACAATAATCCGTAGCAAAGCACTAGTTACGAGTCATATTGAAAATAGTAGTGATCTACTAAGATCTCCAATCAAATTAATTTTTAATTTTCTGAAACTTGGGGAATATCATTATATTAGATATATATTTACATCCGTACGGTTGGATCGTTCAAAAATATTTTTTAAAAAATAGAAACAATAATCCGTAACAAAGCACTAGTTACGAGTCATATTGAAAATAGTAGTGATCTACTAAGATCTCCAATCAAATTAATTTTTTATTTTCTGAAACTTGGGGAATATCATTATATTAGATAGACATTGACATCCGTACGGTTGGATCGTTCAAAAATATTTTTTAAAAAATAGAAACAATAATCCGTAACAAAGCACTAGTTACGAGTCATATTGAAAATAGTAGTGATCTACTAAGATCTCCAATCAAATTAATTTTTTATTTTCTGAAACTTGGGGAATATCATTATATTAGATATATATTGACATCCGTACGGTTGGATCATTCAAAAATATTTTTTTAAAAATAGAAACAATAATCCGTAACAAAGCACTAGTTACGAGTCATATTGAAAATAGTAGTGATCTACTAAGATCTCCAATCAAATTAATTTTTAATTTTCTGAAACTTGGGGAATATCGTTATATTAGATATATATATTGACATCCGTACAGTTAGATCGTTCAAAAATATTTTTTAAAAAATAGAAACAATAATCCGTAACAAAGCACTAGTTACGAGTCATATTGAAAATAGTAGTGATCTACTAAGATCTCCAATCAAATTAATTTTTAATTTTCTGAAACTTGGGGAATATCATTATATTAGATATATATTTACATCCGTACGGTTGGATCGTTCAAAAATATTTTTTAAAAAATAGAAACAATAATCCGTAACAAAGCACTAGTTACGAGTCATATTGAAAATAGTAGTGATCTACTAAGATCTCCAATCAAATTAATTTTTTATTTTCTGAAACTTGGGGAATATCATTATATTAGATAGACATTGACATCCGTACGGTTGGATCGTTCAAAAATATTTTTTAAAAAATAGAAACAATAATCCGTAACAAAGCACTAGTTACGAGTCATATTGAAAATAGTAGTGATCTACTAAGATCTCCAATCAAATTAATTTTTTATTTTCTGAAACTTGGGGAATATCATTATATTAGATATATATTGACATCCGTACGGTTGGATCATTCAAAAATATTTTTTTAAAAATAGAAACAATAATCCGTAACAAAGCACTAGTTACGAGTCATATTGAAAATAGTAGTGATCTACTAAGATCTCCAATCAAATTAATTTTTAATTTTCTGAAACTTGGGGAATATCGTTATATTAGATATATATATTGACATCCGTACAGTTAGATTGTTCAAAAATATTTTTTAAAAAATAGAAACAATAATCCGTAACAAAGCACTAGTTACGAGTCATATTGAAAATAGTAGTGATCTACTAAGATCTCCAATCAAATTAATTTTTTATTTTCTGAAACTTGGGGAATATCATTATATTAGATATACATTGACATCCGTACGATTGGATCGTTCAAAAATATTTTTTAAAAAATAGAAACAATAATCCGTAACAAAGCACTAGTTACGAGTCATATTGAAAATAGTAGTGATCTACTAAGATCTCCAATCAAATTAATTTTTTATTTTCTGAAACTTGGGGAATATCATTATATTAGATATATATTGACATCCGTACGGTTGGATCGTTCAAAAATATTTTTTTTAAAATAGAAACAATAATCCGTAATAAAGCACTAGTTACGAGTCATATTGAAAATAGTAGTGATCTACTAAGATGTCCAATCAAATTAATTTTTTATTTTCTGAAACTTGGGGAATATCATTATATTAGATATATATTGACATCCGTACGGTTGGATCATTCAAAAATATTTTTTTAAAAATAGAAACAATAATCCGTAATAAAGCACTAGTTACGAGTCATATTGAAAATAGTAGTGATCTACTAAGATCTCCAATCAAATTAATTTTTTATTTTCTGAAACTTGGGGAATATCATTATATTAGATATATATTGACATCCGTACGGTTGGATCGTTCAAAAATATTTTTTTAAAAATAGAAACAATAATCCGTAACAAAGCACTAGTTACGAGTCATATTGAAAATAGTAGTGATCTACTAAGATCTCCAATCAAATTAATTTTTTATTTTCTGAAACTTGGGGAATATCATTATATTAGATACATATTGACATCCGTACAGTTGGATCGTTCAAAAATATTTTTTAAAAAATAGAAACAGTAATCCGTAACAAAGCACTAGTTACAAGTCATATTGAAAATAGTAGTGATCTACTAAGATCTCCAATCAAATTAATTTTTTATTTTCTGAAACTTGGGGAATATCATTATATTAGATATACATTGACATCCGTACGGTTGGATCGTTCAAAAATATTTTTTAAAAAATAGAAACAATAATCCGTAACAAAGCACTAGTTACGAGTCATATTGAAAATAGTAGTGATCTACTAAGATCTCCAATCAAATTAATTTTTTATTTTCTGAAACTTGGGGAATATCATTATATTAGATATATATTGACATCCGTACGGTTGGATCGTTCAAAAATATTTTTTAAAAAATAGAAACAATAATCCGTAACAAAGCAGTAGTTACGAGTCATATTGAAAATAGTAGTGATCTACTAAGATCTCCAATCAAATTAGTTTTTTATTTTCTGAAACTTGGGGAATATCATTATATTAGATATACATTGACATCCGTACGGTTGGATCGTTCAAAAATATTTTTTAAAAAATAGAAACAATAATCCGTAACAAAGCACTAGTTACGAGTCATATTGAAAATAGTAGTGATCTACTAAGATCTCCAATCAAATTAATTTTTTATTTTCTGAAACTTGGGGAATATCATTATATTAGATATATATTGACATCCGTACGGTTGGATCGTTCAAAAATATTTTTTTTAAATAGAAACAATAATCCGTAACAAAGCACTAGTTACGATTCATATTGAAAATAGTAGTGATCTACTAAGATCTCCAATCAAATTTATTTTTTATTTTCTAAAACTTGGGGAATATCATTATATTAGATATATATTGACATCCGTACGGTTGGATCGTTCAAAAATATTTTTTAAAAAATAGAAACAATAATCCGTAGCAAAGCACTAGTTACGAGTCATATTGAAAATAGTAGTGATCTACTAAGATCTCCAATCAAATTAATTTTTAATTTTCTGAAACTTGGGGAATATCATTATATTAGATATATATTTACATCCGTACGGTTGGATCGTTCAAAAATATTTTTTAAAAAATAGAAACAATAATCCGTAACAAAGCACTAGTTACGAGTCATATTGAAAATAGTAGTGATCTACTAAGATCTCCAATCAAATTAATTTTTTATTTTCTGAAACTTGGGGAATATCATTATATTAGATAGACATTGACATCCGTACGGTTGGATCGTTCAAAAATATTTTTTAAAAAATAGAAACAATAATCCGTAACAAAGCACTAGTTACGAGTCATATTGAAAATAGTAGTGATCTACTAAGATCTCCAATCAAATTAATTTTTTATTTTCTGAAACTTGGGGAATATCATTATATTAGATATATATTGACATCCGTACGGTTGGATCATTCAAAAATATTTTTTTAAAAATAGAAACAATAATCCGTAACAAAGCACTAGTTACGAGTCATATTGAAAATAGTAGTGATCTACTAAGATCTCCAATCAAATTAATTTTTAATTTTCTGAAACTTGGGGAATATCGTTATATTAGATATATATATTGACATCCGTACAGTTAGATCGTTCAAAAATATTTTTTAAAAAATAGAAACAATAATCCGTAACAAAGCACTAGTTACGAGTCATATTGAAAATAGTAGTGATCTACTAAGATCTCCAATCAAATTAATTTTTAATTTTCTGAAACTTGGGGAATATCATTATATTAGATATATATTTACATCCGTACGGTTGGATCGTTCAAAAATATTTTTTAAAAAATAGAAACAATAATCCGTAACAAAGCACTAGTTACGAGTCATATTGAAAATAGTAGTGATCTACTAAGATCTCCAATCAAATTAATTTTTTATTTTCTGAAACTTGGGGAATATCATTATATTAGATAGACATTGACATCCGTACGGTTGGATCGTTCAAAAATATTTTTTAAAAATAGAAACAATAATCCGTAACAAAGCACTAGTTACGAGTCATATTGAAAATAGTAGTGATCTACTAAGATCTCCAATCAAATTAATTTTTTATTTTCTGAAACTTGGGGAATATCATTATATTAGATATATATTGACATCCGTACGGTTGGATCATTCAAAAATATTTTTTTAAAAATAGAAACAATAATCCGTAACAAAGCACTAGTTACGAGTCATATTGAAAATAGTAGTGATCTACTAAGATCTCCATTCAAATTAATTTTTAATTTTCTGAAACTTGGGGAATATCGTTATATTAGATATATATATTGACATCCGTACAGTTAGATTGTTCAAAAATATTTTTTAAAAAATAGAAACAATAATCCGTAACAAAGCACTAGTTACGAGTCATATTGAAAATAGTAGTGATCTACTAAGATCTCCAATCAAATTAATTTTTTATTTTCTGAAACTTGGGGAATATCATTATATTAGATATACATTGACATCCGTACGATTGGATCGTTCAAAAATATTTTTTAAAAAATAGAAACAATAATCCGTAACAAAGCACTAGTTACGAGTCATATTGAAAATAGTAGTGATCTACTAAGATCTCCAATCAAATTAATTTTTTATTTTCTGAAACTTGGGGAATATCATTATATTAGATATATATTGACATCCGTACGGTTGGATCGTTCAAAAATATTTTTTTTAAAATAGAAACAATAATCCGTAATAAAGCACTAGTTACGAGTCATATTGAAAATAGTAGTGATCTACTAAGATGTCCAATCAAATTAATTTTTTATTTTCTGAAACTTGGGGAATATCATTATATTAGATATATATTGACATCCGTATGGTTGGATCGTTCAAAAATATTTTTTTAAAAATAGAAACAATAATCCGTAACAAAGCACTAGTTACGAGTCATATTGAAAATAGTAGTGATCTACTAAGATCTCCAATCAAATTAATTTTTTATTTTCTGAAACTTGGGGAATATCATTATATTAGATATATATTGACATCCGTACGGTTGGATCGTTCAAAAATATTTTTTAAAAAATAGAAACAGTAATCCGTAACAAAGCACTAGTTACGAGTCATATTGAAAATAGTAGTGATCTACTAAGATCTCCAATCAAATTAATTTTTTATTTTCTGAAACTTGGGGAATATCATTATATTAGATATACATTGACATCCGTACGGTTGGATCGTTCAAAAATATTTTTTAAAAAATAGAAACAATAATCCGTAACAAAGCACTAGTTACGAGTCATATTGAAAATAGTAGTGATCTACTAAGATCTCCAATCAAATTAATTTTTTATTTTCTGAAACTTGGGGAATATCATTATATTAGATATATATTGACATCCGTACGGTTGGATCGTTCAAAAATATTTTTTAAAAAATAGAAACAATAATCCGTAACAAAGCACTAGTTACGAGTCATATTGAAAATAGTAGTGATCTACAAAGATCTCCAATCAAATTAATTTTTAATTTTCTGAAACTTGGGAAATATCATTATATTAGATATATATTGACATCCGTACAGTTGGATCGTTCAAAAATATTTTATAAAAAATAGAAACAATAATCCGTAACGAAGCAGTAGTTACGAGTCATATTGAAAATAGTAGTGATCTACTAAGATCTCCAATCAAATTAGTTTTTTATTTTCTGAAACTTGGGGAATATCATTATATTAGATATACATTGACATCCGTACGGTTGGATCGTTCAAAAATATTTTTTAAAAAATAGAAACAATAATCCGTAACAAAGCACTAGTTACGAGTCATATTGAAAATAGTAGTGATCAACTAAGATCTCCAATCAAATTATTTTTTATTTTCTGAAACTTGGGGAATATCATTATATTAGATATATATTGACATCCGTACGGTTGGATCGTTCAAAAATATTTTTTTAAAAATAGAAACAATAATGCGTAACAAAGCACAAGTTACGATTCATATTGAAAATAGTAGTGATCTACTAAGATCTCCAATCAAATTTATTTTTTATTTTCTAAAACTTGGGGAATATCATTATATTAGATATATATTGACATCCGTACGGTTGGATCGTTCAAAAATATTTTTTAAAAATTAGAAACAATAATCCGTAACAAAGCACTAGTTACGAGTCATATTGAAAATAGTAGTGATCTACTAAGATCTCCAATCAAATTAATTTTTTATTTTCTGAAACTTGGGGAATATCATTATATTAGATATATATTGACATCCGTACAGTTGGATCGTTCAAAAATATTTTTTAAAAAATAGAAACAATAATCCGTAACAAAGCACTAGTTACGAGTCATATTGAAAATAGTAGTGATCTACTAAAATCTCCAATCAAATTTATTTTTTATTTTCTGAAACTTGGGGAATATCATTATATTAGATATATATTGACATCCGTACGGTTGGATCGTTCAAAAATATTTTTTTAAAAATAGAAACAATAATCCGTAACAAAGCACTAGTTACGATTCATATTGAAAATAGTAGTGATCTACTAAGATCTCCAATCAAATTTATTTTTTATTTTCTAAAACTTGGGGAATATCATTATATTAGATATATATTGACATCCGTACGGTTGGATCGTTCAAAAATATTTTT
The DNA here is from genome assembly GCA_037693485.1 of Kitagawia praeruptora. Taxonomy (NCBI): domain Eukaryota; kingdom Viridiplantae; phylum Streptophyta; class Magnoliopsida; order Apiales; family Apiaceae; genus Kitagawia; species Kitagawia praeruptora. The sequence continues at coordinate 76,916,879 of CM075352.1, forward strand.
TAAAAATTAGAAACAATAATCCGTAACAAAGCACTAGTTACGAGTCATATTGAAAATAGTAGTGATCTACTAAGATCTCCAATCAAATTAATTTTTAATTTTCTGAAACTTGGGGAATATCATTATATTAGATATATATTGACATCCGTACAGTTGGATCGTTCAAAAATATTTTTTAAAAAATAGAAACAATACTCCGTAACAAAGCACTAGTTACGAGTCATATTGAAAATAGTAGTGATCTACTAAGATCTCCAATCAAATTTATTTTTTATTTTCTGAAACTTGGGGAATATCATTATATTAGATAGACATTGACATCCGTACGGTTGGATCGTTCAAAAATATTTTTTAAAAAATAGAAACAATAATCCGTAACAAAGCACTAGTTACGAGTCATATTGAAAATAGTAGTGATCTACTAAGATCTCCAATCAAATTAATTTTTTATTTTCTGAAACTTGGGGAATATCATTATATTAGATATATATTGACATCCGTACGGTTGGATCATTCAAAAATATTTTTTTAAAAATAGAAACAATAATCCGTAACAAAGCAGTAGTTACGAGTCATATTGAAAATAGTAGTGATCTACTAAGATCTCCAATCAAATTAATTTTTAATTTTCTGAAACTTGGGGAATATCATTATATTAGATATAAATTGACTTCCGTACAGTTAGATCGTTCAAAAATATTTTTTAAAAAATAGAAACAATAATCCGTAACAAAGCACTAGTTACGAGTCATATTGAAAATAGTAGTGATCTACTAAGATCTCCAATCAAATTAATTTTTTATTTTCTGAAACTTGGGGAATATCATTATATTAGATATACATTGACATCCGTACGGTTGGATCGTTCAAAAATATTTTTTAAAAAATAGAAACAATAATCCGTAACAAAGCACTAGTTACGAGTCATATTGAAAATAGTAGTGATCTACTAAGATCTCCAATCAAATTAATTTTTTATTTTCTGAAACTTGGGGAATATCATTATATTAGATATATATTGACATCCGTACGGTTGGATCGTTCAAAAATATTTTTTAAAAAATAGAAACAATAATCCATAACAAAGCACTAGTTACGAGTCATATTGAAAATAGTAGTGATCTACTAAGATCTCCAATCAAATTTATTTTTTATTTTCTGAAACTTGGGGAATATCATTATATTAGATATATTTCGACATCCGTACAGTTGGATCGTTCAAAAATATTTTTTAAAAAATAGAAACAGTAATCCGTAACAAAGCACTAGTTACGAGTCATATTGAAAATAGTAGTGATCTACTAAGATCTCCAATCAAATTAATTTTTTATTTTCTGAAACTTGGGGAATATCATTATATTAGATATATATTGACATCCGTACGGTTGGATCGTTCAAAAATATTTTTTAAAAATTAGAAACAATAATCCGTAACAAAGCACTAGTTACGAGTCATATTGAAAATAGTAGTGATCTACTAAGATCTCCAATCAAATTAATTTTTAATTTTCTGAAACTTGGGGAATATCATTATATTAGATATATATTGACATCCGTACGGTTGGATCGTTCAAAAATATTTTTTAAAAAATAGAAACAATAATCCGTAACAAAGCACTAGTTACGAGTCATATTGAAAATAGTAGTGATCTACTAAGATCTCCAATCAAATTTATTTTTTATTTTCTGAAACTTGGGGAATATCATTATATTAGATAGACATTGACATCCGTACGGTTGGATCGTTCAAAAATATTTTTTAAAAAATAGAAACAATAATCCGTAACAAAGCACTAGTTACGAGTCATATTGAAAATAGTAGTGATCTACTAAGATCTCCAATCAAATTAATTTTTTATTTTCTGAAACTTGGGGAATATCATTATATTAGATATATATTGACATCCGTACGGTTGGATCATTCAAAAATATTTTTTTAAAAATAGAAACAATAATCCGTAACAAAGCAGTAGTTACGAGTCATATTGAAAATAGTAGTGATCTACTAAGATCTCCAATCAAATTAATTTTTAATTTTCTGAAACTTGGGGAATATCATTATATTAGATATAAATTGACTTCCGTACAGTTAGATCGTTCAAAAATATTTTTGAAAAAATAGAAACAATAATCCGTAACAAAGCACTAGTTACGAGTCATATTGAAAATAGTAGTGATCTACTAAGATCTCCAATCAAATTAATTTTTTATTTTCTGAAACTTGGGGAATATCATTATATTAGATATACATTGACATCCGTACGGTTGGATCGTTCAAAAATATTTTTTAAAAAATAGAAACAATAATCCGTAACAAAGCACTAGTTACGAGTCATATTGAAAATAGTAGTGATCTACTAAGATCTCCAATCAAATTAATTTTTTATTTTCTGAAACTTGGGGAATATCATTATATTAGATATATATTGACATCCGTACGGTTGGATCGTTCAAAAATATTTTTTAAAAAATAGAAACAATAATCCGTAACAAAGCACTAGTTACGAGTCATATTGAAAATAGTAGTGATCTACTAAGATCTCCAATCAAATTTATTTTTTATTTTCTGAAACTTGGGGAATATCATTATATTAGATATATATTGACATCCGTACAGTTGGATCGTTCAAAAATATTTTTTAAAAAATAGAAACAGTAATCCGTAACAAAGCACTAGTTACGAGTCATATTGAAAATAGTAGTGATCTACTAAGATCTCCAATCAAATTAATTTTTTATTTTCTGAAACTTGGGGAATATCATTATATTAGATATACATTGACATCCGTACGGTTGGATCGTTCAAAAATATTTTTTAAAAAATAGAAACAATAATCCGTAACAAAGCACTAGTTACGAGTCATATTGAAAATAGTAGTGATCTACTAAGATCTCCAATCAAATTAATTTTTTATTTTCTGAAACTTGGGGAATATCATTATATTAGATATATATTGACATCCGTACGGTTGGATCGTTCAAAAATATTTTTTTAAAAATAGAAACAATAATCCGTAACAAAGCACTAGTTATGAGTCATATTGAAAATAGTAGTGATCTACTAAGATCTCTAATTAAATTAATTTTTTATTTTCTGAAACTTGGGGAATATCATTATATTAGATATATATTGACATCCGTACGGTTGGATCGTTCAAAAATATTTTTTTAAAAATAGAAACAATAATCCGTAACAAAGCACTAGTTACGAGTCATATTGAAAATAGTAGTGATCTACTAAGATCTCCAATCAAATTAATTTTTTATTTTCTGAAACATGGGGAATATCATTATATTAGATATATATTGACATCCGTACGGTTGGATCATTCAAAAATATTTTTTTAAAAAATTGAAATAATAATCCGTAACAAAGCACTAGTTACGAGTCATATTGAAAATAGTAGTGATCTACTAAGATCTCCAATCAAATTAATTTTTTATTTTCTGAAACTTGGGGAATATCATTATATTAGATATATATTGCCATCCGTACGGTTGGATCATTCAAAGATATTGTTTAAAAAATAGAAATAATAATCCGTAACAAAGCACTAGTTACGAGTCATATTGAAAATAGTAGTGATGTTAAGGATAATGCAGATTAATGTCCAGATTACAATCTTCAATCAGAGCTTAATCAAAGCAAGATTACCATGATCTTAGTCTTTTGTATATTGTTTGTATTTATTGACATATTCCTGTAATTGATTCACTAGCCTAACTTGTAGCTTCTTTAGTCAAGTACTGAAGCTATAATCTCTCTGTTGTATTCCTATATATTCCTCAATGTACAATGCAGATAATTAACTTTCCAAATCACTTATATGGTATCAGAGCTTTCTCCGATCCTTTCTATCAATCCTTCCTCCTTCTTTCTTCTTCCTTTTCATTATGGCTACAAATGGTGATCAATCTCTCATCCCTAATATTAGTGAACCAAACAAACCTCTTACTGTAGTTTCTTTCAATAACTCCATCAAATTGACAGCCACGAATTATCTTTCTTGGAAAACTCAAATTGAAGCTATTCTCATTGGATTTGACTTATACAAATTCATCGATGGCATAAATCCTTGCCCTCCTCCCACCATTACTGCTGAATCAAAAACCACACCTAATCCTTCTTATTCCACGTGGGTTCGTCAAGACAAACTTATATTTGGGGCCCTTGTTGGTACACTCTCTCCCACCCTTGTTCCGCTCATATCCCAAGCACAGACTTCAGAATCTGCATGGAAAATTCTAGCCTCAACTTATGCCAATCCATCCCGTGGTCACATCAACCAGTTGAAAGATCGTCTCAACCATATCACCAAGTCCTCATCTCAGTCAATTACTGATTATATGCAAGCAATCAAGGCCTGTACTGATGAACTATCGCTTCTTGGAAAAACCATTGATAATGAGGACATTATCGAAAAAGTCCTAAAAGGGCTTGATTATGATGTTTTCAAACCTGTTATTGATGCAGTAAATGCTCGTGATACACCTATTCTTTTTGAAGAGCTTCATGAAAAACTTATTAACCTGGAACTTAACATTAAAAATCAGCAGCTCTCTTCCATCTCATCATTTCCGGCATCTGCTCATGCTACCACTACCCGCTTCTCATCACAAAATCGTAACCAACCTCGCCACTTCAACAACGGACTGCTTCCTACTCCAACATCTGCCTTCTCTCACCAATCTCGCACCACTTATCATGGCACTTGTCAGTGGTGTCGTACCAAAGGGCACTATGCTTCTCAATGTCCAGTGTTCAAACAACTGTTTTCGCATATCACTTTCCCCTCTGCTCAAAATAATAATGCTACCGTTGTGCGTACTAATCGCAATTCTCATGGGGTTCAAACCAGCCAGCCTTCACCTCAAGCCCATGCTGCCACAATTACTTTTCCTCCTTCATCTTCTTGGTTGTTAGATAGCGGAGCATCACATCATGTAACTAATGATCTGAATAACCTTGCCTTACATGCTCCTTATGATGGCACTGAAGAACTCGTAATCGGGGATGGATCATCTCTTCCAATTTCTCACACTGGTTCTTTTACTCACTTTACTCCCTACAAAAATTTTAATTTTTCAAATGTCTTATATGTGCCATCTATATCTCGTAATATTCTGTCCATCTCACAATTTTGTCTAGATAATAATCTGGTCATTGAATTCTTACCTTCTTCCTTTCATATGAAGGAGCCTTCTACCGGGAAAATTCTACTCCAAGGTCCAACTAAACATGGTGTTTATGAATGGAGCCTCTCCACCCCTATCGTCAACTCTACAATAAAAGCGTCATTACATGATTGGCATCATCGCTTGGGTCATCCATCTATTTCCATTTTGAAAACTATTACTACTGTCTTTCCTTTACAAATTCCAAATATTCAGCATTTACCATGTAATTCTTGCAATCTCAATAAAAGTCATAAGCTTCCTTTCTTTAATTCAACACTTACTTCAAGTGCTCCTCTTGATTTATTATTTTCGGATGTATGGACCTCCCCTGTTCTATCTTATGATAACTTCAAATATTATATAATATTTGTTGACCATTTCACAAAATATATTTGGTTTTATCCTATGAAAAGAAAATCAGACACCTATCAAGTTTTTCTTCGATTTCGTGCCATAGTGGAAAAATATTTCAATAGTAAAATTGTTCAATTATTCACTGATAACGGAGGTGAATACATTAAACTCGCTCCTGACCTTTCTGCAAATGGTATCTCACATCTAACTTCCCCTCCCCATACACCCGAACACAATGGCTATGCTGAACGACGACATCGTCATATAGTTGAAACTGGTCTTACTCTCCTGTCTTATGCAAACATGCCAACAACATATTGGCCCATCGCTTTTACCACAGCTGTGTATTTGATCAACAGACTACCAACACCAACACTGTCAAATAATTCACCTTATTTTATACTATTCCAAAAATTTCCTAACTACCAAAAATTACGTAGTTTTGGGTGTCTTTGTTACCCTTGGTTAAGACCATACACCTCTCACAAACTAGAACAACGTTCTAAACCATGTATTTTTGTGGGTTATTCAGCTTCTCAAAGTGCATACCATTGTCTTGATCTTGCCACCAACAAAATATACACTTCTCGCCATGTTAAATTTATTGAAAATGAGTTTCCATTCATGTCTCTTCATCCTGCTCCATCCACCACATCATCCGTCAATCTTGATGATTGGTCCCCCATCTTTCTCCCTATTCAGCAACCATTACCTTCTTCTCCTTCACCTCCTATTTCGACAATAACCAACTCACCTCCCACCTCAAATAACCAACTCTATCCAGTCCGATGAAAACGCCACCCTGACACCTCAAATGATATTTCTTCACCTGAAATCACTTCTCATCCCCCTCCACCACCTACTCGTACCATAGTAACTCGTCTTCAAAATCAGATTCGAAAACCCAATCCAAAGTATAATGTGCATCTTGCTATGTCTTCTGAACATGTTGAGCCACGTAATATATCTCAAGCTCTGAAACATCCAAAATGGCGTCAAGCCATGAGTGATGAGTTTACTGCACTTAATCGTAATGACACATGGTGTCTTGTACCTCCGGATCCTTCTCAAAATATAGTTGGTTGTAAATGGGTTTATCGAGTTAAATATAATGTTGATGGCTCCGTTGAACGTTACAAAGCAAGGCTTGTCGCTAAAGGTTTTCATCAGAGATCTGGCCTTGATTATTCTGAGACTTTTAGCCCGGTAATTAAACCAACTACACTTAGTCTTATTTTATCTCTTGCTGTGTCTCAAGGTTGGTCATTGCGACAACTTGATATAAACAACGCATTCCTGCAAGGTACTCTTACTGAAGATGTGTTCATGGCTCAACCCCCTGGTTTTATTGATCCCAAATATCCAAACTATGTTTGTAAACTTATAAAGGCTATCTACAGCCTTAAACAAGCTTCACGAGCTTGGTACAATGAATTAAAATCATTTCTTCTAAGTTGTGGTTTTCGAAACACTATTTCAGACCCTTCTCTATTTTTTTTACAAGAATGGACCTGTTTCCTTTTACTTATTAGTTTACGTAGATGACATTATCATCACTGGTCCTTCTCACTCGCATATAAATAATTTCATATCTATTCTTTCAAAACATTTCTCCCTTAAGGATCTTGGACCTCTCTCATACTTTCTTGGTGTTGAAGTTACACCCACACCTAGAGGTTTATTCTTAAATCAATCAAAATACATTTCAGATATTTTAACTCGTTTCAATATGTTAGGATCAAAAGCAGTAAGCACTCCCATGAACCTTACTCCACCACTCACCCTTACTGGGGGTTCACCTCTCTCATCTCCCACTAATTATCGAGCTGTTGTCGGAGCACTTCAGTATCTCTCACTTACCAGACCTGATGTTGCTTTTGCAATAAATAAGCTTTCTCAATTTATGCATTGTCCTACTGATGAACACTGGATTGCTGTTAAGAGGTTACTTCGCTATTTAAATGGCACTCTTCATCATGGTCTTATGTTTCATCGTGATTCTCCATTGCAACTACATGCTTTTACAGACGCAGATTGGGCAGGAGACAAAGATCAGTATGTTTCAACCACTGGTTATCTTATATATCTTGGTCGCAATCCCATTTCTTGGAGTTCGAAGAAACAACGGGCCCTTGCTCGTTCATCAACCGAGGCTGAGTTTAGGGCAGTTGCAGATACTACAGCAGAAGTTCTCTGGTTAAAATCTTTGTTATCTAAACTTGGGTACACTTCAACAAAAGCTCCGCCAATATATTGTGATAATCTAGGGGCCACTCACTATTCTGCCAATCCAATTTTTCACTCAAAGATGAAACATCTTGCATTAAATTTTCACTTTGTACGGGAGCAGGTTCATTTAGGCTCTATTCGTGTAACCCACATTTCTGGCGAAGACCAACTAGCAAACGTCCTTACTAAGCCATTACTCAAGTCCCGGTTTCATCACTTACTTTCCAAGATCGGACTACTTTCCAGATCGTCCATCTTGCAGGGGCGTGTTAAGGATAATGCAGATTAATGTCCAGATTACAATCTTCAATCAGAGCTTAATCAAAGCAAGATTACCATGATCTTAGTCTTTTGTATATTGTTTGTATTTATTGACATATTCCTGTAATTGATTCACTAGCCTAACTTGTAGCTTCTTTAGTCAAGTACTGAAGCTATAATCTCTCTGTTGTATTCCTATATATTCCTCAATGTACAATGCAGATAATTAACTTTCCAAATCACTTATAAGTGATCTACTAAGATCTCCAATCAAATTAATTTTTTATTTTCTGAAACTTGGGGAATATCATTAACGATTTTAGTGATGTGGTAATTTTGTCCCGAATGTTGATCAAAGTTGATCTTCGCATAAAATACAAATCAATTTAAATTTAAATATTTATTTAGTATATTTAAAATACAAAATTCTTTAATAATAAAAATAAAAATACATAAATATATTGACAATATCAGATAATAGCACACATACCGGTGAAATATTTGAGTGGCAATAATACCGCCCGATGAAATGTTTGAGACGGAAATAATACCGCCCAAACAGTTTTGACTCTCACTTTAACAAAATATCTCTCTGTTTAGATCTAAAACCCCTCTCTCTCACTCTCTCTGGTAAAACTCTCCCTAACTCTCAATCTCTCAACTTCTTCAAATTCATGCGTAATTCATTTCTTCAACTTTCCAATTGATTTGAGACTTCAGTCAAGACTCTGGTTTGAGTGTTCGGTCGAGGCTTTGTTGTTCAAATCAGGGGTTTTTAATATTATGTTCAATTGATTTGATTTTTTCACTCAAACATCAATTAATCAATCTCTCACTTTGATTTCAGAGCTTCTTCAGTTTGATCTTTGCATTTCGGGGCTTGGGAGCTTTGAGTTTTGTTTTCCGATTTTAGGTATCACTCCCAAACCTTTGAGCTTTGAGTTTTGTATTTCTTTAGTTCAGTTTGGGCTGTGTTACTAGGCATTCGAAAGCTAAAGCTAGTGTTTGGTTTTCTCAATTAAACTAATATCTTCTTGTGATTTGTTTATAATGATGTGGATGAAGCATCGAAAACTCAGTTTAGTCCTTTAATTGATCCTACAACTATAATACTCAGACATAGACTTGGAAGAGGTCCATTCGGTGATGTTTGGTTAGCGAATCTTCACCAGACAACTGAAGATATTTATGAAGAGTATCATGTAGTCGCAGTGAAAATGTTACATCATATCAAGGAGGATAGCATTAAAAAAGTATTAGATAACCATTGGTTGATTGTTGTAGCACTTGGAAGTGGAAGGAAAAAACAAATTGTTTACGAGTGGTGTTGACACTAGTATTCAGTGGCTTACCAGTTTTCCCGTCTAAAGATATGTTATATGTTGAACTTGTCAAGTAGTATGTTAAAGTTGGATTATATTTGTGTATTGAAGATATGCATAATACTTTTAAGCCTATTATATCTCTGGTTAAAGTTGGATTTTAATTATTTTTTAACACTTGAACTTTCCCAGTAATATTTGAAACCAAAGATATAAAGGCTAAAACATGAAAAAACACGAATGATTATTATTTATTTCCTTGTAGGTTGTAGGGCATAGTTTCACAATATGATTATGTGCATATTGCTACTTTGCTACATTGTCACGCTTAAACAATATTACTTGCTTGTGTTCATTTGTGCTAAAGTTGTATAACGTGCAGTGCCTAGAGTGCAATATCTTCTGATAGAGGCATCTACACTGGAGCGAGTAACACATGCTTGGCAGCTGGCGATTGGGTAAGCCTGAAGAAGAAAGACAAGAAGCACTCACCAGTGGGTATTCTTCACCAGACTGCTGAGCTTCCTCGATCATACTGTTTAAGGTATGGTCCTTTTTACATCTCTAATATTTCTGTTTTGCTCATCATACTCTGTCTCTGTACATATTTTACATGTGTGTGGTATATTTACCTCGAAGCGTAGATATTTATTGTTGAAGATAAACTCGTTTCGGTGTAAATTTTTGTCAGAGGGGGAGTTGAGACCCGATATGGGGGCTTCGAACCTTGTCTAGGACATGGCCTTATGTGAGAGTTGCTGGATATGCAATATTATAGTTCTCTGATATTTGTTTCGCACACTAAGGTTGATAGTAAACTTGAAAATGTTGAATTTAATTACTATCTAGTTAAGTACTCCTCCTAACACCTTAAGATTTTTAAAACTCAACAGTCACTGCTTAATAGTTCGGTTGTTGATCGAGGTATATGACAATATATTAGTAGGTTTTTTTTACTGATTGTTTTTAGCTGAGATACTATCTTAGTGTCTTAGAGTACGGAGCACAAACTTTTCAAGGGGCGAAGATGGATTACTTTAATGCGCCTGGGAGGAACCATCTCTTTGTTCTGGGACCAATCAATATCCCGGAACAGGTTCTTCGTGCAATGAACAGAAACAATGAAGAGATCTAGTGGATCATGGTCGTCCAACAGACGAGGTATGCTGTCTTCTCTGTTTTGTCAATGAATTTATGTTAAATGTTCAAGTCAGGTGGTTACAAATTTTATGGCATAATGAAGAGATGCTTCTGTGTCAGATTGTGTTTCAGCAATGGTTATCATTAACATTATGGAATATTTAAGCACTGTAGTCTTTATGACCCAAAAATTATTTAATAATCAGTGTCTACTTGACCACCTTATATTGCATTTGATGTTAAGGATTGGACAATAACTTTAGCACAAAATTAAAGTTGGTTCAGTTCAAAATTAAAGACTAAAATCTGTGCTCTCTGGGTATGGCTAAAATCTGTCCAGCACAACATGTTCATTGCTCAAAAAATGTCTTAAAGTTGAATGAACTGTGTTTAGATAGTACTAAGCTTGATTAATATATCTATCGATAATAATATTGTTCACGAATGTGGTTTTTGCTGATCGATGATTTGTCCAAAACTGTTTTACTTGCACTCCTTATGTGGATACTGTGCTAACTGTTAGTATCGTTCCACAGCCTGCTGGAGGTAATCTGATTTGCTTCATGCATGTTATGTATATGCATACAGATCCTTGTACTTATATTTGCATAACATTTGTACTTCATAAATTTCTTGTTATTGAAGATACAGGAAATGTTGATTTAACAATGAATGTGGTCAAACGTCAAAAGCCATGGCATATCTGCTGGGGGTGGAATTTCAAGTGGGTGCGTACTTTCACCAAAGCAAATGGTCCCAACATAGTTGAAAAATTGCTCATCTTAAAAATGTATTTTGATTTCATTAGCTGGTTGTCTCGTCAATAATATATGTTTGGCAATGACTGTTTAAGTATTTTGTTGGATGTATCATTGTGGTTGGTTTTTGGACATTTGGTTGTTGTCTTAGATTGGACAGGTTGGTATGTGTTATGCTAAACTCACGTAAGCGCACGTGGTCACAAGTAATATATAAGGTTAAGTCCAAATTCGTTCCCACATGGATCAAGTTATGGTTCTATTCAATAAATATGCCTATGCAACAATGTATGGTTTTAATTCACTGCTAAGAAAAATAACAAATATGGGTTTGATTACCTAAATTAAACTGAAGTGCAAATCTATAAACTAAGAATTAAACAATTAACGAGAATAACAATCGAATTACTTATGTGAGAATAAACATGGAATCCTAGTTTCATTAGCTACTTCACTTAGAGTTACAGCCTTTAATTAAAACATGCGATGGTTTTGATATCTGATCGAATAACACGAAAAGAGTAAAAGTTACCTCTCGGTATACTAGTACCAATCTACGCATACATCCACAAAAGAGATAGAAGATGAATAGGCACCTATTATGTTTAGACCCTATATCTCTATAGAATTTGAAAACATAAAGGTTGAAGCACAAGTTATCCACTTAGATCACATAGGGTAGCATAATATCTCTATTCATGCCACAAATCATGATGCTTAACATCAACCTATCCTATGCTAGCATGGCAAGTTCTAAATCTCAAGATCCACTCTCGTTTAGCAAGAGATTAACTATTCAATTTAGATGTTAGCTACGCATCTAAAAGCATTAAGATTAACCATACGAGGATATCAAGAATTCACCACACATAAATCTTTAAGGCATGCAAACTACTAAGCTACATAGATAAATCCACTAGGATCCCACGATAACGATTAGTTCATAATTGAACCTTTCGTCACCATGGGATTTGACGAAAACATGATATTAAACAAGATAAAGAAGATGAAGATGAATAAATCAATAATAGAATAAGGTTTAGTGAACAAATCCGTGAAAGTAACAAGCATCCAAAAGATACGCCTCCACAAAGGGATACAAGAAAACTATATCTAGATCTTCTTGTCGTCACGATCCTCGCCTTGGCTTCTCTCTGGTGCTCTGAACGAAATTAGTGTGTAGATTGTTGTGTAGGTGTTATTTTTCCGTGCCCCAAGGTGTGTATTTATAGCCCCAAGTGCCCTCTTGTCCAAGCAATTACCGTAATTGAAATAGGATAGAATTCCGGTAATTTCCATCTTTGATAGGATTAAAATTGCAATTCCCATGTTTACTTATGATTCTGGAAGTTTCTGGCCGTCCCAATTAATTCCATGTTGGATAGGAGAAGAATTTGCAGCACTTTCCCATTTAAAGTCAGATTCCAGGAACTTCAGGATTTTTCTACCGCGCACAGGCGCGGCCGCGTGCGCTTCCCACTGTCTCCAAGCGCGCCCGCGCTGTGTAATATAATGCTGTTTCTCCTCGCGCGCCCGCACTGTCTACCTGCATATCACAGGCGCGCCCGCGCTGGGCTACTGATCTCGCAGAACTGCACTTTACTTTTGCTGATTTTTCCTCCGTCTTCAATTGCAATTCTCGGCACTTGTTCTAGTGACCTTCAAAACACCATATAATCGCTAAAACTCTATACCTGCATTAGAGATACACCCTGCACAATTCTACACAAAAACACGTCAAATCACACAAATACTTGAGATACAAGACACCAATTCAAGCCGAAATGGAACGATCCACGTGGATATAACTCCACTTATCACACCCCCAAACTTAAACCGATGCTTGTCCTCAAGCATAAACAACAAAAATATTTACAACTAACTAGTACCACTTCCGTAGGTGATCACGGTTGCATTTGGCATATGCAACAAGCCCTTTAAACCCCTAGGCAGCCCTAGTGGACGAGTAAGGTCTCGTGAGGGCCTATAGCGAATGTACCCACAAAATTCAATGCAATGCCATGCATGAATGCAACTAATATGAAAATGCAAATGATTTACTACTAATATCCTACCATACCTTCAAATCCTCTCATGCCATAACAACTTAAGAATCAAAGTAAATACGCAATGTCTTGGTGTCGAAAGTGCAAGTATTCACATAGTCTACTCAATGAACATGCATAAGTTCTCACAAGCCCATGTCAAATGTAAGAATAAGTTAGTAATCATGCTAAGCCTACAAGAGTACATCTTTGAGACAAAACTCGGGATCTTATACGAAAAAACAAGCAAACACTCAGAATCCACTCACAAAAGAATATTCACTCAAGAACAAGGGTAAGTGTATCACTCAATTCCAACAAAATCATAAACATGCTTGACATTTGGTATCAATCTAACTCTTAACACAACATACATCAATGACGATAATCAAAAGGTCTTTATTTGGGTTGTAACGGGGCTAGGGACAAGGTATGTCAAATAAGCCAAAACAGGTGAAGTGTCAAAAGCTAGTAAGTACCTTAATAAATCATACACAACACCCTATTTCCCCCCCACATAATTTTTACTAAAACAACACTCGACTAGTCGACTGAAATAGGATCACAACAATACAAACATGCTCTCATAATATATTTTTCCTTTTTTTCTTTTTTTTTTCTCTCCTTTTTTTTTCGAGAGCTAAATAAAACAATAATATAACAATACACTACAAGAAAAAGTTGAATAGACATCACACATTAGACATCAGTTACTAATGCCACTGATGTTAAAAGCTTTAATAACATCACCCTAAAATAATGTGATGTCTTTCTAGTTCTAAGACATCGTTTCTATTAAAACTGATGTCTAAAGTTCGACTTAAAAAAATTGAATCCGGGCGGTTTCCAAATATTTCCCCCTTAGTCAAAAATTTCCCTCTTTTATGCCAAATATTCCACCCTTCCAATTGTTTCCCCCGGTTTTCAACAAACAAAATAATAAAATCAAAAACTTATTAAACTCTCACAAAACTCTCTCGTCTCTCACTCTCACAAAACTCCCCCGACTGAACCCTAGATCTATTCTCTGCAAATTCACGAATCTATTCACACACCTTCACAAATTCACGATCTATTCTCTGCAACATCAAAACCCTAGATCGAAAAGAGGTTAACCAGTTTCAATAACACGGAACCCTAGCTTTTGTGTGGGTGAAAATTGGTCAATTTGTGTTAATTAGGCGAAGCTAAAGCCTAAATTGTGGTATTCTCTCTAATTATTACATGATAATTAGATTTTAAACTCTCTAATTGAGTTTGATGGAAGCCACCGTCCCCTCATTGTTTCGTATGTGTTACTCCTTTGTATTCTATTATATCCCCTTAGTTTATCTTTTTATTTGTATTTAGGACACAATTTAAGCTGATTGATGTCCTGTTATCCCCCGGACAACTCGTATATGTGCAGTTATGTCTTATCTACAACTATTGAAGATCTTGATAAATTAAAAGCTACTAAGGATGATGTTGATGTGAAGCTTAAGTGGCTTGGTCTCTTTCACAGGAGGAAGCATCACTGTAAGTTTTTAAGCTCTCAAAGTTGTTGATTTTGCTTTAAGAAGCTCATGTATTGTATATATTACTACGTTAATGTGCAATTTTTGATTGGTGTTTTGAGGTTTATAAGTTTCTCCTCCTGCTGATTTTAATTTAATCTCCCCTGATGTTGATAAATATCTTGATTCCTTGTTTATGTACAATTTTCTTGTGCACCATAGAATTCAGAGCCTGTGATATCTTCACCATTATTATACTTCTGACCCTTTTGATAAAAAAATTAAAATATTTTGGAAAGTGCCAATTGTGGCAACATTAACCTGTGTTAATTTCTTGTATATTTAACTGGTTATACTTTGATATGACGATTAGCATGACAGAATTATGTAAAAATTAGAGTATAGATCACTTAATATGATCTATATATTCTTCTGTCCAGTAGCTCTATGTTCTAGTAATTTTTTTATGCTTCCACACTTGCAAACTTTTTGAAAAATTTAAATGTATTTGGCTTAAAATAAGTGTCGAGTGTCGAGTGTCCGACACCGGTACTCCGAGGTAAAATGAAGAGTCCGAGTAACATATGAAACACAAAGTTGATGTTTGTCGCAAAAAGAGTGTTTGCAAGCAATCATGATTATTTTTTCTCGTACAGGATTTCTGTGGGATAGACACTGGATGGTCATCAACTCAAAGGGCAGGGCATGTACTCAAAGAGTAGAACCTAGGCTTGCTTTAGTGGAAGTGGAGCTGTCGAGTGAGGCATTCTCCGTTGGTTGGAAGCCTACCAAGAGCTCTTATCTAGGTAAGTTTTATGTAATAATGTCAACTGGAAACTATGTGCTCTACATCATTTGATGTATATTCAACTTTTTAAATTCTGTAACCTCTGCAATTTGCTATTTCTGGAGGTAAAAAACCATATTTTTTGTACCATATACGAGAAACAAGACAATGACTTGTTTTAGTGCTGGATCTTCCCCATAGTGATCAGGGCACTGCAATGGATGATCTAAAGGTGTCATTAAACAAACCGTGTGAAAAATCTGATGGAGTTACAGTGTGGGAGTGGACAGGCTCTGTCTTGGATGAAGGAGCAGAGGCATCAAAATGGTTCTCTGATTTTATTGGCAAACCCAGTCGTCTAGTGCGATTCAATGAAGGTAGTGCTCAATTTCTGGTGTCTTTTAGTAGAATTTTTTTATACGATATTGGTTAGAACAAAAAGTTCAAGAGTCTCTCTTATCATTTCATATCAATGAACAATGTTTTCTTTGCTTGATAAGTTTCCTCTGCTTGAAGTTAAAGTCCATGCTTCAGACTAAGGAACCAAGTATATGTTGCATGTGTAGTAGCGCTGGTTTTCTCTTCTAATAAATCTTTTCAGAGTGTGTTTGGTCTTGTCTTATATAAGTAGCTATAATCCTACGATAGAAGTGTTTAAAATGCTCGAGATTTCTTGGAATTTATGTTGTAAAATGATTAGATAAACACTGATTCTTCATTTGCTACATGGCATCACCATTTCTCTAGACTAAAATGTATTTTAAATAGAACAATACTGTACTAATTAATCGCTGTCTAAACTGATTGACTTTCGATCATACATACAGAGTATGACTCCAGGCCTCTGCCCACTTATGCTCCTACTCCTGGATATAATCTTGTGTTTACCGACCAGTACCAATTTCTGATGCTTTCCCAGGTTACTTAAACAGTTAGTTTAGGTAAATTATGTATATTTATGCAGCGCTGGTGCTTGATATTGGTATAGATATTTTATGCAGGGATCTTTAGATGCACTTAATAATCAGCTGGAGAAGCCTCTACCCATTAATCGTTTCCGACCCAGGTGGTTTAAACTTTTGGGTTTAACTTTGTTATAACTGAAGATACTGCATCTTTCTCCTAAGGCCTCTTATGTCTTCTTTTGTTATGCAGTAAAATTGGAAAGCTGACATTAACAAGACTATTGATAGCACATGATGCTATGATATCGCACAACAGTCCCAATGCCTCCAGCGTTGTCCATTCAGAAGAAGTTTTAGGACTATATCAGGATTTAATGAAGATGGATCCAACACATTCTCAATACTTTAAGGATGAGTACAGTTCTGTCTTGCTGAAGAAGGTTTTTTTTTTCCTAATTCTTCTTGTTGGGGTGAAAGCATATTCTTTATCTGGTCATTAGACTCGGACCTAATTTGCAGTCCACTTAAACAATTTTTTTACAGACACATAATTAAACTCATAAAATTTAAGGACAAAGAAAGAATAGTTACAGAATCTGTTAAATCTGACATTGAGCTAGTACAAAATGGGAACCAACATATAAATAAGAAGATGAAAACCAACTAAGCAATCTAAGACTGGTTTGTAACATGGTGTGTGCGTGTGATTATATTAAAAAAAAATACATTAAATGGTTGAGGAAGAAATCAAAACAAGAAGAAAGAACAGTGTTTCTTCGTTAGTATCTCTCTCACTATATCCATGTTTTCACAGAATCATCCAACTCTTTCTTTTTTGTCACAGTCAACTTTATTATCCTCTGTACTAGTCTATCGTATCTCAGCCCTCCATGTCTACTACCTGTTTCTACTTAAAATTAGATGCCAATGGTGATGCCATCTAGTAATTTTTTTTCTGTTCCTTGTACTTGTCAAAACTTTAATCATAATCTCTGAAATTTTTAATTGGTGAGAAAAGAACTAAACCTGGATGTGTGACACGAAGCTAATGCCAAGATTTTCACTTTTGTTAATATGATCTGTTTAGAATCCACATGAGACGACTCCTGCTAAATCATATTCTTGTGAGCCTGAACTGGAGGAAACACCGCAGAAATCTCTCAATGAAAAGCAGCAGGTAACTGTTAAATAATTGGCATCCATATATCATTGTACATGATTGCTAATTTGCTACTACGTTGACAACCATTTACTATTTAAAAGTAAGCTTTTGTTTGCGATTTAACGATGCCTATATATATGGAAGTAAAAACTTTTTATTAAAAAAATGTAGCTTTTGTTCAATACTTGCTTGTTGCTCATTTCACACTCATGTGGTAGTGATTTAATTTTTGAAATAAGAATGCTTGTCTATGAACTCAAGAATCAATTGAGTTGAGCATCACGCGAATAGCGAACAACCCTGTTGCTTGTTTCTAAATGTCTTACCGATAGATTATCAACTACTGGTTATGTCACACTTCACCAGGCTAATTGAAACAATAGTTTTTAAGGGTAACATAATCACACAACATACTTAATTTGCATCATGCCAATATCTTACATAAAGATATCAAGCAACAGTAATCAAAGTATCTTTCAGTTAGAAAAGCCAAGGATGCGTTAGAAAAGCCAGATGTGAGTTATTATTTGATTAAATTTACATCTAATATCAGTGGAAAGTCCAGTAAAACATTGTACCTGCCAGTTAAGGTTTTCATGGATCAATCAACTAAATATTTCTTATTAAAAATTTTGAAGAACACTTCTGTTGATTTATTAGATGCCTTTGTAGACAAGGTTTTCAAATTTGTCGACCAGCCATATCTCGAAACTCAGGTAACTTCTCAACACAAATTTGTCATCAGGCTACACACATGCATATAGGTTTGCGGTATATGAAAAACACATTTTAGAGTAGGAGGAACAGTGTTAACAATTGTTCTGCACTTTATTCTCCACAATTCTTGTATCATATATATTTCCCCCTTTTATACAATCACTGTTATAATAACTTCTTAAAAACCAGAGAAATTTTGCTCCAGTTGAAGAGATCGGCAACAAAGTTCTTGTTAATAACGTTGAAGGGGAGATTCCGTGTCATTTTCCTGATGGTGTTTACGTAAGGAATGGTATGTAATATGACCAATTAGAATCTCATATTTACATAGTTATAAATAATATGTAGTTACATAGTAGGGTCTAATGAATGTTGCATTGTCTTTAGGTACTTGGACAACCCACATATCATTATCTAGATCTTAGATGCATGTTAGGGAAGCTAGTTAGTTTGATAGGTAAGTCATAAATTCTAAAACTATCTGTATTGACCAAAACTAGTAGCCGTTTGTTTATATAACAAGTTGGCCAAAAGTTTAGGCATCTGTATGATCAGAAACTTAATTAATAGGTACTAAATATATGACATGTAATTAGTCCTGTCTAACGAATATGATATATTGCCATCATAAAATGCAGGGCCAAATCCTCTCTTTGGTGGATTGAAATCAACAATATCGATCCTGGGAAGATCAAATCACATATGGGTAGAAGGAGAAGGAATGATTCATGCAATATATTTTGAAAAAGAGGCTTCTAATGGAGTATATAGCATCAACTACAATAACAGACATGTTCAAACTGAGACTTTCAAGATGGAGAGCAGAAAGAACAAGACAGGTTTTATTCCAGCAATCGAAGGTGATTCTGCAGCTGTTGTGTCTGCTTATCTCCTAAATATGGTAAGCACATAATAAGATCCTTATAATTTTCATGTTCTAATCGATATGATGTCGACCTTATTGCAACTGATGTTCATTTTTTGCAGCTGAGATTTGGAAAAGTAAATAAATTTATTAGTAATACCAATGTTTTCGAGCATGCGAGGAAGTATTACTCGATTGCTGAAAGTGACATGCCTCAGGAGATTGATATTCATACACTGGAAACATTTGGGACATGGGATGTCGACGGAACTTGGAATAGACCCTTCACTAGCCATCCAAAGGTACATATACATTTTTTTAAACAAGTAGAACAAATTTAGTGCAAATTCATTTGAATTTTCTGACATGACACCATGACATTCGATACTTCAAATTGTCTTTGCCTTGTATATTCTGTGATATTCCCTCCTCAAAGATATTGTCCACTTTCTTTGTAATTATTTTCCAACTTAAATGTGGAGAATGTCTTTGAGAATTTTTTTTGGCTATGTGAGCATGTGTTTTTCTTTCATATTGTATGTCAATTTCATTCTTTGTTCTTGTTCTAGTTCTGGGCCTTTGAGTATCTGAATATATCTCGTCCGGAGTACGCTGAGGGGGATGGGAATGTCTTTCCAAGAGCTAGGCGCTGGAAGTTTTCAGAGAATCTTGGCACTCTTGATAATTCAGAACTTACTGCTTCTCGCTTCCAGTTGGATTACATTGATGATGAGGCCCAGGTTGATGATCAAACAATTTTAGGTTGGCTGTTTTACTTCTTGTATATTGCTTCTCTAAATTTTCTACATTTCTTTAGGTCACCTGGGAACCTTACTTGGACTGTGAAACGTACAATGGCATTGGACACTCAATCGCTCTTGCTAAAAGTAGGGTACGGTTTATGAGCTTAGACAGCTGGGAGTACTATCTTGGGAAGAGATGTCGACGACAGTTAGGTCTCTCTTGTCTGGTACCTCATAAGCCTCCATAGAAGATGCATGAAGAACAGATTAAAGTTGAACAACAGAGTAAAGTTAAACATTATGATCATATTAACACTGGAAGATCAGCTGAAACTTTATTGAGGAATGACATAGCAGATTATACCGCATGGTTTGCAAATAATTCAATTGGTAAAATAGTTGATGTGACTCAACTAATTGGTATCTTGTTAAAGTAACAGATGGATGATGTACATGTTGGTCATTTTTTGAATGTATTTTGTGAATGATTTAATATAAATGCATGGTCCAGTTTTTAATTTTTTGGTATGCATTGAAAGACAATGGTTTATTTAATTAAACTCAGAAACAAATGTCTAATTAATATACATCACATTTTTTCTAAAATGTCCAATGTCTAAAAAACAAAAAGAAATCACTTTTTATTTATAAAATCTGATGTCTAAGAGACACATATAAATGAGTTTTTTCAGAAAAAACTGATGTTTATATGTACATTAGACATCAGTATAGGATGATGTCTAAGATAGCTATAGACATCGATTTTTTCCGAAAAAAACTGATGTTTATAATAACATTAGACATCAGTCTTGGATGATGTCTTAGATAATTATAGACATCTTTTCCAAAAAAAGAAAGTGATGTGTATGTGAAAAATAACTTAGTTTATTATATGTTTTCTAGAATATAAGGCATGCAAGTTGTTTATAAAATTAATTATATCTAACCTATTTTGTAGAACAACTGATGTGTATTGAATGCAAAACCGATGTCTATGTTAGCATAGACATCAGTTTCTGACTGATGTCTAGAATAGACATCTCCCACCTAGACATCACATCCAAAATAACATAGACATCGGCCAGAAACTGATGTCTATTGACCCTTTTCTTGTAGTGATAACAATGATCCCACAATTTATTACATATGCCGACTATCAAGTAAACAAACCCAATTTTCAATATTTCCCCCAAAAGTAAGACCAACAATAAACCCCTCCTTGCACACCTTATTACTCCCTTAAACACTCTACTAGCCTTTGACAATGTGGGTTCAAATTAATGTAAGGCCAATACAAGAAAAAGGTCTAGGCAAGTAATGTGGCATGTCACCGAAAAAATAGGATTAAGCTCAACGGGTTAACTAATTGATCATGTAAATATGGTGTAGTAATATGGGAAAATATGCGGTTATTCCTAAATGCCTTTATCATTTTAATCGTCAAATAATGTCATGCGTTTTAAGAAAGACCTCAAACAACTGCTAGCAATGCAAACAATCCGTGGACACTCAAGCAAACGAATAAGATTGCAACAAATATGCAATATGCAATAAGGCTCAAAATCTCACTTGGTGGAAAAACATACTCTATCCCAAGCAACATCTCTCTAACGCACCTAATTGTATTCAAAGCATGCAAACTAAATCAACTTGCACATATTCATGTCCTTCTAATCACTTACAACATTCAATAAGTCTACTAGCTTCAACTTACTAGTGTATGTGTGTGCACAAGAACAAAGCATATCACTTCTCAATCAAAAGCGTCAACAACACAAAATTCCTATCAAGCATGGGTGCAAATGCATCTATTATGAACTCACACGAAATACTAACAAAAAAAACAGAATGTCCTATATGAAACAACGTAGATAACACGAACATAAATGCATAATTACTACTAATATGCAAAATATGATATCCTACATGAACACATAAATACTACACATAAACTACGCCTCCCCCAAACTTGAAAGATTCAATGTCCGCATTGAATGGAAGTAAATACGAAGGATCGCAGAAAACATACCTAAAAATACCGAAACACATGGGTTGCCTCCCACGAAGCGCTGTCGTTAACGTCATTTAGCCGGACAAATATGATTCAAATCATGGTGGCTCGAAGATTGCATTCGACTTGTCTTTAGCAGAAGGACCATTCACCCATTGTTTGACAACCTTCTTGCTATCTTCCCACATCTTTTCTAAATCAAACTTCACTTTGCCTCTTCCTCCAATCGACTTTTTCTTTTTCTTCTTCACACCTCTAAAGTGCTTCTGCTTCACAGTTGATTGAGAAGAACACTCCTCTACCTCATCATCCATGATCCACCTTCTTAACACATTATCTGGACACACTTTAAAAATCACCAGTTCATCATCCACAAGGACATACTTCAAATGGGATGGAAGTTTTCCGAGCTTGACATTCGAGAGATCCCGAACTGAAGATCTATCAATGGAATCACTGATAGGATGCTTTAGCACGCTCATATTCGAGTTTTCGCTCAGCAATTGATCCAACTTCTTTCTCTGACCCGTATCAACCGTTTCCACACTGAAACACTCTTCATCCTCTGTTGGAAATTTCATGGCCTTGAATACATTAAAGGTGACACTCTGATCTTGCACCCTCATTGTAAGCTCTCCTTTTTGCACATCAATCAAAGTCTTTCCTGTAGCCAAGAACGGTCTTCCCAAGATTATGGGAATCTTCTTATCTTCTTCAAAATCCAAGATAACAAAATCAGCGGGAAAGATGAATTTATCAACTTTTACCAAAACATCTTCTACTATACCCCTCGGATACGTGATAGATCGATCAGCCAACTGCAAAGAGATGTTAGTTGGCTTCGGCTCCGGTAGACCAAGTTGCTTGAAAATAGACAAGGGCATGAGATTAATACTAGTTCCCAAATCACATAAGCATTTGCCAAAAGACAACTTCCCAATGGTGCATGGAATTGTAAAGCTTCCTGGATCCTTAAGTTTAGGAGGCAATTTCTGTTGCAACACCGCACTGCACTCCTCTGTCAATGCCACCGTTTCAAATTCTTCCAACCTTCTCTTTTTCGAAAGGATATCCTTCATAAACCTTGCATAGCTCGGCATCTGTG
This sequence comes from Kitagawia praeruptora, assembly GCA_037693485.1. Taxonomy (NCBI): domain Eukaryota; kingdom Viridiplantae; phylum Streptophyta; class Magnoliopsida; order Apiales; family Apiaceae; genus Kitagawia; species Kitagawia praeruptora. Next base: position 76,939,957 of record CM075352.1, read on the forward strand.
CTAATGCGTCAGCAAAAGGAATATTAATGGACAATTTCTTGAAGACATCCAAAAATTTCTGAAGTTGCTTTTCTTTACTTTGCTGCACGCGTCGAGGAAAGGGAGGAGGTGGATAGATCTGATTATCTCTTGTAGACTGCTTCGAAATAGACTTTTCAACAGATTTCTTGCTCTTTTCCACTTCACCATCTAGCTGATCAGCCACCAAGCCAGATTTTTCAACTGCAGACTTTTCAACTTGTTGATTTTGAACTTCTTCTTCTTTCTCAACTGCTGATTTTTGATCGGTTATAACCTTTCCGGATCGCAAAGTGACTACTTTCACCTGTTCATGGACAACTTCCCTCCCGCCTGGATTAGTCTCTGTATCACTAGGAAGAGTTCCTGGTTGCCTACTAAGTAAGGCACTTGCAATCTGTCCTATCTGAGTTTCCAAGAGCTTCTGACCAGCTTGTAGGTTCTTTAATGCTATCCACATCTCATCAGATTTTTCATTAGAAGATTGCCCCATATGAGACTGGGGCTGTTGCTGCTGAAATCCAGGAGGTTGATATGGTGCCTTTGGAGCATAAGGCTGTTGATAGCCTTGATTGTACGGCTTCGCTTGCTGATACGATTGCTGAGTATTCTGATTGTTGCTCCAACTGAAGTTAGGATGATTCCTATTATTAGGATGATAAGTGGCTGGAACTGGTGCAGCAGGTCTCTGAAAATTACTCACGAACTGTACTGATTCAGAAGAGATAGCACACTGATTCGTCTCATGTGCGCCCGCACATAACTCACAAACACTAGTCACCTGATGAACTCCATAATTAGCAAGAGAATCCACCTTCATAGCAAGAGCCTTCAACTGAGCCGTAATCATTGAAGCTGTATCTACTTCCAAACTCCTGCTACTTTGCCTTGAGAAAGTCTCTGGGTTGGATTCTGGTAGCAGCCATCATCTCAATAAGTTCATAAGCTTCATCATAACTTTTCGCCCAAAGAGCTCCACCTGATGCTGCATCTAGCAAAGGCCTAGATTGTGCTCCCAACCCATTGTAAAAACCATTAATAACCATCCAGTCAGGCATGCCATGATGAGGACACTTCATTAGCATCTCCTTGTAGTATTCCCAAGCCTCACACAATGACTCGCCAGATTGCTGTTGAAATTGAGTCAACTGGTTCCTTAATGCTGCAGTTTTCGCCATAGGGAAGAATTTAGTAAGGAACTTCTGAGCAAGATCTTCCCATGTAGTAATGGAACCAGGTGGCAAAGAATGTAGCCAGCTCTTAGCCTTATCCCTTAGAGAAAATGGGAAAAGCCTCAACCTGATAGCATCATTCGTCACACCATTACACTTGAAAGTGTCGCAGATTTCGATAAAGTCCCGAACATGCATGTTGGCATCCTCCGTAGGAGCTCCCCCAAACTGGACTGAATTCTGCACCATCTGAATTGTGCCCGGCTTGATTTCAAAATTGTTCGCTGCAATAGCTGGCCTAACAATGCTAGACTGGATGTCATTGAGTTTCGACTGAGAATAGTCCTTCAAAGCCTTAACTGCTGCTGCTGCGTCACCCATCTCTACAGTAGTCTCAGTTTCCTCGTTCTTATTATCCACTACAAGATCGTCTTCCGCCAGTTTTTTTAAACGAGCTTGCAAACGTGTTTGCATACAAACCTAAGTACCTACAAACACCACGAATCAACAAACTAAGTAAGAATCTGAGTCAGTGAATGCTAACGACCACTGATGACAAGCACATAAACTAAAATAAACACACCGATGATCCCCGGCAGCGACGCCAAAAACTTGTTATGCTAAACTCACGCAAGTGCACGTGGTCACAAGTAATATATAAGGTTAAGTCCAAATTCGTTCCCACAGGGATCAAGTTATGGTTCTATTCAATAAATATGCCTATGCAACAATGTATGGTTTTAATTCACTGCTAAGAAAAATAACAAATATGGGTTTGATTACCTAAATTAAACTGAAGTGCAAATCTATAAACTAAGAATTAAACAATTAACGAGAATAACAATCGAATTACTTATGTGAGAATAAACATGGAATCCTAGTTTCATTATCTACTTCACTTAGAGTTGCAGCCTTTAATTAAAACATGCGATGGTTTTGATATCTGATCGAATAACACGAAAAGAGTAAAAGTTACCTCTCGGTATACTAGTACCAATCTACGCATACATCCACAAAAGAGATAGAAGATGAATAGGCACCTATTATGTTTAGACCCTATATCTCTATAGAATTTGAAAACATAAAGGTTGAAGCACAAGTTATCCACTTAGATCACATAGGGTAGCATAATATCTCTATTCATGCCACAAATCATGATGCTTAACATCAACCTATCCTATGCTAGCATGACAAGTTCTAAATCTCAAGATCCACTCTCGTTTAGCAAGAGATTAACTATTCAATTTAGATGTTAGCTACGCATCTAAAAGCATTAAGATTAACCATACGAGGATATCAAGAATTCACCACACATAAATCTTTAAGGCATGCAAACTACTAAGCTACATAGATAAATCCACTAGGATCCCACGATAATGATTAGTTCATAATTGAACCTTTCGTCACCATGGAATTTGACGAAAACATGATATTAAACAAGATAAAGAAGATGAAGATGAATAAATCAATAATAGAATAAGGTTTAGTGAACAAATCCGTGAAAGTAACAAGCATCCAAAAGATACGCCTCCACAAAGGGATACAAGAAAACTATATCTAGATCTTCTTGTCATCACGATCCTCGCCTTGGCTTCTCTCTGGTGCTCTGAACGAAATTAGTGTGTAGATTGTTGTGTAGGTGTTATTTTTCTGTGCCCCAAGGTGTGTATTTATAGCCCCAAGTGCCCTCTTGTCCAAGCAATTACCGTAATTGAAATAGGATAGAATTCCGGTAATTTCCATCTTTGATAGGATTAAAATTGCAATTCCCATGTTTACTTATGATTCTGGAAGTTTCTGGCCGTCCCAATTAATTCCATGTTGGATAGGAGAAGAATTTGCAGCACTTTCCCATTTAAAATCAGATTCCAGGAACTTCAGGATTTTTCTACCGCGCACAGGCGCGGCCGCGCGCGCTTCCCACTGTCTCCAAGCGCGCCCGCGCTGTGTAATATAATGCTGTTTCTCCTCGCGCGCCCACGCTGTCTACCTGCATATCACAGGCGCGCCCGCGCTGGGCTACTGATCTCGCAGAACTGCACTTTACTTTTGCTGATTTTTCCTCCGTCTTCAATTGCAATTCCCGGCACTTGTTCTAATGACCTTCAAAACACCATATAATCGCTAAAACTCTATACCTGCATTAGAGATACACCCTGCACAATTCTACACAAAAACACGTCAAATCACACAAATACTTGAGATACAAGACACCAATTCAAGCCGAAATGGAACGATCCACGTGGATATAACTCCACTTATCAGTATGATGTATGAAAAAAGCATCCATTTCAAATTTTTTATAAAAAACCTTTGCATTTGACTCTATTTGATGTTGCATTAGCATTGTTTTAATGTTGCAATAAAAAAAAATGGTGTTGCATTTAAAATGAATGGTGTTGCTTAAAAAAAAAATTAGTGTTGCATTAGACTCAAAAAGCGTTGCGTTAGATAGTGGACCCCACTGCTGACGTGGCATGTGGGCCCCACTGCTGATGTGGCATGTGGGCCCTATTGCTGACGTGGCATGTGGGCCCTAGTGCTGACGTGGCACCTTGGTGGGCCCCGCTGATGACGTGGCATGACCCCCTATTTGTGACGTGGCACTGTGGGCCCCACTAATGACATGTCAGCATGCTGACGTGGCACCTTGCTTCCATGTCAACATGCTGACATGGCTGAAACATCTTATGCAACCCCATGAAGTGTTGCGTTTGCATGCTTTTGGTGTTGCATAAGGCCTCTTATGCAATGCTTTTCGAAGTGTTGCAATAGCTTGGAAAAACGTTGCGTTAGGGGTCTTACGCAACGCCAGTATTGGTAACGCCCCAAAAGCGTTGCGTAAGGCCTTACGCAACGCTTTTCAGGCCTTACGCAACTGAAAACGGGGGTTGCGTATGTGCGTTTATGGCGTAGTGGAAGTTGCACCTGTAGCTCAAATTCAATGATTCCAAAATAGATGCACCTGCATCTTCATTCCAAAGCACTTGCATCCGCAGGTGAATTCCAAATAAGTTGCCACCCGCAGCTGAATCCAATACACCTGCAACTAGCAGGTGAAGCTAATGAGCCAGCTGCTAGTAGGTGAACCCAATGAACCTGCCAACCACCGGTTAATGCCAATGAACATGCATAATGTCAATGAACCTGACTCATTCCCTCTTTGAAAATCCGTTTGCTTGAAAATTTAGCACTTTCAAGATGCCATCCTCGGTAGTTTCATCAACTACCCATGTTCCTTGCAACCATTTTATATATGCAAGAGAGACCTTATATAATTCGCACTCAGGTTCGACCACCCTTCACCATGAATCTCTAAGTTTACGTGAGCGTACACATGGTAAGAAACAAGAGGTATCATTGAAGAAGTAGCTACAACTTGTAATTTCCATTCTAGGAAAGATCATGTTACTCTTCCTCAGTGACGATTTCATAATTTCAGTTGTGTAATAGTATAGGTGCCTTTATCATAAAATGTTGCCTAACAATAGGTACATCTTTCTCCCATTGCTAACAGTTTCCACAAACTCATTAGAAATGAAGAGCATTTTTTGCCATTAGAATACTTATGCGGTTATTGCTTTACCCCTAATTGCTATCACAAATCTCTTAATGTACTTCCTTCAAAATTAACTCCTCTGACAAGCTATCCAAAAATCTCTTTCTGTACTTCCTTCTAAGGTTAACTCAGCTAAAAAGTTTTTTAGGGTCTTAGGAATTAAGTGAGGGGTTACATAAGACTTCCCGTACAAAAATTCATCCATTAATTAGCAAAAAAATATACATCCATTAAATGTCCAATTTCTATGGGTTAGAAGTTTCTACTAACATAGTTATCATGTGTTATTTTTGTTTTTTTCCACTTTATCAGCTTGGTAGTATTTCATATTGAAAATTAATAAGTTCACACCAACAAGAAGTTTTCTCCGTGCACAGTAATTTTTTTTGCAATAATTTTAGAATAATTCAATCACATGGGTGTTGATTAAATGTAAATATAATAGTATTTATCTAATTTTAATTTATTTTAATTTGTTGTGTATTGTTATGCTATTAAAGCACTTTTGATAATAATAATCAATTGAGTTCGTAATTGTTTTACTAATTACATTCTATAAAAAATATCAACTAAACTATCACATGCATTTTTTGTAATATCAAATTTGTTGAATTAGTTTTAAAAGAATTCAAAATAACATTTTTTATTTAAAAAACGTGTACCATTCTTACCCATTGATTTTTACTCCTTGTGCTATAGTAAGTAAATTTTTTACATTATGTTATTGATTATGTTATTGAGTTTTTACCTTTCACTTAGTGAAATATTTATAAACACCACCAAAAATATGAAAGTGCCTATATATGAAAAACATGTTGTACCTTTAATGGCATGGTAGTTACTTGAAGGTTTATTCTTAAATCACTAATGGAAGATAATGACATGAATTTGACTACATAGTTTTTATTTGATGGACTCATGGTAGAAAAATGCAAAAGAACGGTTTAGAATAGAGGCTTGCATATGTCTGAGGTCATTTTGTCCAATTGTTTTAATTAAGGTGGTGGAAGTGTGGAACTAAATGGTTTTATGGCCCTAGTAGTTATGTACGGATAAATTGTATAATTTGTTGAATATTTCAAGCCCATTAGTGTTGTTTTGTGGCTAATGGGCTTAGAAATGATTTTAAAAATTATATTCCCTCCTCTCAACCCTAAAATTTTCCTTCAAATACATACAGGTACCAAATTGGGTACCAAAATTGGGTACCAAATGACATGGCAATAGACACTTGTCAGTTTAAAATATTTTAATTGGAGAGTCCTGGCGGGCCCACTATAACTATAACCAATTAAAACAAGCCACATCATTTGGTAACAACTTTTGGTACCTAATTTTGGTACCTCTAGCATTTTTCAATACATAATCATCTAATATACCACAATGAACGCCACATTTTATGTAGATCGGTAGTAACTTAGTACCCCTTTCTTTGCTTTTTTTTCTTAATCCTTTGTTCAGAGATGGAGATGCCCAGACCTAAAACCAAACCCAGCATAAAAAATCCCAGCGAAAACGAGATAGAAGTTGCTGAAGCTTTGTTGCTTCTCCATCTAAAAGCAGTTATCCATGAGAGACCACCAAACATGGCGATTCAGCGGAAAGAATTGCAAAAAAAATATGGTCGACCCACCCAGGGCCCAAGTACTCGCCACCAAAACGAGCTGAGGGTTTTCCAGAGACGTCGCAGGCGGCTGCACAGTGGACAGAAGCACCAGAATCAGGTGGAGGGAAGAAGGGTTATGCCTGATCTTAACTTACCTTGGCCATGTGAAGATGTGAATTTTCACCATTCTTAGAATTTAATTATCTAATTTTTTTTCTTGTTATGAAATGATATTTTTGAAATGGACCTAATGTTGTCATTTAGTTTCCAAGTTCACCTCACAAGAATTTGAATGTCAAATGTTTATTTTACACAATGGGTTGTTTTGGTTTTCATAAAATTCAAAGATAAGTAATGATTAACAACATGCCCCCTAATTATCTTCCAACCTATACTGTAAAACATCTATAAATTAATATTATTGGGATTGGTAAATTTAATTAATTTATCGAGATTAATTGAGGTCAAATTTATATTGTCCGCTATTATATTAGAATCAAAAATTAACATTGAAAATATTAATTTATCGTGGTATCGAATATTGATTTAACGAGATTTTATTGTATATGAATATATTATTCCGAGTAAGCTTAGAGGATTATCTAGACTGTACCCGGTGCCCATCTCTACGTTATAGAAATTTTTTATAGAAAAACAATAGGCATAAATATGCTATGAACAATAATCCAATGGTATCAAGTTGAAATAGTAATAATGTTATGATGGAAAAAGATTAAAATTGTGGAAGATATTCCTTTGCATGTATGTAATTTGACTTGTCCCCTTTTATTCATAAAAAAAATCAAATTAAGAAAAAGTTACAAAAACAATTACAAGGGTATCAAATTTGAAAATGGATGATATGAATCCAATATAATAATTCATAATTCATAAGTTAATTGAATAAAGCAATTATATTCTTATATGTAATAAGTGTAAGATGGATTTTATCCATAATTTTGGTTTGGTAATTATACGGTTAGAATAATCTCATTCATCGAATCTAATATTTTTAAAATAGATGATCAGGATTATATCATATTATAAAGAAAATTCTTATCTAAAAAGGATATAATTTTAAAGATTACAATTTACACTAGAAATGAATTTTAAAAAGAAAATTATAATCTAAAAAGGATATAATTAAAATTGGGTGCATTAAAACTGAATTTTATTTATTTATTTTTTAATATTAATAAAAATTCATATTTACTATTTCGCCTCTATCTTAAGATTTAATGATTTTATAGCTCACACGAAACTCATAAAATTATCTTTAGTTTTAGTGATAGTTAAGTAATTATTATCCAACCGGAAACACTCAAAATCTTAAGAGAAAATGCAAAAATGAATTTTTGCTTTAATCCTATTCAAGATATAGACTGATAATCTTATTTAATTTAGAAAACCTAATTATACATGATTCAAATAATTGACATACACTTTTTCATATTTCAATATACATACACTTTTTAGTTTACATATGAAAAAATTAATTTTTTTATGCTAGATCCAACAATTTTCATCTATTTATTTTAATATCTAACAGTTTCTATTTATTTTATTGTACTCAGACAAACAACACAATACCAAAATTTTGGATAAGATCACTCTTACACTTATTATTAAAACTATGTGGTTGTCCGTGGAACTATCTTCAAATAATTTTAAAGAAGGGTTTTTTAAAACATTATAAATTAATATTGTTGGGACTGGTAAATTTTATTAATTTATCGAAATTAATTGAGGTCAAATTTATATTGTCCGCTATTATATTAGAATCAAAAATTAATATTGAAAATTTTATTTATCGTGGTATCGAATATTAATTTAACGAGATTTTATTGTATATGAATATATTATTCCGAGTAAGCTTAGAGGATTATCTAGACTGTACCCCGTGCCCATCTCTACGTTATAGAAATTTTTTATAGAAAAACAATAGGCATAAATATGCTAACTGTACCCCGTGCCCATCTCTACGTTATAGAAATTTTTTATAGAAAAACAATAGGCATAAATATGCTATGAACAATAATCCAATGGTATCAAGTTGAAATAGTAATAATGTTATGATGGAAAAAGATTAAAATTGTGGAAGATATTCCTTTGCATGTATGTAACTTGACTTGTCCCCTTTTATTCATAAAAAAAATCAAATTAAAAAAAAGTTACAAAAACAATTACAAGGGTATCAAATTTGAAAATGGATGATATGAATCCAATATAATAATTCATAATTCATAAGTTAATTGAAGAAAGTAATTATATTCTTATATGTAATAAGTGTAAGATGGATTTTATCCATAATTTTGGTTTGGTAATTGTACGGTCAGAATAATCTCATTCATGGAATCTAATATTTTTAAAATAGACGATGAGGATTATATCATATTATAAAGAAAATTCTTATCTAAAAAGATATAATTTAAAATGTTACACTAGAAATGAATTTTAAAAAGAAAATTATAATCTAAAAAGGATATAATTAACTGGGTGCATTAAACTGAATTTAATTTATTTATTTTTTTAATATTAATAAAAATTCATATTTACTATTTGGCCTCTATCTTAAGATTTGATGATTTTATAGCTAACCCGAAACTCATAAAATTATCTTTAGTTTAATTACTATCCAACCGGAAACACTCAAAATCTTAAAAGAAAATGCAAAAATGAATTTTTACTTTAATACTATTCAAGATATAGACTGATAATCTTATTCAATTTAGAAAACCTAATTATACATAATTCAAATAATTGACATACACTTTTTCATATTTTAATATACATACACTTTTTAGTTTACATATGAAAAAATTAATTTTTTTATGCTACATCCAACAATTTTCATCTATTTATTTTAATATCTAACAGTTTTTATTTATTTTATCATACTCAGACAAACAACACAATACCAAAATTTTGGACAAGATCACTCTTACAATTATTATTAAAACTGTATGTGGTTGTCCGTGGAACTATCTTCAAAAATTTTAAAGAAGGGTTTTTTAAAAATTAAAAATGAAGTATAAGTAGATTTCACAAATTGAATAGAATTTTCAATGTAAAAAATCGTTAATTTCTTCTCTTTTTTATTTGTACATAGTTTTAATCGAAAAAGAATTATTAAACTATCACTAAATTAATGATCATTTTGTTAATTTCACGTTGTAATATCGTTTAAGTAAAATTTTAAGAATTCAAGATAGAACACAAATATTACTTTAAAAGTGTAAAATATTTTATATTTAATTTTTTTAACAAGAATTTTATATGTAAATTACAAACATATAAATATTAAAATTTTTAATATAATTCACGATATTGAAAAAGATGCGGTACGTTGCATGCATTATAAACTAGTAATAATTAAATACTAAATACCTGAAATTGAAGATTAAGAGTTAACACATTGAAAACACCCTATGAAATGGATGAAATTTGGTAAAATCCCCCATCATAAAAAAAAATGAATCTATGTGTTTTTTTACTTTGATTTTATATGTAAGACCAATTAAATTTTAAAATAGATTTGAATTCTACTTAAATTAACCAAACAATAATTTAGAGAAAAGATTTTTCAGTTTGAATCCTTTCTTGTACAATAGATAATTCATTCTTAGATTAAATATATTGAAAAAAAGCATATGTACTACATTAGCAAAGGAAATGAAAAAGGATTAAAAGGTCGATTCTAATGGCCCTCGACAAATGAGGATGAGCATCATCACAATTTTTACCATAGTATTTTTTATAGTGTAAGTTACCACTAATTAAGGATTCTTCAAATATTCAAATTTTAAATATTGTTTTTTTTTATATATTTGGGTTCTGAATCACCGATCCCTGATATTAAGGTTTATATTTGAACCGAATATGAGCCAGCCGTTATTGTATTTTTTTTAAAGCAGGTAGTTTGTGATCCATTGAATACTAGTCAAGTAAGACCCACTAACATTGGGTATCATTTTTATTTGAACTATAAAAATTGTCACTTATTCTAAAATAATTATAATATTATAAAAACATAATGATCACGAATCAGAAACTTAAATAAATGATCTATTAAGTATATCACGATAATTAATTGGATGGATAACTAGATTTTATGAAAATTTAGAGCTATAAAAGATATTAAGTAATCATAACGCAATATAACTAAAAAAATGTTATAAACTAAAAAGATAATCCATATTCGGCTTTGAACCGAATACAGATAGTAAATCATATTGGGGTAGGATCATTTTGTTAAGAATAATTTGAGACTTAATTTGAGCGGGGTCATTTATTATGGTTTAATTTTTTCGCTAAATTTGGATCATTTATAAAACGAATATGAGAGGTGCATCGACGGATATAAGTGGAGATACCACATAGTCTAGATGAATTTTCAACCCTATCCTCCACATCCCGTAATGGGATCAAGATCTAGGGCTTTTGTTGAAAAACGATGTCAATCAACCCGATACCCTAAGCTATGTGTTCAAAGTCTCTTACCTCTTGTCAACTCAAGAATTCGAACCCAAGAACAGTTGGCTCAAGTTGCATTGTCAGTGAGCCTAGCCAGGGCTCGATACACGAGGGCCTTTGTCATCAAAGTGGTTAAACAACTTCAGCAAACAAGAACACAGGATCATTTTGCCGTGCAAGATTGTCTTGCTCAAGTCAATGATGGCGTGACACAAATTGTTCAATCTGTTAAAGAATTCAGGCAAATGAGTATTGATGGAGAGAAGCAATTCTTTTGGCCTGAGAGTAACGTTCAAAGTTGGGTTAGCGCTGCCCTAACAGATGCCACAACATGCTTACATGCATAGATGGTTTTTCGGCTTACACTATCAGAGGTAAGATTAAAGCTACTATCAAGGCTAAGGTGTTAAACGTGGCACAAGTTGCTAGCAATGCATTAGCTTTGTTCAATGGATACACGGCTAGACATAGAGCCTCATTTCGAGCCAAGAAGAAGCCATAAATCTTTTAATTAGGGTAGCTAGTAACGATATGTTCTTTTCTATTTTATATGTTGATATATACTCCTACGAATATATGGCAAATGAACTTTGTAAATGTGAAGTTTTTCTTGTGTACCATTTTATTCTGGCCTGTTTGCAATTACTGTTATCTGGTAGCAGTTAACACAGTTAGCTGTTTTAATTATCGAAACAAAGTTAGCTGTTTTAATTATCAAATTGAATTAATTGGTAGCTGTTTTAACTAGTAGAGAAACAACTAATTTGATCTGCTCAAACCTCTCACTTCCACCTGCCCGATATTTTAAATTGGGGTTAGGACTGATTCTCTCCATTGTAAGCCGGTTTGGATTAACTTAAAAAATATTACTTATAACTTAAAAATGTGACTTACTCAATTTAAATAAAAAGTGATAATTTTAATTTTTGTGGTTCTGTTTGGCTTATTTTACTTAAAGTAAATCTGTTTTAATAAAATTCACTAAAAAGTTAGAAATTTATATTTTTAAACATACTATAAAGGTAAAAAAATACAAATATATGAAAATAATATAATACAAGTTAAAAAAGATGACTCAAATATATAAAAAATGATATGAAAAAAATAAGTTAAAAAAGAGTATCTCGAAAGTACGTAAATATTTTGAACTAAAACTAACTTTAAGTTAAAAAATTAAACGTACATTAACAAATCAACTAGCAACTTAAAGTGGATTGGGATAGTTTTAACTACCCCAAACAGGCTCTTAGTGCGTGTGTAGTGTAAAAGTGTTTCCTAGGATTCCAAGCCAATACCCTTATTTAGTTAGGGTCTTGGTCAAATGAAAACCCCCTCTAATCGCAACCACACATTTTTTTTTATCTAAACTAAATGCTAGACCCACAGTTAATATTTCAAATTTAATTTTTTATTCATTCATCTAATCCACATCATCTTCCACCATCATCTTCTTCCATACTCCGATCACCAACTCCGGCAACCTTATCCGGAGACCAATTCCGGCCAAACCAAAAAATCACCACCATTTAACAGAAAATCACCACACTGCCCCCACCTCCGACCTTCACACCGCCGCCTCCACCAACAAAAATCATCGGTTGTGAACAAAAATACCACGCTGCCACAACCTCCGACCACCACACTACCGCCATCACCAAAAATCACCGTATGTATACAAAAATCACCATGATCAAAACCACCACAAACCACCCCCATCGCCGCCACCACCTCCGACCACCACCAACAGAACACCACCAACAACCCGAAAGGGAGAAAGAGAGATAGAATGGCAGAAGATTGGGGGACCAAGGGCGGGTGGCAGCACGGCGGTGGTGAGGTGGGGCAGAGGGTGGGTGCAGTGGGTGTGGGTGTGTGTCATGTGCGTGTTCGTGTATGTGCAGTGTGTGTGGTGGGTGTTTAATTTGTGGGGTTAGGATTTAAAATTGTTTAAAATTGTGGGGCTGAGATTAGATCTCAGTTCTCAACATAATAGTAAATCCAATTTAGTTTTTTTTTCTAAGCTGTATATATATAAAGGAGAAAGAAAGAATACAGGGCCTGACCCTTGCTCTAAGCCAAGGCGAAGAGAAACTATCTATCCACAATCTAACCTACAACAGCTAGATTGTAAAAAGAAAGAACAACAGAAGGGCAAAACAACCCCTGAATCAAGTTAGAAAATCCACCTATACATATCTAGATGAACATATTTTTGGAACCAGCTAAAGTTTTGCAGTTTGATTTTGAGTTCAAGAATAATGCCTTTGAGGAGTTTGCAAGGGGCTAAGCTTCCTTTGTCGTGATGTCGAGCATTGCGTTCCCTCCATAAATGATATGAATAAATCTGCGCAGCCAAGAGGATGACAAGTCGCAGAGAAGAATCTATGATTAATCCCCAGTTTGCAAGCAACTCCAACCAAGTAAGAGCACTGCAATCAACCTTCAAAAAACTGTTAGCTTTGAGAGAATAAAGCTACTGTACGGACAGGTGACAAAAAGTTGAGAGGAAGTCTCAATGCCTCCTACACAAAGATGACAAAAGGTGGAGACATCCAGTCCAAACCAGGCTAGCCTGTGCAAGGTTGGAAGCCTGCCATGACATAAGAGCCACTCAAGATGAGCATACCTAGGAATTTTTAACTTGTGCCAAACTAAATCATACCAAGGCACAGTAGGAGCACGATTGCGAATAGAATTCCAAATGTCCGAAGTTTTGATTTTTCGAAGAGGGATACCATGCCAAAGAGGTTCATCAGAAGCCAAGAGATTAAAAGATGGAAAGTCGAAATTTTGTAACCACGCCACGAGTCTAGGATCTGGGTGATGGAGTCTCTGCAAAGGTCTAGGCAAGATCCAGTCCCCTGTATGAATCAATGAATGAACTTTAGAGTCATAAGGAATACCTGCTTGAGCAATTATATTGTCAAACCGAGAAGTGGCAAGACAGATTGAGTTCCACCAGGGTTCAAACCACAACATAGACCCCAGGCCATTCCCAAGTTTTATTGAGAAGAATTGGCGGGCCAAAGACCGTAATTTAAGAAGATTCCGAAAAATCCGGGAACAATCAGAAGGCATCTGCAAGGTCCAGAAGTATTGGTGCTTTAACAGGGTTGTGTTAACCCAAGTTGCCCATAAGGCCTTGCTCTTCTTCACAATACTACAGAGATGATCACACACTTCCGTGAATTGTGTTTTCAATTTCTCTTTTGTTAATAAAGTTTTAATGTCAATTTTTATTTATAAAATGAAAATTTCAAAAAGTAGTTTAGAATACACCTTAAAATATATATAAAAATGAAACTGAAAAACAAATTTGGCAAAGAAGAATTAAAAAAAATATTCATACATATAGCTAGCTAGTGGCTAGTCAATAGAGGTTATAATTCCAAGTCTCCAACTAATACTCGTGATCATGATCATTTGTGCGGGTGATTAAATGGGATTTCAATGTCCCAGACACAATTACAAAATTTTGAAATTGTATTCTGTTTTTAAAGTCGTAAACACAAAAAAATATTTTCGAACAATAATTGTTGTGAGAAAATTTTGCACAGCACGTCGAGAGAACATTGTTGAAATTAGTGATTTCGTTCTTGGATATCGCACGTAGGAGTTGGTCTGACGCCCGTAACTGTAACTTCGCACCTCAACAACTTCAACTACCTGTCGAAGGGGGTGGAAAAATGTGATGTTTTTGGGATTGACTGGAGTACAAGAATGGCTATGAACTCTGACCAAAACTGTCCAGTAAATGTTTCACTCATGTACACGTGCCTATTCGTGGGGAGAAGTGAATATCCGAATCCCTTGCCAACTGCCTACATATCCTATATATAGGAATCAAGCCCCGATGTAGTTTTTTAGGTCATGAACTCATTTCTTGATGATTAAGACACGCTTTGACGTGTTTTATCCTTCCTCTAATGCTGATCCAAGTGCCTTGTGGTGAGCTTCAAGTGTCCTAGTATAGTCCAAGTACCACACTAAAAACTCATAAATCCATAAATAATTCATAATAATTCAAATATATACATTATATCCTATATATAATTGGCGTAAAGAGGTTTATACGGTATGGTTTGGTCGTCAGGGACATATATGTCATTTCCAAATATTATTAGTATTTAAATTATTAATTAATACTAGGTAAAAATTAAAAGTATTATTTAATTGTACACCTTATTTCAAAAATTATGAACAGGGTTTATAGATGTTATTTTGGAACTTGATATTATTTTGAAACTTTTTAGAAGAAAATCAAATATTAATTATATAGAGTATGATAAAGTTATTGAGTAAACACAATATAAATTTTTTTATAAATTTAATAATTTCAACATTAGAAAAATTAGAATTCTCAAGCAAAAAATTACAACAACAATTACAATATTAAAAGTTATGTTAATAAAATAATTATCATTAATTTAATGAAATTTGCAAACATTGTTTTGTCAGTCTTTCAAAAAATAAAAATTTAATATAAAAATTCATTAATAACATTAATAAAGTATCCCGTGCATTGCACGGGATACGTATATAATGTTGTTATCACTTTTATATAGTGATAGAATCCAACTAGAATTCTATTCCTTGAAGATATTTCCGTGCTCCTAAAGTGTAGGAGGTTGAGTCCTTTTCCAACTCCAATTCTGTCAGGTGAAGGTGGAACAATAGTTGTAGTTGTGCCTCCATAACTGTACCTGCATAATTGTACCTTAATATGTCTACACCTTCTCAGCTATACCTACCCACAACTATACCTGACTAGTTGGACCTCCTAATTATGCATAAACCATTTAGATTGGGCCTCTAATGCTCATGGGCCTAAAATTAGAACTATTAAAAATTTCGGGCACAATAACTACCCCAGGTTCCTTGATGTAATTAAATACGAAAGGAACCAATAGAAGAAGAGGTCTAGTCCTTGCTTATACTTTGGATCACGCATGACTTACGACCAATTGCAGTCATGAGTTTTTTCCTGTGCTTCATAGCTGAACCTGCTAGCTTCCGGCCTTTTCCCTTGAAAACCATAGCTTGACTCCTTGGGGTGTTCCTTTTTCCTACAAAGATATCCTTCATGTAACACGCCATGGAGCTTTCGCATGGAGCTCCTATTATCGCAAAGATGCTTTAATCTTATAAAAACAGAGCTATGACAACAACTAGTGATTAGTAGCATGAGCTGAGTGGCTCACATATATAATGCATATAGCTCATACACATTGAAGATATGCCTGCAAGTATGAATATGCAAGTGCATATGATTTTGTATATATTTGTTGCAGCCTTTACAATCAAACAGAACCTTAGCGAATACACCCATCAAGATATAATGCCATGATTTTTAGAAATTTCCATGAACCTATCAATATGGACCTCCCAAGTAGGGATGGAAATCGGTTCGGTCGAAACGGGTTTTGCCAAACCCAAACCCGAACCTGAACTTTTTAACCGAACCCGAACCCGAAAATACCCGAAATTTTAAACCCGAACCCATTGGATACTAACCGGGTTTCGGGTACCCGAAACCCGAAAAAAATATATATAATAAATATTTTTTATATTATAAAAATAATATAAAACATAAAAATATAAAATATTTTAATTTTTATTAAATATTAAATATTAAATATATATAATAATAGATAATATATATTAAATGTTAAATATTATTTATAAAATAATAGAAATAATAATATATATTATTTCGGGTTTCGGGTCGGGTTCGGGTTTGGATCGGGTTTGATACGGGTTTCGGGTCGGTATTGTCAAAACCCAAACCCGACCTGAAATTGATTCGGGTTTAAAAATCAAACCCAAACCCGAAAATTTTGGGTTCGGTTGAACCCATTCGGGTCGAAATGGATCGGGTATCCATCGGATCGGTATAAATTGCCATCCCTACTCCCAAAATGTTTTTAAGTATTTTGAGAACTTCTCCTATGATGACCAGTGTCGTGGAACTTTCCAGACCTTTTCCATAAACCTTGGGACTCTCCGAGTGTTGCAAGCAACCTCATACCCGTACCCACTATTCGTAGATTATATATAAGTGATTCCATATAAGTACCACAAGTGGGACCAAGGGAGAGCTTTGGAGACCTCCTCAATTGCTGTTATGTCTTTTTAAGTGGTTACATTATGGGACGTATAGCGTGCCCAGGTACCTGTTACGCATTAAATTTACGTGAAGAGGAATACAGGTCAACGAACCATGTGATGATATTGTGCTACGCCAAAAGTGGTGCTGCCGCGCCAAGGTGGTGGATTGTTGCGGCAACTCCCACGAAATGTTATAAGAAGATTTAATGAAGATATCCATTTTATTGAAGGCCTAATTCTGGATTCTAGCAAGTTATCCTTGATGGGGAATTAAAGGTAAATAAGTCTGTCGATACGCTCTAGAGCTCTTATCCTGTATTCTAGCAAGTTGCCCTTTTTAGGGGATTGAGAGATACTTTGCGGGACATAATTTGGTAGAACTTGCCCTGTAGTCTGGTGGGTTAGCCTCATCGGGGAGTAAGAATCCGTTCGTGCATTTGGAGTAAGTCATGACTATCCATACAGCTAAACATACGAGGAAAGAGCTGGTAGCAATTGATGTTAGCTCTGATGGATAGGGCTAATGTTGTATCCGTGAAGTCCTCAGAATTAGTTGGGCCTTGGGGTCATTGAACTAGGCTTCATCGCGCGCATGGGCTCTTCCAAATGGGCTTCGAAGACGGTTGGTTCAACCACGCTTCGTAGTGGGCCTGGGCCTGCTAGTAAGAGACCTACTTCTATCAGACTTAGGTTTCTTGCTCTCAAAGAACTACGTGAGGATTGATCCTCTATAAATATAGAGGTACGTACACTACGCCATAAACGCACATACGCAACCCCCATTTTCAGTTGCGTAAGGCCTAAAAACTGTTGCGTAAGGTCTTACGCAACGCTAGAGGGGCGTTACCAATACTGGCGTTGCGTAAGACCCCTAACGCAACGCTTTTCCAAGCTATTGCAACACTTCAAAAAGCATTGCATAATAGGCCTTATGCAACACCAAAAGCATGCAAACGCAACACTTCATGGGGTTGCATAAGATGTTTCAGCCATGTCAGCATGCTGACATGGAAGCAAGGTGCCACGTCAGCATGCTGAGATGTAAGCAGGTGCCACGTCAGCATGATGATGTGTCATTAGTGGGGCCCACAAATGCCATGTCACAAATGGGGACCATGCCACGTCAGCAATGGGGCCCACCAAGATTCCACGTCAGCATTGGAGCCCACATGCCATGTCAGCAATGGTCCCACATGCCACGTCAGTAGTGGGGCCACTATCTAACGCAACGCTATTTCAGTCTAATACAACACTAAATATTTTTTTTTAAGCAACACCAATCTTTTCAAATGCAACACCATTCTTTTTTATTGCAACATTAAAACTATGCTAATGCAACATTAAATCGAGTCAAATGCAATGCTTTTTTATAAAAAAAATTGAAATGGCTGCTTTGTTCATACATAATACCAACCTGTCCAATCCAAGACAACTAAATGTCCAAAAACCAACCACAAGGATTCAGCCAACAAAAGAACTTAACAATTTACATTCTTACCAACATTAACTAAACCAAGCTATGCTTAACAGTTTACATTCTTGGTCTACAAGAAATGGTTAATTCAACCAAATAACTTTATTTGGGGGTTGCGTATGCTCACTTATTTGCACTGTTCATTTTTACACGATCAAGGACTTCCAATTCAGTTGCGTGATGTATGTCAGAATCTGCCTCCTTCCCACGCACAGCAACATAATCTTCTCTGGAAATGGCATTCTCTTGTGTGCTTGCAATAGCAATTTCCACTTCAGGTGTCACATCCATTGGGTTTACCTCTGCATGGACCATATTAATGTAGTTAGTACATTACAAATTATGACATTATCAACAATAAAGAGGGAAAAACAGGTTGTACGCTATGGCAAACAATATAACATGCGCTGTAAAGAAAACAATATATTTTTCGCTCAGTATATTAAATATGCATGACAACCTCTTGTCGCAATGTTTGGCTCAGTTACACCTAAAGCAGGGACTTGTAATCAAAACCAGGGCAAAGAGGATTAAAAACAAGAGAACAAAACCCAGCCTTGAGCATCAATGATTTAGTTTAATCAAATAGCCCCATACTCCTAAGTACAATAAATTAAAACTTGTTTGTCGCCATTACTTCCCCTAACAGCTGTCGACTGTTGATTGATAATTTGATATCCTAATCTCATCAGATTTTATTGTAGATTATGAGATCATACACGGACTGATGCAACTGATAGAACTTTTATCATACTAAAAAATTTATGTTACTATTTTTACATGATGAAGATAACTAGATATTCACATAAATAATTAATATTTAGTTGGCTTTAGCAAATTATAACTCAAGAACATATACTTATATATAATATTTACAGCATTTGCATCTACTCTCTAACACAATAGCGAACTAGACAATACACAGGTGGAAGCCTATGTAGATGATTCAAGAAATTATTGCAAGATCCAGGACAAAATTTGTTAAAGTTTTATATTATTGTTAGAAATTAAATAACAATTTGAAGTCACTTAAAATACTTACTCGCTCCTACTTTTTTGCCTTTTCTGCTTTTCGGTTATTTTGTGCCAAATTTTGTGAGGCATTAATATCTTCTGGTTTGCTTGTTCCTGATGCAAGAAATACAATTTGCAAAGCTAGTTTAGTAATAACAACCATCAAAGAGAACAAGCTCAATCTGCATTGCCTAGAACAAAATAGGCTAAAGGAATATGATATAAGTCTTGCCTTCATTCTCCAACTTTTGCAAGTCCTTCACAGCTGCTTGCATCGCAGGAAAGGATATTTTCTTCACCTGTTTCAAAGTAACGGGATTTGAAAGCCATGTATATAGTTAATAAACCTTATTAAAGAGTAATGCTAATAAAAATAAAAAATTCAGAGATTGTAAGCATTAATAATACATTTTTGTTAGTGCAACATTTCAGTCATGAAAACGTAAAGTGAACTATTAAAGCATATTCATAACTTGTTAACACTCTGTTACCCTTTCCAGTGGATCGACAATGGACACATGGCATTATATTTATTGTTTAAGACAATAAATAGTATGTCCTGGAAACCAGAATTACAACCCAGTCCCTGTTTTGGGCCCTTATAAGTGGGTCGACTGAGTTTTTAAGTTAGAATTTTACTTATAAACTGGTCTGCTTGGCTTTCTTGAGCTCCTAGCTTATATTATCCCTATAAAAGCTCAAGTTGGTTACATATTTTAAGGCAAGGCAAAGACGCCCTTACATTGCCAACTTGATTTCTACTCCTAGGAACACTGGACATGCGCACATACTGGGTGGTACTAAATAAAACAACAAATACATTTATAGCTAGGGTTTATAATCGAAAAGATAAAAAATAAGTTCAACTGTGATGAGTACATGGGACACTAAACTAGCTAAAACAAAGGCAGTCCAGTCAAGAAACCACTTTGCCTTAACAAATTTGTTCTTGCTATCACAAACACCAGCCATCAATTTTCTCACATGTAGAAAGATTTAATGAAACTGTTTTGTCAGAAGGGCACTAGCATTAAGTTTGAGGTGCAAGGAAGATTTTCCAAAGCAACTTATCTGCTTTTTGATATATAATTAGAATCTTCTCGGTTTCTACATCCACTCTAGGCAATCAAAATGATAAGAGCACACATATGGACATACATGATATATTGATGCAGAATAATTTACCTTTTGCTACAGAGTTGTACATATCTCAACATCAGTAGTTCAGTACACAGCTTCTGTAACATAAAACAGGTTTCCTAAATCTGTGGATCTCTCAGGTTGTAGCTTATGCAATACTACAGTACTACAACAATTAAATGGTCTCCATTTTGGAAGAGCGTCCATTATGGCGTAGTGTTACATGCTTTGCCATCCCAAAATCTGCCAGCTTGACACGTCCATTTGGGTCAACTAGGATATTTGCTCCTTTAATATCTCTGTCGATGACATTAAAACAAATGTGATGGCAAGATTAATTAAACAACTTAAAACCACAAACTCAAGAGGATAGTTTAAATTAATAACTATGAAAAAGATAAATCGATGACTTCACAATTAACTAAGACAATGAAACTCAGTTCAGTAGTTTACCTATGCACAGTATTTTTGGCATGTAAATATGCAAGCCCAGACAAGATTTGTTGGGTATAACTTCGGATTGCTGATTCACCAAATTGTCCATAATCTTGCAGAAGCTTATAAATGGAACCGCCAGACACATATTCCAAATATATATAAAGTTTATCGTCTACCTGCTTAAACATCACAAGTCAGTATAAGACTACTAAAACGACAGCACAAGTGATTTGTTATTGGTATATGTACAAATTACCCAGACAAACTCAACTATGAAGTAATAAGTCTAATCATTTTGGTTAAACTTTTACCCTTAGTAAGAAATAGCACTCTTGTCAATTGTAAAAATCAGAAAAAGAGGAGAACTCATACAACATGCTCTGAAAAGAAATAATTACATGTAAAAAAGAATGTACTGTCAATGCAGTTATCAGATATGAAATATCCGACATTGAACTTACAGTTTCAGATCCGTAGTACTGCACTATATTTGGATGCCTTAGACGGCTCAGTAAAGTGATTTCCTGTAAGAAGAGTTTATTTAAGAAGTCCATGTTGAAAGCATAGGAAATATGAGCGTATAGAGGAAGACCCAAATATACAACAGAATTTATCCAAGCAGACTTTTGACATCCATATATTTACTACCACGTTTACATACCTATCCCAACTGTTTGGCACTTTCTTTCGACTTTTGAGCTAATGGAGGACCAGTCTAATTGAAGACATAACATTTTGTATTGAGAAATTAGTGTCATGTATAACAGTGAAATAATAATGACCCAAATCCCAGTAAAAATAATTGAAAAGTAAACAAGGGTCAACCTCAGGATCTCTCCGCCAAGCTTGATAGGTCATGTTTGGTGCGGAACGGTCCATCACTTGAAACCAAGCAGGGCCTCCATCTTTCTCTTCAACAATTCGGCATAAATGTTCCAAGTCATCAACTGCTCTGTATTCTCTCTGCACAAATACAACTACACTCATTACAATTCACACACATTGCAATTCAACAAAAATACATAATTCAGGACTTCACCCCATCTCTTGTCAAGATAACATATAGAACAGATACTATACATATATATAGTCATGTTTTACTACAAACCACCTCGAAATCAACCATCAAGAAACATTACTACAAGTCATTGTTGCAGTAATACTAATCACCAATTTCAGCAATACAAATTACCTAGGCTAAACCTAAATAGTTTGTAATTCAACCAACGCACACACATAAATACACAGGGGAGAGAGAGAGAGAGAGAGAGAGAGAGAGATATGAAAAAGCAACCCGAGTCAAAGCAACAGCAGCACACGCCAAATCAAGGCGACTCTTAAGATAAGCTTGATAAACCTCCGAATCAACCGGAACATTAGGCGGAATCGTGACCGGTTTCATGTTGCAAAGAAAGGACATAAATAAAGCTTAATTGAAACCAAACACAAAACAAAATTGAATCTTAATTTTAATACTACCAAAACCAAAACCCTAGAATGAAAGCCCCAAATAAATCACCCGTAAAATCAATAAAATTGAGTTGAAAGTAGATAATCAAACGGATGGAAATGGGAATATAATTACCAATCAGATCTTGCAATCCCGGTCGAGAGTATTTGATTCGATGAGGGAGTATATAGAGAGAGAGATAGAGGAGAGTAGAGGAAAGGAGGCCAGAGTCTGTTCTTGTGGGAAAATAAGTGTGTTTTGGGGGAAGTTAAGTGTCAATTTTTTTGGTAAAGAGGGAAAATGAGCCGCTCAAAATTTTCAATTGGCGCTTCTGTGTGTTAAGTTCTGTGTTATGCTATTCTTTTCTTTTTAGTTGTAATCTTAATTTCTGAATTTAAAATTAAAATTGTAAGAAAAATTGAAAATATATTATATATCGTTTTAAAAAAAATAGTTGCAATTCATAATATATTTTATATAAAATTTCATATTCTATACAAAAATATTTTAAACTTTAAAGTAAAAAATAAATGAAAATTAAATATCATTGTATATATCTTGTAAGAAATTTTTTTAAAAATTACCACATCACAAAAATCGTTATATCTTGACATCCGTATTAGGCCTGTCAACGGGTCGGGTTTGGATCGTATCAACCTAAATCCATATCCATATTCATTTATTTTTATCGGATTCGGATCGGATCGGATCGGATCACGCCTCAGATATTTTAGAGGTCGATCCATATCCAATCCACGCGATTGGAACGTCGAAAAAATAATTTAAAAAAATAGATTCATCATTCGGGATAAGACTATTTAAAAGGAAAGCCAACTTTGACCGGTTTGACCGTTATAAAACCAAACCAAGTACATGTAGAATTTTTTTTGGAAAATTACCGCGACACTAAAATCGTTATATCTTGACATCCGTGCGATTGGAACGTCGAAAAAATAATTTAAAAAATAGATTCATCATTCGGGACAAGACTAGTTAAAAGGAAAACCAACTTTGACCGGTTTGACCGTTATAAAACCAAACCAAGTACATGTAGGAATTTTTTTGGAAAATTACCGCGACACTAAAATCGTTATATCTTGACATCCGTGCGATTGGAACGTCGAAAAAATAATTTAAAAAAATAGATTCATCATTCGGGACAAGACTAGTTAAAAGGAAAGCCAACTTTGACCGGTTTGACCGTTATAAAACCAAACCAAGTACATGCAGAAATTTTTTGAAAAATTACCGCGACACTAAAATCGTTATATCTTGACATCCGTGCGATTGGAACGTTGAAAAAATAATTTAAAAAAATAGATTCATCATTCGGGACAAGACTAGTTAAAAGGAAAGCCAACTTTGACCGGTTTGACCGTTATAAAACCAAACCAAGTACATGTAGAAATTTTTTGAAAAATTACCGCGACACTAAAATCGTTATATCTTGACATCCGTGCGATTGAAACGTTGAAAAAATAATTTAACAAAATAGATTCATCATTCGGGACAAGACTAGTTAATAAAAGAAAATAAATATCTAATGCAACACTTCAAACAGCAAATGCAACACTAGTGATACCTAATGCAACGAATCTGACACGTCAGCAAATGCCACGTCATCATTAGTGGGTCCCACTTCTGCCACGTCACCAATTGTGGGTCCCACAATTGCCACGTCAGCATGTTGGGCCACCTGCCACGTCACCCTTGTGGGTCCCACAATGCCACGTCAGCAGTGGTGGGTCCCACATCTACCACGTCATATTTTTTTAAAAAAATATACATATATCTAATGCAACACTTTAAACAGCAAATGCAACACTATTTGTCTCTAATGCAACGCTTCTGCCACGTCAGCAAATGCCACGTCAGCATTAGTGGGTCCCACTTCTGCCACGTCAGCAATTGTGGGTCCCACAATTGCCACGTCAGCATGATAGGTCTCTTGCCACGTCACCCTTGTGGGACCCACACTGCCACGTCAGCAGTTGTGGGTCCCACATCTGCCACGTCATATTTTAAAAAAATAAATAAATATATCTAATGCAACACTTCAAAGAGCAAACGCAACACCACTGGTACCTAATGCAACGGTTGCTGCCACGTTAGCAAATGCCATGTCAGCAAAGGTGGGCCCCACTTCTGCCACGTCAGCAAATGTGGGTCCCACATGTGCCACGTCAGCAAATGCCACGTCAGCACATGTGGGTCCCACTCCTCCCACGTCACCATTTATAAAAATAAAAAATATCTAACGCAACGCCATCAGTTAGTGTTGCATAATGTGAAACACTGTGGGTAATACGCAACGCTAATCTATATCTAACGCAACACCAATTCAGCTCAGTTGCAAAAGACCCAAAACTTCTATCTAATGAAACGCTTTCTGTGCAACGCTTTGTAAAAAGGGTTGCGTATGCTCACTTATGGCGTAGTGTTCGTTGAAATTCACCTACGAGTATATACATATTAATGAGTAATGCACCGTATGGGGAATCATCTGAGAGAGTTTAATGCTAGGTTAAGGACTGTGGAGTCTAGTAAGTCTAGATACACTAATTGAAAAATCTCCTCCAAAGTAACTTTTTCAAAATTAGCTTCTTAAGTACAAAAAGCTATTTCAATCCACTAACTACAAAATACCAATATTAGATGTTTCATTTGATCAAATCTCCAATTTCCCTGAAACCTCTAATTTTTCTTAAACCTTTCACTTCCAAACATCTACCCGATATTTTAAATTGGGGTTCCGATTGATTCTCTCCATTGTAACAGACATACATATCTTAGAGCCCGTTTGGATTAACTTAAAAATGTTACTTATAACTTAAAATTAATGCAACTTACTCCATTTAAGTGAAAAGTGATAATTTTAATTTTAAGTTAGGTGTTTCTGTTTCGCTAATTTTACTTAAAGTAAATTTGTTTTAATAAAATCCAATGCACCTGCATCTTTAGGCGAATTCTGATGAAGCTGTACCCGTAACTCAATACCAATGAACCTGCAATCAGCAGGTGAATCCAATGAAGCTATAATCGTAGCTGAATTCCAATGAACCTGAAACCAGCAGGTGAATCCAATGATGCTGCAACCGCATCTAAATTTTAATGAACCTGCAACCAGCAGATGAATCCAATGAAACTACAATGAACAACTAAATTCTAATGCACCTGCACTCGTAGGTGAATTTCAATGAAGTTGCACCTGTAGCTCAAATTCAATGATCCAAAATAGATGCACCTGCAGCTTCATTCCAAAGCACTTGCATCCGCAGGTGAATTCCAAATAAGTTGCCACCCGCAGCTGAATCCAATACACCTGCAACTAGCAGGTGAAGCTAATGAGCCAGCTGCTAGTAGGTGAACCCAATGAACCTGCCAACCACCGGTTAATGCCAATGAACATGCATAATGTCAATGAACCTGACTCATTCCCTCTTTGAAAATCCGTTTGCTTGAAAATTTAGCACTTTCAAGATGCCATCCTCGGTAGTTTCATCAACTACCCCTGTTCCTTGCAACCATTTTATCACTACACCATATATGGCCTACCGTAACCCCTACCGGAAAAATGTTAGCCCAATATGTTACCTTAGCTATACTACTTACATCCTAACGTAACATTGTGTTTTTTATGTTACCTTAGCCAAAAATATGATGTTATAGTAGCTAGAAAGTGTTGAAGCATATAACATAAATATGTACGTGTTACATTAGAGTTGGTCATGCCAACTCTTTTCATCTAATTTATTTTTTTTTTGATTTTTTTAAAATTCTTTAAATAAATTTAGTTTTTAAAATTTGTTATTTTTTTTTATAAAATGAGTTGGAAAATTATTTTATTTTTTAAAATCAATTTTTTTTTCAAATTTTTTTTCCCAGATTTATAATATTTTTTAGAAATTACAAATTTTTTAATTTTTTTAAAATCCTGCTCACAATTTTTTTGTACATATTTTTTTTAAATTGTTAATATTTTTCATCCTAACCTATTACAACACGAGTATTTGTGGTTGCCTAGACATGATAAGTGTTGGCGTAGATGTTGTATAAACAAAAACTTTATACTATTAATTAAAAAATTAATCAAATATACATTTTACATAAAACTAATAAATTTTTTTTAAAATTTATTTAAAGTAATGTATTTTTAAAGTAATGTATTTTTCAATAATTTTAAAATTAACAAATTTTAAGAAAAGATTATGTTTTCCAAGAAATTATATAAATTAAAAATAATTAACATAAATAACACTTTACATAAAAAGTAAAAAAAATTGTGAAAATGAATTTGTTTATTATATAGAGAATATTAATTAAAATAGTAGTGAATGATAATTTTTTTTAATAATTTTAAAATGAACAAATTTTGTAAAAAAAAGTTTAAAAAATTGAAATTATTAAAATACTAAGAAAACTGTCGACAAAATTTTGATGAAAGAACTTGAGCGGCAAATTTTGATGAAAAAATAATTTTGAGCTAATCTTGACTCTTATACATATAAATAAGATATATATAAAAATGAATGATTTTTTTAATTATATTGCATATATACATATAAATAAATGTGATATTTATTTTACTTTAAATTAATATATTAATTTAAAAAGTAAATTAGAAAAATAAAAAAAATTATGGTGAAAATAAGATTGAAAAAGTGAAGGCGGGAGGTTTTCCCCCAATTCCAAAATTATTACGAGCCCTTTCCGGCTTTCCCCTTGATCGAAAATCACACTTTCCCCTCTTACTCTGCTCTCTACCCTCTCTCTCACAATTTGGAGAGAACTCTCTCGCTCTAACTCGAAGAACTCTCTCTCTCCTACCACCGTTAATCAAATACCTCTCCTCTTTTCTTCTTTCTTATTTTCTGTCTGTATCTAATTTGTTTTTTACTTTACAGGTGATTAATTGGGGCTCCAATTAATTGGTTTGTTCTTCACCGTTCTTGAGTTAATTTGTTTTTTTATTTTACTCCGATTAATTGATCTTGTACTCACTCTTCTATATTAATTATGAATTAGGTTTCAATTGGGGCTTTTCGTTCGGGATTTCAGTCAGGGCTTCCTTAATTATCGGTGCTTCCAGCAACATAATTATTTTGTTAATTATGTTGGTTTGTTCTATATTAATTAATTGGTTTGTTCTTCACTGTTTTTAATATATATGTTGGTAAGATGTTGGCACTAGGTGAATTTTTATACCTCGTGCAATGCCAATTTGATTTGCTCGGATGGTGATAGATGTTATGCCAAAAAAGTTCAAAAGGTAGATTGCTCTTTGCTAACTTTTTGTCTCCAATATCAACATTGTAAACAAGGTACGTGTAAGAACCTACTTATATACATTTGAGGTCCCTTCGCCCCTTGAGGCCATTCCCATCTATCCACTTAGAAGGTCTAATATGTATATACTTTATAGTGAAGCTTGTTTCTGTAACTAGTACAATATAAAACTTATATCCAATTTTTCGCTGAATAATATAGCTCATGTGACTGAACCAAGCCATAAATTAACTTAACTTAGCTGGGAACTTCTGTTGTTGAGCTTACCGGCAGTAGTGGTTTTGAATAATGCGTATTACTTTCTATTTTGTTGTACTTTTTTTGTCGAACCACTTTGCTTTTACCCTATGATTTTTGATCAATTCCTTATTTCTGTAATAGCCATGAATGAAAAATCCCACGTCTTTTTGTTTGGCTAGAGCCTAGAAGATGTTTTCTTAATACTATTTTTTGTCCTCATGCAGTGGTTTCAAATGGACTTTGTAAGCAATCGATTGCAAGACGAGAAATCTCAGCCTACCTTCTTCTCCACCTAGCAATTAAGGCTTCTTCCAATTAGGTATTTTTTTATATCTTGGGATTATATTTAGCCTTAGCTTATAATGCTCTCTTTTTACAGATTGTTCGGCATGTGTTGCTTGATGTGCCAAGTCTTGCATTTTTCACAACTTGTGCACTGTTGGTTTTATTTTGGGCAGAAATATACTATCAGATACGTTTTTTCAGAAGCTTACTTTTTTGTTCTGACTTATGTATTCTAATTTGATGTTGATGAATCACTCATGCAGGCTCGCGCTGTATCCACTGATGGGCTCAGACCAATTGGTTGATTTAATGTAATTTTGATTCTTTGAATATCTCACAGATTGTCCTGTGGTTAGTTATATGGTGGAATCCTGCCCCATCGTTGGTTATCCTGTCAAAGATGTTCTTTGCCGGTTTGTAATTAGATTAATATTTGTTTTTTGTGTTTTACCTTTTTGCTGTTTTCTTCCCAAGATTGTTTGTAACATATATTATGTATCCATTGGCAGGAGTTTCCTTGTTTGCAGCCTTGGATTTTCTCCTTTATGGTGGAAGGTGACTTGTTTTCCAAATTTTCCCACAATTTGCATCTATATCAACTTGTCACTTACAATATTCAAAAATCTGAAGCTCTATTTTGGGAATTATAAGCATCAAATTCTCTATCTAACTGAAGTGCTAATTACCTTGACAATATATTTTTCTAAAACTCCCCCCCCCAAAAAAACAAAAAAGATGACAATTATATTTATCCTTCCCATACAAGTCATATCTGCGACAGTTCTATGTTCTATTCGTATTACCTTATGTATGAACTCATATTAATGCAGTCTCTTCTTGATGTTGCAGAGATTCCCTGTAGAATCAAAAGGGCGACGCAAGAAGCTACAGGAGGTGCTTATAATTCATTATTTGTTAATGTTGTTTTGCTTACCGAGTTTTCATGTTAACTTATTGCTGCTTCTACTTGCTTAGGTTGGCTATGTTACAACAATATGCTTCACATGTTTTCTCATCAGATGCATCATGGTAAGTGCACGCCTACACGTTATTATTTCTTTTACTTCACCAATATACCTATATCTTTATTCAGTTAATGAAAAACATGCATGCTGACACTTGCTTAAATTATCTATCCATGTTTTATCGCATCTTATCTACAGATGTGCTTCAATGCATTTGATAAAGCAGCACACCTTGATGTTATGTATCACAGTTGATGTCGAGAAGTTGTGTGCAATTGCTACAAGTGATGCCGATGATGGTTCACCTATTACTAGAGGCAGTAGCTTCTAGTATCAGTGATTTCTAAGTTTAAGCATCTAATACATTATTTGACCTAGAATTGGATGTAAAAGTACTTATGTTATGGATGTTAACTAGCTTCTATCTTCTAGTTCGGATGTTAAATTAGTTTGTTTGTTTGGATGTTGAATCAGAATTGATTAGTTTGTTTGGATGTTGAGATGGATCTCTTGGTTGAATGGTATTTTGGGATTGTATACTTTTTAAAAGGTGATGTTCAATTTTTTTTTAAATAAGTGTTACAACAGGTACACCAAATAGGGGGCATAGGTGGGGCCCACATATTGGACCCACAGGTGGGGCCCACTTTGTTAAAAAAATTGAAGCACTCTTAGGTAACCGAATATTTATGTTGCAATATGCCATTTTTATGTTACAGTAGACCTCTAAGGTAACCGAAAGTGCATATTACCTAAGGGGTGAAATAAGTTACCTTAGGTACCCTAAGGTAACATCGAAATATGTAACTTATAATTTATGTTACCTTATCCCAAAAATGGGTCTATAGTAACATTTTAGCACCCTAAGGTAACAGAATCTTTGGGTTACCGCATGCTATTTATGGTGTAGTGTATGCAAGAGAGACCTTATATAATTCGCACTCAGGTTCAACCACCCTTCACCATGAATCTCTAAGCTTACATGAGCGTACACATTGTAAGAAACAAGAGGTATCATTGAAGAAGTAGCTACAACTTGTAATTTCCATTCTAGGAATGATCATGTTACTCTTCCTCAGTGATGATTTCATAATTTCAGTTGTGTAATAGTATAGGTGCCTTTATCATAAAATGTTGCCTAACAATAGGTACATCTTACTCCCATTGCTAACAGTTTCCACAAACTCATTAGAAATGAAGAGCATTTTTTGCCATTAGAATACTTATGCGGTTATTACTTTACCCTAATCACTATCACAAATCTCTTAATGTACTTCCTTCAAAATTAACTCCTCTGATAAGCTATCCAAAAATCTCTTTCTGTACTTCCTTCTAAGGTTAACTCAGCTAAAAAGGTTTTTAGGGTCTTAGGAATTAAGTGAGGGGTTACATAAGACTTCCCGTACAAAAAATCATCCATTAATTAGCAAAAAAATATACATCCATTACATGTCCAATTTCTATATATGGGTTAGAAGTTTCTACTAACATAGTTATCATGTGTTATTTTTGTTTTTTTCCACTTTATCAGCTTGGTAGTATTTCATATTGAAAATTAATAAGTTCACACCAACAAGAAGTTTTCTCCGTGCACAACAATTTTTTTTTGCAAGAATTTTAGAATAATTCAATCACATGGGTGTTGATTAAATGTAAATATAATAGTATTTATCTAATTTTAATTTGTTGTGTATTGTTATGCTATTAAAGCACTTTTGATAATAATAATCAATTGAGTTCGTAATTGTTTTACTAATTACATTCTATAAAAAATATCAACTAAACTATCACATGCATTTTTGGTAATATCAAATTTGTTGAATTAGTTTTAAAAGAATTCAAAATAACATTTTTTATTTAAAAAACGTGTACCATTCTTACCCATTGATTTTTACTCCTTGCGCTAGTAAGTAAATTTTTTACATTATGTTATTGAGTTTTTACCTTTCACTTAGTGAAATATTTATAAACACCACCAAAAATATGAAAGTGCCTATATATGAAAAACATGTTGTACCTTTAATGGCATGGTAGTTACTTGAAGGTTTATTCTTAAATCACTAATGGAAGATAATGACATGAATTTGACTACATAGTTTTTATTTGATGGACTCATGGTAGAAAAATGCAAAAGAACGGTTTAGAATAAAGGCTTGCATATGTCTGAGGTCATTTTGTCCAATTGTTTTAAATAAGGTGGTG
This sequence comes from Kitagawia praeruptora, assembly GCA_037693485.1. Taxonomy (NCBI): domain Eukaryota; kingdom Viridiplantae; phylum Streptophyta; class Magnoliopsida; order Apiales; family Apiaceae; genus Kitagawia; species Kitagawia praeruptora. Next base: position 76,971,387 of record CM075352.1, read on the forward strand.
GAAGTGTAGAACTAAATGGTTTTATGGCCCTAGTAGTTATGTACGGATAAATTGTATAATTTGTTGAATATTTCGAGCCCATTAGTGTTGTTTTGTGGCTAATGGGCTTAGAAATGATTTTAAAAATTATATTCCCTCCTCTCAACCCTAAAATTTTCCTTCAAATACATAATCATCTAATATACCACAATGAACGCCACATTTTATCTAGATCGGTAGTAACTTAGTACCCCTTTCTTTGCTTTTTTTTCTTAATCCTTTGTTCAGAGATGGAGATGCCCAGACCTAAAACCAAACCCACCATAAAAAATCCCAGCAAAAACGAGATAGAAGTTGCTGAAGCTTTGTTGCTTCTCCATCTAAAAGCAGTTATCCATGAGAGACCACCAAACATGGCGATTCAGCGGAAAGAATTGCAAAAAAAATATGGTCGACCCACCCAGGGCCCAAGTACTCGCCACCAAAACGAGCTGAGGGTTTTCCAGAGACGTCGCAGGCGGCTGCACAGTGGACAGAAGCACCAGAATCAGGTGGAGGGAAGAAGGGTTATTCCTGATCTTAACTTACCTTGGCCATGTGAAGATGTGAATTTTCACCATTCTTAGAATTTAATTATTTAATTTTTTTTCTTGTTATGAAATGATATTTTTGAAATGGACCTAATGTTGTCATTTAGTTTCCAAGTTCACCTCACAAGAATTTGAATGTCAAATGTTTATTTTACACGATGGGTTGTTTTGGTTTTCCATAAAATTCAAAGATAAGTAATGATTAACAACATGCTCGATTCTGCCTAATTATCTTCCAACCTATACGGTAAAACATCTATAAATTAATATTGTTGGGATTGGTAAATTTTATTAATTTAACGAGATTAATTGAGGTCAAATTTATATTATCCGCTATTATATTAGAATAAAAAATTAACATTGAAAATATTAATTTATCGTGATATCGAATATTAATTTAACGAGGTTTTATTATATATGAATATATTATTCCGAGTAAAGGTTTGAGGATTATCTAGACTATACCCCGTGCCCATCTCTACGTTATAGAAATTTTTTATAGAAAAAAATAGGCATAAATATGCTATGAACAATAATCCAATGGTATCAAGTTGAAATAGTAATAATGTTATGATGGAAAAAGATTAAAATTGTGGAAGATATTCCTTTGCATGTATGTAACTTGACTTGTCCCCTTTTATTCATAAAAAAAATCAAATTAAGAAAAAGTTACAAAAACAATTACTAGGGTATCAAATTTGGAAATGGATGATATGAATCCAATATAATAATTCATAAGTTAATTGAAGAAAGCAATTATATTCTTATATTAATAAGTGTAAGATGGATTTTATCCATAATTTTGGTTTGGCAATTGTACCGTCAGAATAATCTCATTCATCGAATCTAATATTTTTAAAATAGACGATCATGATTATATCATATTATAAAGAAAATTCTTATCTAAAAAGGATATAATTTAAAAGGTTACACAAGAAATGAATTTTAAAAAGAAAATTATAATCTAAAAAGGATATAATTAAAACTGGGTGCATTAAAATAGAATTTTATTTATTTATTTTTTAATATTAATAAAAATTCATATTTACTATTTGGCCTCTATCTTAAAATTTGATGATTTTATAGCTAACGCGAAACTCATAAAATTATCTTTAGTTTAGTGATAATTGAGTAATTATTATCCAACCGAAACACTCAAAATCTTAAGAGAAAATGCAAAAATGAATTTTTGTTTTAATCCTATTCAAGATATACTGATAATCTTATTCAATTTAGAAAACCTAATTATACATGATTCAAATAATTGACATACACTTTTTCATATTTCAATATACATACATTTTTTAGTTTACATATGAAAGAATTAATTTTTTTATGCTAGATCCAACAATTTTCATCTATTAATTATTTTAATATCTAACAATTTTTATTTATTTTATCGTACTCAGACAAACAACACAATACCAAAATTTTGGACAAGATCACTCTTACACTTATTATTAAAACTGTATGTGGTTGTCCGTGGAACTATCTCCAAATAATTTTAAAGAAGGGTTTTTTAAAAATTAAAAATGAAGTATAAGTAGATTTCACAAATTGAATAAAATTTTCAATGTAAAAAATAGTTAATTTCTTCTCTTTTTTATTTGTGCATAGTTTTAATCGAAAAAGAATTATTAAACTATCACTAAATTAATGATCATTTTGTTAATTTCACGTTGTAATATCGTTTAAGTAAAATTTTAAGAATTCAAGATAGAACACAAATATTACTTTAAAAGTGTAAAATATTTTATATTTAATTTCTTTAACAAGAATTTTATATGTAAATTAAAAACATACAAATATTAAAAATTTTAATATAATTCACGATATTGAAGAAGATGCGGTACGTTGCACGCATTATAAACTAGTAATAATTAAATACTAAATACCTGAAATTGAAGATTAAGAGTTAACACATTGAAAACACCCTATGAAATGGATGAAATTTGGTAAAATCCCCCATCATAAAAAAAATGAATCTATGTGTTTTTTTACTTTGATTTTATATGTAAGACCAATTAAATTTTAAAATAGATTTTAATTCTACTTAAATTAACCAAACAATAATTTAGAGAAAAGATTTTTCAGTTTGAATCCTTTCTTGTACAATAGATAATTCATTCTTAGATTAAATATATTGAAAAAAGCATATGTACTACATTAGCAAAGGAAATGAAAAAGGATTAAAAGGTCGACTCTAATGGCCCTCGACAAATGAGGATGAGCATCATCACAATTTTTACCATAGTATTTTTTATAGTGTAAGTTACCACTAATTAAGGATTCTTCAAATATTCAAATTTTAAATATTGTTTTTTTTATATATTTGGGTTCTGAATCACCGATCCCTGATATTAAGGTTTATATTTGAACCGAATATGAGCCATTATCGTATTTTTTTAAAGCAGGTAGTTTGTGATCCATTGAATACTAGTCAAGTAAGACCCACTAACATTGGGTATCATTTTTATTTGAAGTATAAAAATTGTCACTTATTCTAAAATAATTATAATATTATAAAAACATAATGATCACGAATCAGACACTTAAATAAATGATCTATTAAGTATATCACGATAATTAATTGGATGGATAACTAGATTTTATGAAAATTTAGAGCTATAAAAGATATTAAGTAATCATAATACGCAATATAACTAAAAAAATGTTATAAACTAAAAAGATAATCCATATTCGGCTTTGAACCGAATACAGATAGTAAATCATATTGGGGTAGGATCATTTTGTTAAGAATAATTTGAAACTTAATTTGAGCGGGGTCATTTATTATGGTTTAATTTTTTCGCTAAATTTGGATCATTTATAAAACGAATATGAGAGGTGCATAGACGGATATAAGTGGAGATACCATATAGTCTAGATGAATTTTCAGCCCTATCCTCGACATCCCGTAATGGATCAAGATCTAGGGCTTTTGTTGAAAAACGATGTCAATCAACCCGATACCCTAAGCTATGTGTTCAAAGTCTCTTACCTCTTGTCAACTCAAGAATTCGAACCCAAGAACAGTTAGCTCAAGTTGCATTGTCAGTGAGCCTAGCCAGGGCTCGATACACGAGGGCCTATGTCATCAAAGTGGCTAAACAACTTCAGCAAACAAGAACACAGAAAGTGGCTAAACAACTTCAGCAAACAAGAACACAGGATCATTTTGCCGTGCAAGATTGTCTTGCTCAAGTCAATGATGGCGTGACACAAATTGTTCAATCTGTTAAAGAATTCAGGCAAATGAGTATTGATGGAGAGAAGCAATTCTTTTGGCCTGAGAGTAACGTTCAAAGTTGGGTTAGCGCTGCCCTAACAGATGCCACAACATGCTTACATGCATAGATGGTTTTTCGGCTTACACTATCAGAGGTAAGATTAAAGCTACTATCAAGGCTAAGGTGTTAAACGTGGCACAAGTTGCTAGCAATGCATTAGCTTTGTTCAATGGATACACGGCTAGACAGAGCCTCATTTCGAGCCAAGAAGAAGCCATAAATCTTTTAATTAGGGTAGCTAGTAACGATATGTTCTTTTCTATTTTATATGTTGATATATACTCCTACGAATATATGGCAAATGAACTTTGTAAATGTGAAGTTTTTCTTGTGTACCATTTTATTCTGGCCTGTTTGCAATTACTGTTATCTGGTAGCAGTTAACACAGTTAGCTGTTTTAATTATCGAAACAAAGTTAGCTGTTTTAATTATCAAATTGAATTAATTGGTAGCTGTTTTAACTAGTAGAGAAACAACTAATTTGATCTGCTCAAACCTCTCACTTCCACCTGCCCGATATTTTAAATTGGGGTTAGGACTGATTCTCTCCATTGTAAGCCGGTTTGGATTAACTTAAAAAATATTACTTATAACTTAAAAATGTGACTTACTCAATTTAAATAAAAAGTGATAATTTTAATTTTTGTGATTCTGTTTGGCTTATTTTACTTAAAGTAAATCTGTTTTAATAAAATTCACTAAAAAGTTAGAAATTTATATTTTTAAACATACTATAAAGGTAAAAAAATACAAATATATGAAAATAATATAATACAAGTTAAAAAAGATGACTCAAATATATAAAAAATGATATGAAAAAAATAAGTTAAAAAAGAGTATCTCGAAAGTACGTAAATATTTTGAACTAAAACTAACTTTAAGTTAAAAAATTAAACGTACATTAACAAATCAACTAGCAACTTAAAGTGGATTGGGATAGTTTTAACTACCCCAAACAGGCTCTTAGTGCGTGTGTAGTGTAAAAGAGTTTCCTAGGATTCCAAGCCAATACCCTTATTTAGTTAGGGTCTTGGTCAAATGAAAACCCCCTCTAATCGCAACCACACATTTTTTTTTATCTAAACTAAATGCTAGACCCACAGTTAATATTTCAAATTTAATTTTTTATTCATTCATCTAATCCACATCATCTTCCACCATCATCTTCTTCCATACTCCGATCACCAACTCCGGCAACCTTATCCGGAGACCAATTCCGGCCAAACCAAAAAATCACCACCATTTAACAGAAAATCACCACACTGCCCCCACCTCCGACCTTCACACCGCCGCCTCCACCAACAAAAATCATTTCAATATATCCGTAAATGTCTTAAACTACCTCAACAACTTCAACTACTATTAGTGACGTGAGTAATAAATAGTAATAAATATGTAATTGAAAATTTACTAAAATTTCAAGATTCGAATTTTATATTTTTCAATATTAGTGACCTCAACAACTTCAACTACCTGTCGAAGGGGGTGGAAAAATGTGATGTTTTTGGGATTGACTGGAGTACAAGAATGGCTATGAACTCTGACCAAAACTGTCCAGTAAATGTTTCACTCATGTACACGTGCCTATTCGTGTGGAGAAGTGAATATCCGAATCCCTTGCCAACTGCCTACATATCCTATATATAGGAATCAAGCCTCGATGTAGTTTTTTAGGTCATGAACTCATTTCTTGATGATTAAGACACGCTTTGACGTGTTTTATCCTTCCTCTAATGCTGATCCAAGTGCCTTGTGGTGAGCTTCAAGTGTCCTAGTATAGTCCAAGTACCACACTAAAAACTCATAAATCCATAAATAATTCATAATAATTCAAATATATACATTATATCCTATATATAATTGGCGTAAAGAGGTTTATACGGTATGGTTTGGTCGTCAGGGACATATATGTCATTTCCAAATATTATTAGTATTTAAATTATTAATTAATACTAGGTAAAAATTAAAAGTATTATTTAATTGTACACCTTATTTCAAAAATTATGAACAGGGTTTATAGATGTTATTTTGGAACTTGATATTATTTTGAAACTTTTTAGAAGAAAATCAAATATTAATTATATAGAGTATGATAAAGTTATTGAGTAAACACAATATAATTTTTTTTATAAATTTAATAATTTCAACATTAGAAAAATTAGAATTCTCAAGCAAAAAATTACAACAACAATTACAATATTAAAAGTTATGTTAATAAAATAATTATCATCAATTTAATGAAATTTGCAAACATTGTTTTGTCAGTCTTTCAAAAAATAAAAATTTAATATAAAAATTCATTAATAACATTAATAAAGTATCCCGTGCATTGCACGGGATACGTATATAATGTTGTTATCACTTTTATATAGTGATAGAATCCAACAAGAATTCCATTCCTTGAAGATATTTCCGTGCTCCTAAAGTGTAGGAGGTTGAGTCCTTTTCCAACTCCAATTCTGTCAGGTGAAGGTGGAACAATAGTTGTAGTTGTGCCTCCATAACTGTACCTGCATAACTGTACCTTAATATGTCTGCACCTTCTCAGCTATACCTACCCACAACTATACCTGACTAGTTGGACCTCCTAATTATGCATAAACCATTTAGATTGGGCCTCTAATGCTCATGGGCCTAAAATTAGAACTATTAAAAATTTCGGGCACAATAACTACCCCAGGTTCCTTGATGTAATTAAATACGAAAGGAACCAATAGAAGAAGAGGTCTAGTCCTTGCTTATACTTTGGATCACGCATGACTTACGACCAATTGCAGTCATGAGTTTTTTCCTGTGCTTCATAGCTGAACCTGCTAGCTTCCGGCCTTTTCCCTTGAAAACCATAGCTTGACTCCTTGGGGTGTTCCTTTTTCCTACAAAGATATCCTTCATGTAACACGCCATGGAGCTTTCGCATGGAGCTCCTATTATCGCAAAGATGCTTTAATCTTATAAAAACAGAGCTATGACAACAACTAGTGATTAGTAGCATGAGCTGAGTGGCTCACATATATAACGCATATAGCTCATACACATTGAAGATATGCCTGCAAGTATGAATATGCAAGTGCATATGATTTTGTATATATTTGTTGCAGCCTTTACAATCAAACAGAACCTTAGCGAATACACCCATCAAGATATAATGCCATGATTTTTAGAAATTTCCATGAACCTATCAATATGGACCTCCCAAGTAGGGATGGAAATCGGTTCGGTCGAAACGGGTTTTGCCAAACCCAAACCCGAACCTGAACTTTTTAACCGAACCCGAACCCGAAAATACCCGAAATTTTAAACCCGAACCCATTGGATACTAACCGGGTTTCGGGTACCCGAAACCCGAAAAAAATATATATAATAAATATTTTTTATATTATAAAAATAATATAAAACATAAAAATATAAAATATTTTAATTTTTATTAAATATTAAATATTAAATATATATAATAATAGATAATATATATTAAATGTTAAATATTATTTATAAAATAATAGAAATAATAATATATATTATTTCGGGTTTCGGGTCGGGTTCGGGTTTGGATCGGGTTTGATACGGGTTTCGGGTCGGTATTGCCAAAACCCAAACCCGACCTGAAATTGATTCGGGTTTAAAAATCAAACCCAAACCCGAAAATTTTGGGTTCGGTTGAACCCATTCGGGTCGAAATGGATCGGGTATCCATCGGATCGGTATAAATTGCCATCCCTACTCCCAAAATGTTTTTAAGTATTTTGAGAACTTCTCCTATGATGACCAGTGTCGTGGAACTTTCCAGACCTTTTCCATAAACCTTGGGACTCTCCGAGTGTTGCAAGCAACCTCATACCCGTACCTCACTATTCGTAGATTATATATAAGTGATTCCATATAAGTACCACAAGTGGGACCATGGGAGAGCTTTGGAGACCTCCTCAATTGCTGTTATGTCTTTTTAAGTGGTTACATTATGGGACGTATAGCGTGCCCAGGTACCTGTTACGCATTAAATTTACGTGAAGAGGAATACAGGTCAACGAACCATGTGATGATATTGTGCTACGCCAAAAGTGGTGCTGCCGCGCCAAGGTGGTGGATTGTTGCGGCAACTCCCACGAAATGTTATAAGAAGATTTAATGAAGATATCCATTTTATTGAAGGCCTAATTCTGGATTCTAGCAAGTTATCCTTGATGGGGAATTAAAGGTAAATAAGTCTGTCGATACGCTCTAGAGCTCTTATCCTGTATTCTAGCAAGTTGCCCTTTTTAGGGGATTGAGAGATACTTTGCGGGACATAATTTGGTAGAACTTGCCCTGTAGTCTGGTGGGTTAGCCTCATCGGGGAGTAAGAATCCGTTCGTGCATTTGGAGTAAGTCATGACTATCCATACAGCTAAACATACGAGGAAAGAGCTGGTAGCAATTGATGTTAGCTCTGATGGATAGGGCTAATGTTGTATCCGTGAAGTCCTCAGAATTAGTTGGGCCTTGGGGTCATTGAACTAGGCTTCATCGCGCGCATGGGCTCTTCCAAATGGGCTTCGAAGACGGTTGGTTCCACCACGCTTCGTAGTGGGCCTGGGCCTGCTAGTAAGAGACCTACTTCTATCAGACTTAGGTTTCTTGCTCTCAAAGAACTACGTGAGGATTGATCCTCTATAAATATAGAGGTACGTACACTATGCCATAAACGCACATACGCAACCCCCATTTTCAGTTGCGTAAGGCCTAAAAACTGTTGCGTAAGGTCTTACGCAACGCTAGAGGGGCGTTACCAATACTGGCGTTGCGTAAGACCCCTAACGCAACGCTTTTCCAAGCTATTGCAACACTTCAAAAAGCATTGCATAATAGGCCTTATGCAACACCAAAAGCATGCAAACGCAACACTTCATGGGGTTGCATAAGATGTTTCAGCCATGTCAGCATGCTGACATGGAAGCAAGGTGCCACGTCAGCATGCTGAGATGTAAGCAGGTGCCACGTCAGCATGATGATGTGTCATTAGTGGGGCCCACAAATGCCATGTCACAAATGGGGACCATGCCACGTCAGCAATGGGGCCCACCAAGATTCCACGTCAGCATTGGAGCCCACATGCCATGTCAGCAATGGTCCCACATGCCACGTCAGCAGTGGGGCCACTATCTAATGCAACGCTATTTCAGTCTAATGCAACACTAAATATTTTTTTTTAAGCAACACCAATCTTTTCAAATGCAACACCATTCTTTTTTATTGCAACATTAAAACTATGCTAATGCAACATTAAATCGAGTCAAATGCAACGCTTTTTTATAAAAAAAATTGAAATGGCTGCTTTGTTCATACATAATACCAACCTGTCCAATCCAAGACAACTAAATGTCCAAAAACCAACCACAAGGATTCAGCCAACAAAAGAACTTAACAATTTACATTCTTACCAACATTAACTAAACCAAGCTATGCTTAACAGTTTACATTCTTGGTCTACAAGAAATGGTTAATTCAACCAAATAACTTTATTTGGGGGTTGCGTATGCTCACTTATTTGCACTGTTCATTTTTACACGATCAAGGACTTCCAATTCAGTTGCGTGATGTATGTCAGAATCTGCCTCCTTCCCACGCATAGCAACATAATCTTCTCTGGAAATGGCATTCTCTTGTGTGCTTGCAATAGCAATTTCCACTTCAGGTGTCACATCCATTGGGTTTACCTCTGCATGGACCATATTAATGTAGTTAGTACATTACAAATTATGACATTATCAACAATAAAGAGGGAAAAACAGGTTGTACGCTTTGGCAAACAATATAACATGCGCTGTAAAGAAAACAATATATTTTTCGCTCAGTATATTAAATATGCATGACAACCTCTTGTCGCAATGTTTGGCTCAGTTACACCTAAAGCAGGGACTTGTAATCAAAACCAGGGCAAAGAGGATTAAAAACAAGAGAACAAAACCCAGCCTTGAGCATCAATGATTTAGTTTAATCAAATAGCCCCATACTCCTAAGTACAATAAATTAAAACTTGTTTGTCGCCATTACTTCCCCTAACAGCTGTCGACTGTTGATTGATAATTTGATATCCTAATCTGATCAGATTTTATTGTAGATTATGAGATCATACACGGACTGATGCAACTGATAGAACTTTTATCATACTAAAAAATTTATGTTACTATTTTTACATGATGAAGATAACTAGATATTCACATAAATAATTAATATTTAGTTGGCTTTAGCAAATTATAACTCAAGAACATATACTTATATATAATATTTACAGCATTTGCATCTACTCTCTAACACAATAGCGAACTAGACAATACACAGGTGGAAGCCTATGTAGATGATTCAAGAAATTATTGCAAGATCCAGGACAAAATTTGTTAAAGTTTTATATTATTGTTAGAAATTAAATAACAATTTGAAGTCACTTAAAATACTTACTCGCTCCTACTTTTTTGCCTTTTCTGCTTTTCGGTTTTTTTGTGCCAAATTTTGTGAGGCATTAATATCTTCTGGTTTGCTTGTTCCTGATGCAAGAAATACAATTTGCAAAGCTAGTTTAGTAATAACAACCATCAAAGAGAACAAGCTCAATCTGCATTGCCTAGAACAAAATAGGCTAAAGGAATATGATATAAGTCTTGCCTTCATTCTCCAACTTTTGCAAGTCCTTCACAGCTGCTTGCATCGCAGGAAAGGATATTTTCTTCACCTGTTTCAAAGTAACGGGATTTGAAAGCCATGTATATAGTTAATAAACCTTATTAAAGAGTAATGCTAATAAAAATAAAAAATTCAGAGATTGTAAGCATTAATAATACATTTTTGTTAGTGCAACATTTCAGTCATGAAAACGTAAAGTGAACTATTAAAGCATATTCATAACTTGTTAACACTCTGTTACCCTTTCCAGTGGATCGACAATGGACACATGGCATTATATTTATTGTTTAAGACAATAAATAGTATGTCCTGGAAACCAGAATTACAACCCAGTCCCTGTTTTGGGCCCTTATAAGTGGGTCGACTGATTTTTTAAGTTAGAATTTTACTTATAAACTGGTCTGCTTGGCTTTCTTGAGCTCCTAGCTTATATTATCCCTATAAAAGCTCAAGTTGGTTACATATTTTAAGGCAAGGCAAAGACGCCCTTACATTGCCAACTTGATTTCTACTCCTAGGAACACTGGACATGCGCACATACTGGGTGGTACTAAATAAAACAACAAATACATTTATAGCTATGGTTTATAATCGAAAAGATAAAAAATAAGTTCAACTGTGATGAGTACATGAGACACTAAACTAGCTAAAACAAAGGCAGTCCAGTCAAGAAACCACTTTGCCTTAACAAATTTGTTCTTGCTATCACAAACACCAGCCATCAATTTTCTCACATGTAGAAAGATTTAATGAAACTGTACTGTCAGAAGGGCACTAGCATTAAGTTTGATGTGCAAGGAAGATTTTCCAAAGCAACTTATCTGCTTTTTGATATATAATTAGAATCTTCTCGGTTTCTACATCCACTCTAGGCAATCAAAATGATAAGAGCACACATATGGACATACATGATATATTGATGCAGAATAATTTACCTTTTGCTACAGAGTTGTACATATCTCAACATCAGTAGTTCAGTACACAGCTTCTGTAACATAAAACAGGTTTCCTAAATCTGTGGATCTCTCAGGTTATAGCTTATGCAATACTACAGTACTACAACAATTAAATGGTCTCCATTTTGGAAGAGCGTCCATTATGGCGTAGTGTTACATGCTTTGCCATCCCAAAATCTGCCAGCTTGACACGTCCATTTGGGTCAACTAGGATATTTGCTCCTTTAATATCTCTGTCGATGACATTAAAACAAATGTGATGGCAAGATTAATTAAACAACTTAAAACCACAAACTCAAGAGGATAGTTTAAATTAATAACTATGAAAAAGATAAATCGATGACTTCACAATTAACTAAGACAATGAAACTCAGTTCAGTAGTTCACCTATGCACAGTATTTTTGGCATGTAAATATGCAAGCCCAGACAAGATTTGTTGGGTATAACTTCGGATTGCTGATTCACCAAATTGTCCATAATCTTGCAGAAGCTTATAAATGGAACCGCCAGACACATATTCCAAATATATATAAAGTTTATCGTCTACCTGCTTAAACATCACAAGTCAGTATAAGACTACTAAAACGACAGCACAAGTGATTTGTTATTGGTATATGTACAAATTACCCAGACAAACTCAACTATGAAGTAATAAGTCTAATCATTTCGGTTAAACTTTTACCCTTAGTAAGAAATAGCACTCTTGTCAATTGTAAAAATCAGAAAAAGAGGAGAACTCATACAACATGCTCTGAAAAGAAATAATTACATGTAAAAAAGAATGTACTGTCAATGCAGTTATCAGATATGAAATATCCGACATTGAACTTACAGTTTCAGATCCGTAGTACTGCACTATATTTGGATGCCTTAGACGGCTCAGTAAAGTGATTTCCTGTAAGAAGAGTTTATTTAAGAAGTCCATGTTGAAAGCATAGGAAATATGAGCGTATAGAGGAAGACCCAAATATACAACAGAATTTATCCAAGCAGACTTTTGACATCCATATATTTACTACCACGTTTACATACCTATCCCAACTGTTTGGCACTTTCTTTCGACTTTTGAGCTAATGGAGGACCAGTCTAATTGAAGACATAACATTTTGTATTGAGAAATTAGTGTCATGTATAACAGTGAAATAATAATGACCCAAATCCCAGTAAAAATAATTGAAAAGTAAACAAGGGTCAACCTCAGGATCTCTCCGCCAAGCTTGATAGGTCATGTTTGGTGCGGAACGGTCCATCACTTGAAACCAAGCAGGGCCTCCATCTTTCTCTTCAACAATTCGGCATAAATGTTCCAAGTCATCAACTGCTCTGTATTCTCTCTGCACAAATACAACTACACTCATTACAATTCACACACATTGTAATTCAACAAAAATACATAATTCAGGACTTCACCCCATCTCTTGTCAAGATAACATATAGAACAGATACTATACATATATATAGTCATGTTTTACTACAAACCACCTCGAAATCAACCATCAAGAAACATTACTACAAGTCATTGTTGCAGTAATACTAATCACCAATTTCAGCAATACAAATTACCTAGGCTAAACCTAAATAGTTTGTAATTCAACCAACGCACACACATAAATACACAGGGGAGAGAGGGAGAGAGAGAGAGAGAGAGAGAGAGAGATATGTAAAAGCAACCCGAGTCAAAGCAACAGCAGCACACGCCAAATCAAGGCGACTCTTAAGATAAGCTTGATAAACCTCCGAATCAACCGGAATATTAGGCGGAATCGTGACCGGTTTCATGTTGCAAAGAAAGGACATAAATAAAGCTTAATTGAAACCAAACACAAAACAAAATTGAATCTTAATTTTAATACTACCAAAACCAAAACCCTAGAATGAAAGCCCCAAATAAATCACCCGTAAAATCAATAAAATTGAGTCGAAAGTAGATAATCAAACGGATGGAAATGAGAATATAATTACCAATCAGATCTTGCAATCCCGGTCGAGAGTATTTGATTCGATGAGGGAGTATATAGAGAGAGAGATAGAGGAGAGTAGAGGAAAGGAGGCCAGAGTCTGTTCTTGTGGGAAAATAAGTGTGTTTTGGGGGAAGTTAAGTGTCAATTTTTTTGGTAAAGAGGGAAAATGAGCCGCTCAAAATTTTCAATTGGCGCTTCTGTGTGTTAAGTTCTGTGTTATGCTATTCTTTTCTTTTTAGTTGTAATCTTAATTTCTGAATTTAAAATTAAAATTGTAAGAAAAATTGAAAATATATTATATATCGTTTTAAAAAAAATAGTTGCAATTCATAATATATTTTATATAAAATTTCATATTCTATACAAAAATATTTTAAACTTTAAAGTAAAAAATAAATGAAAATTAAATATCATTGTATATATTGTATACAATATATCATTGTATATATCCTGACAATATCATTGTATATATCTTGTAAGAAATTTTTTTAAAAATTACCACATCACAAAAATCGTTATATCTTGACATCCGTATTAGGCCTGTCAACGGGTCGGGTTTGGATCGTATCAACCTAAATCCATATCCATATTCATTTATTTTTATCGGATTCGGATCGGATCGGATCACGCCTCAGATATTTTAGAGGTCGATCCATATCCAATCCACGCGATTGGAACGTCGAAAAAATAATTTAAAAAAATAGATTCATCATTCGGGATAAGACTAGTTAAAAGGAAAGCCAACTTTGACCGGTTTGACCGTTATAAAACCAAACCAAGTACATGTAGAAATTTTTTTGGAAAATTACCGCGATACTAAAATCGTTATATCTTGACATCCGTGCGATTGGAACGTCGAAAAAATAATTTAAAAAAATAGATTCATCATTCGGGACAAGACTAGTTAAAAGGAAAGCCAACTTTGACCGGTTTGACCGTTATAAAACCAAACCAAGTACATGTAGGAATTTTTTTGGAAAATTACCGCGACACTAAAATCGTTATATCTTGACATCCGTGCGATTGGAACGTCGAAAAAATAATTTTAAAAAATAGATTCATCATTCGGGACAAGACTAGTTAAAAGGAAAGCCAACTTTGACCGGTTTGACCGTTATAAAACCAAACCAAGTACATGTAGAAATTTTTTGAAAAATTACCGCGACACTAAAATCTTTATATCTTGACATCCGTGCGATTGGAACGTTGAAAAAATAATTTAAAAAAATAGATTCATCATTCGGGACAAGACTAGTTAAAAGGAAAGCCAACTTTGACCGGTTTGACCGTTATAAAACCAAACCAAGTACATGTAGAAATTTTTTGAAAAATTACCGCGACACTAAAATCGTTATATCTTGACATCCGTGCGATTGAAACGTCGAAAAAATAATTTAACAAAATAGATTCATCATTCGGGACAAGACTAGTTAATAAAAGAAAATAAATATCTAATGCAACACTTCAAACAGCAAATGCAACACTAGTGATACCTAATGCAACGCTTCTGACACGTCAGCAAATGCCACGTCATCATTAGTGGGTCCCACTTCTGCCACGTCACCAATTGTGGGTCCCACAATTGCCACGTCAGCATGTTGGGCCACCTGCCACGTCACCCTTGTGGGTCCCACAATGCCACGTCAGCAGTGGTGGGTCCCACATCTGCCACGTCATATTTTTTAAAAAAAATATTCATATATCTAATGCAACACTTTAAACAGCAAATGCAACACTATTTGTCTCTAATGCAACGCTTCTGCCACGTCAGCAAATGCCACATCAGCATTAGTGGGTCCCACTTCTGCCACGTCAGCAATTGTGGGTCCCACAATTGCCACGTCAGCATGATAGGTCTCTTGCCACGTCACCCTTGTGGGACCCACACTGCCACGTCAGCAGTGGTGGGTCCCACATCTGCCACGTCATATTTTAAAAAAATAAATAAATATATCTAATGCAACACTTCAAAGAGCAAACGCAACACCACTGGTACCTAATGCAACGGTTGCTGCCACGTTAGCAAATGCCATGTCAGCAAAGGTGGGCCCCACTTCTGCCACGTCAGCAAATGTGGGTCCCACATGTGCCACGTCAGCAAATGCCACGTCAGCACATGTGGGTCCCACTCCTCCCACGTCACCATTTATAAAAATAAAAAATATCTAACGCAACGCCATCAGTTAGTGTTGCATAATGTGAAACATTGTGGGTAATACGCAACGCTAATCTATATCTAACGCAACACCAATTCAGCTCAGTTGCAAAAGACCCAAAACTTCTATCTAATGAAACGCTTTCTGTGCAACGCTTTGTAAAAAGGGTTGCGTATGCTCACTTATGGCGTAGTGTTCGTTGAAATTCACCTACGAGTATATACATATTAATGAGTAATGCACCGTATGGGGAATCATCTGAGAGAGTTTAATGCTAGGTTAAGGACTGTGGAGTCTAGTAAGTCTAGATACACTAATTGAAAAATCTCCTCCAAAGTAACTTTTTCAAAATTAGCTTCTTAAGTACAAAAAGCTATTTCAATCCACTAACTACAAAATACCAATATTAGATGTTTCATTTGATCAAATCTCCAATTTCCCTGAAACCTCTAATTTTTCTTAAACCTTTCACTTCCAAACATCTACCCGATATTTTAAATTGGGGTTCCGATTGATTCTCTCCATTGTAACAGACATACATATCTTAGAGCCCGTTTGGATTAACTTAAAAATGTTACTTATAACTTAAAATTAATGCAACTTACTCCATTTAAGTGAAAAGTGATAATTTTAATTTTAAGTTAGGTGTTTCTGTTTCGCTAATTTTACTTAAAGTAAATTTGTTTTAATAAAATCCAATGCACCTGCATCTTTAGGCGAATTCTGATGAAGCTGTACCCGTAACTCAATACCAATGAACCTGCAATCAGCAGGTGAATCCAATGAAGCTATAATCGTAGCTGAATTCCAATGAACCTGAAACCAGCAGGTGAATCCAATGATGCTGCAACCGCATCTAAATTTTAATGAACCTGCAACCAGCAGATGAATCCAATGAAACTACAATGAACAACTAAATTCTAATGCACCTGCACTCGTAGGTGAATTTCAATGAAGTTGCACCTGTAGCTCAAATTCAATGATCCAAAATAGATGCACCTGCAGCTTCATTCCAAAGCACTTGCATCCGCAGGTGAATTCCAAATAAGTTGCCACCCGCAGCTGAATCCAATACACCTGCAACTAGCAGGTGAAGCTAATGAGCCAGCTGCTAGTAGGTGAACCCAATGAACCTGCCAACCACCGGTTAATGCCAATGAACATGCATAATGTCAATGAACCTGACTCATTCCCTCTTTGAAAATCCGTTTGCTTGAAAATTTAGCACTTTCAAGATGCCATCCTCGGTAGTTTCATCAACTACCCCTGTTCCTTGCAACCATTTTATCACTACACCATATATGGCCTACCGTAACCCCTACCGGAAAAATGTTAGCCCAATATGTTACCTTAGCTATACTACTTACATCCTAACGTAACATTGTGTTTTTTATGTTACCTTAGCCAAAAATATGATGTTATAGTAGCTAGAAAGTGTTGAAGCATATAACATAAATATGTACGTGTTACATTAGAGTTGGTCATGCCAACTCTTTTCATCTAATTTATTTTTTTTTTGATTTTTTTAAAATTCTTTAAATAAATTTAGTTTTTAAAATTTGTTATTTTTTTTATAAAATGAGTTGGAAAATTATTTTATTTTTTAAAATCAATTTTTTTTTCAAATTTTTTTTCCCAGATTTATAATATTTTTTAGAAATTACAAATTTTTTAATTTTTTTAAAATCCTGCTCACAATTTTTTTGTACATATTTTTTTTAAATTGTTAATATTTTTCATCCTAACCTATTACAACACGAGTATTTGTGGTTGCCTAGACATGATAAGTGTTGGCGTAGATGTTGTATAAACAAAAACTTTATACTATTAATTAAAAAATTAATCAAATATACATTTTACATAAAACTAATAAATTTTTTTTAAAATTTATTTAAAGTAATGTATTTTTAAAGTAATGTATTTTTCAATAATTTTAAAATTAACAAATTTTAAGAAAAGATTATGTTTTCCAAGAAATTATATAAATTAAAAATAATTAACATAAATAACACTTTACATAAAAAGTAAAAAAAATTGTGAAAATGAATTTGTTTATTATATAGAGAATATTAATTAAAATAGTAGTGAATGATAATTTTTTTTAATAATTTTAAAATGAACAAATTTTGTAAAAAAAAGTTTAAAAAATTGAAATTATTAAAATACTAAGAAAACTGTCGACAAAATTTTGATGAAAGAACTTGAGCGGCAAATTTTGATGAAAAAATAATTTTGAGCTAATCTTGACTCTTATACATATAAATAAGATATATATAAAAATGAATGATTTTTTTAATTATATTGCATATATACATATAAATAAATGTGATATTTATTTTACTTTAAATTAATATATTAATTTAAAAAGTAAATTAGAAAAATAAAAAAAATTATGGTGAAAATAAGATTGAAAAAGTGAAGGCGGGAGGTTTTCCCCCAATTCCAAAATTATTACGAGCCCTTTCCGGCTTTCCCCTTGATCGAAAATCACACTTTCCCCTCTTACTCTGCTCTCTACCCTCTCTCTCACAATTTGGAGAGAACTCTCTCGCTCCAACTCGAAGAACTCTCTCTCTCCTACCACCGTTAATCAAATACCTCTCCTCTTTTCTTCTTTCTTATTTTCTGTCTGTATCTAATTTGTTTTTTACTTTACAGGTGATTAATTGGGGCTCCAATTAATTGGTTTGTTCTTCACCGTTCTTGAGTTAATTTGTTTTTTTATTTTACTCCGATTAATTGATCTTGTACTCACTCTTCTATATTAATTATGAATTAGGGTTTCAATTGGGGCTTTTCGTTCGGGATTTCAGTCAGGGCTTCCTTAATTATCGGTGCTTCCAGCAACATAATTATTTTGTTAATTATGTTGGTTTGTTCTATATTAATTAATTGGTTTGTTCTTCACTGTTTTTAATATATATGTTGGTAAGATGTTGGCACTAGGTGAATTTTTATACCTCGTGCAATGCCAATTTGATTTGCTCGGATGGTGATAGATGTTATGCCAAAAAAGTTCAAAAGGTAGATTGCTCTTTGCTAACTTTTTGTCTCCAATATCAACATTGTAAACAAGGTACGTGTAAGAACCTACTTATATACATTTGAGGTCCCTTCGCCCCTTGAGGCCATTCCCATCTATCCACTTAGAAGGTCTAATATGTATATACTTTATAGTGAAGCTTGTTTCTGTAACTAGTACAATATAAAACTTATATCCAATTTTTCGCTGAATAATATAGCTCATGTGACTGAACCAAGCCATAAATTAACTTAACTTAGCTGGGAACTTCTGTTGTTGAGCTTACCGGCAGTAGTGGTTTTGAATAATGCGTATTACTTTCTATTTTGTTGTACTTTTTTTGTCGAACCACTTTGCTTTTACCCTATGATTTTTGATCAATTCCTTATTTCTGTAATAGCCATGAATGAAAAATCCCACGTCTTTTTGTTTGGCTAGAGCCTAGAAGATGTTTTCTTAATACTATTTTTTGTCCTCATGCAGTGGTTTCAAATGGACTTTGTAAGCAATCGATTGCAAGACGAGAAATCTCAGCCTACCTTCTTCTCCACCTAGCAATTAAGGCTTCTTCCAATTAGGTATTTTTTTATATCTTGGGATTATATTTAGCCTTAGCTTATAATGCTCTCTTTTTACAGATTGTTCGGCATGTGTTGCTTGATGTGCCAAGTCTTGCATTTTTCACAACTTGTGCACTGTTGGTTTTATTTTGGGCAGAAATATACTATCAGATACGTTTTTTCAGAAGCTTACTTTTTTGTTCTGACTTATGTATTCTAATTTGATGTTGATGAATCACTCATGCAGGCTCGCGCTGTATCCACTGATGGGCTCAGACCAATTGGTTGATTTAATGTAATTTTGATTCTTTGAATATCTCACAGATTGTCCTGTGGTTAGTTATATGGTGGAATCCTGCCCCATCGTTGGTTATCCTGTCAAAGATGTTCTTTGCCGGTTTGTAATTAGATTAATATTTGTTTTTTGTGTTTTACCTTTTTGCTGTTTTCTTCCCAAGATTGTTTGTAACATATATTATGTATCCATTGGCAGGAGTTTCCTTGTTTGCAGCCTTGGATTTTCTCCTTTATGGTGGAAGGTGACTTGTTTTCCAAATTTTCCCACAATTTGCATCTATATCAACTTGTCACTTACAATATTCAAAAATCTGAAGCTCTATTTTGGGAATTATAAGCATCAAATTCTCTATCTAACTGAAGTGCTAATTACCTTGACAATATATTTTTCTAAAACTCCCCCCCCCCCAAAAAAACAAAAAAGATGACAATTATATTTATCCTTCCCATACAAGTCATATCTGCGACAGTTCTATGTTCTATTCGTATTACCTTATGTATGAACTCATATTAATGCAGTCTCTTCTTGATGTTGCAGAGATTCCCTGTAGAATCAAAAGGGCGACGCAAGAAGCTACAGGAGGTGCTTATAATTCATTATTTGTTAATGTTGTTTTGCTTACCGAGTTTTCATGTTAACTTATTGCTGCTTCTACTTGCTTAGGTTGGCTATGTTACAACAATATGCTTCACATGTTTTCTCATCAGATGCATCATGGTAAGTGCACGCCTACACGTTATTATTTCTTTTACTTCACCAATATACCTATATCTTTATTCAGTTAATGAAAAACATGCATGCTGACACTTGCTTAAATTATCTATCCATGTTTTATCGCATCTTATCTGCAGATGTGCTTCAATGCATTTGATAAAGCAGCACACCTTGATGTTATGTATCACAGTTGATGTCGAGAAGTTGTGTGCAATTGCTACAAGTGATGCCGATGATGGTTCACCTATTACTAGAGGCAGTAGCTTCTAGTATCAGTGATTTCTAAGTTTAAGCATCTAATACATTATTTGACCTAGAATTGGATGTAAAAGTACTTATGTTATGGATGTTAACTAGCTTCTATCTTCTAGTTCGGATGTTAAATTAGTTTGTTTGTTTGGATGTTGAATCAGAATTGATTAGTTTGTTTGGATGTTGAGATGGATCTCTTGGTTGAATGGTATTTTGGGATTGTATACTTTTTAAAAGGTGATGTTCAATTTTTTTTTAAATAAGTGTTACAACAGGTACACCAAATAGGGGGCATAGGTGGGGCCCACATATTGGACCCACAGGTGGGGCCCACTTTGTTAAAAAAATTGAAGCACTCTTAGGTAACCGAATATTTATGTTGCAATATGCCATTTTTATGTTACAGTAGACCTCTAAGGTAACCGAAAGTGCATATTACCTAAGGGGTGAAATAAGTTACCTTAGGTACCCTAAGGTAACATCGAAATATGTAACTTATAATTTATGTTACCTTATCCCAAAAATGGGTCTATAGTAACATTTTAGCACCCTAAGGTAACAGAATCTTTGGGTTACCGCATGCTATTTATGGTGTAGTGTATGCAAGAGAGACCTTATATAATTCGCACTCAGGTTCAACCACCCTTCACCATGAATCTCTAAGCTTACATGAGCGTACACATTGTAAGAAACAAGAGGTATCATTGAAGAAGTAGCTACAACTTGTAATTTCCATTCTAGGAATGATCATGTTACTCTTCCTCAGTGATGATTTCATAATTTCAGTTGTGTAATAGTATAGGTGCCTTTATCATAAAATGTTGCCTAACAATAGGTACATCTTACTCCCATTGCTAACAGTTTCCACAAACTCATTAGAAATGAAGAGCATTTTTTGCCATTAGAATACTTATGCGGTTATTACTTTACCCTAATCACTATCACAAATCTCTTAATGTACTTCCTTCAAAATTAACTCCTCTGATAAGCTATCCAAAAATCTCTTTCTGTACTTCCTTCTAAGGTTAACTCAGCTAAAAAGGTTTTTAGGGTCTTAGGAATTAAGTGAGGGGTTACATAAGACTTCCCGTACAAAAAATCATCCATTAATTAGCAAAAAAATATACATCCATTACATGTCCAATTTCTATATATGGGTTAGAAGTTTCTACTAACATAGTTATCATGTGTTATTTTTGTTTTTTTCCACTTTATCAGCTTGGTAGTATTTCATATTGAAAATTAATAAGTTCACACCAACAAGAAGTTTTCTCCGTGCACAACAATTTTTTTTTGCAAGAATTTTAGAATAATTCAATCACATGGGTGTTGATTAAATGTAAATATAATAGTATTTATCTAATTTTAATTTGTTGTGTATTGTTATGCTATTAAAGCACTTTTGATAATAATAATCAATTGAGTTCGTAATTGTTTTACTAATTACATTCTATAAAAAATATCAACTAAACTATCACATGCATTTTTGGTAATATCAAATTTGTTGAATTAGTTTTAAAAGAATTCAAAATAACATTTTTTATTTAAAAAACGTGTACCATTCTTACCCATTGATTTTTACTCCTTGCGCTAGTAAGTAAATTTTTTACATTATGTTATTGAGTTTTTACCTTTCACTTAGTGAAATATTTATAAACACCACCAAAAATATGAAAGTGCCTATATATGAAAAACATGTTGTACCTTTAATGGCATGGTAGTTACTTGAAGGTTTATTCTTAAATCACTAATGGAAGATAATGACATGAATTTGACTACATAGTTTTTATTTGATGGACTCATGGTAGAAAAATGCAAAAGAACGGTTTAGAATAAAGGCTTGCATATGTCTGAGGTCATTTTGTCCAATTGTTTTAAATAAGGTGGTGGAAGTGTAGAACTAAATGGTTTTATGGCCCTAGTAGTTATGTACGGATAAATTGTATAATTTGTTGAATATTTCGAGCCCATTAGTGTTGTTTTGTGGCTAATGGGCTTAGAAATGATTTTAAAAATTATATTCCCTCCTCTCAACCCTAAAATTTTCCTTCAAATACATAATCATCTAATATACCACAATGAACGCCACATTTTATCTAGATCGGTAGTAACTTAGTACCCCTTTCTTTGCTTTTTTTTCTTAATCCTTTGTTCAGAGATGGAGATGCCCAGACCTAAAACCAAACCCACCATAAAAAATCCCAGCAAAAACGAGATAGAAGTTGCTGAAGCTTTGTTGCTTCTCCATCTAAAAGCAGTTATCCATGAGAGACCACCAAACATGGCGATTCAGCGGAAAGAATTGCAAAAAAAATATGGTCGACCCACCCAGGGCCCAAGTACTCGCCACCAAAACGAGCTGAGGGTTTTCCAGAGACGTCGCAGGCGGCTGCACAGTGGACAGAAGCACCAGAATCAGGTGGAGGGAAGAAGGGTTATTCCTGATCTTAACTTACCTTGGCCATGTGAAGATGTGAATTTTCACCATTCTTAGAATTTAATTATTTAATTTTTTTTCTTGTTATGAAATGATATTTTTGAAATGGACCTAATGTTGTCATTTAGTTTCCAAGTTCACCTCACAAGAATTTGAATGTCAAATGTTTATTTTACACGATGGGTTGTTTTGGTTTTCCATAAAATTCAAAGATAAGTAATGATTAACAACATGCTCGATTCTGCCTAATTATCTTCCAACCTATACGGTAAAACATCTATAAATTAATATTGTTGGGATTGGTAAATTTTATTAATTTAACGAGATTAATTGAGGTCAAATTTATATTATCCGCTATTATATTAGAATAAAAAATTAACATTGAAAATATTAATTTATCGTGATATCGAATATTAATTTAACGAGGTTTTATTATATATGAATATATTATTCCGAGTAAAGGTTTGAGGATTATCTAGACTATACCCCGTGCCCATCTCTACGTTATAGAAATTTTTTATAGAAAAAAATAGGCATAAATATGCTATGAACAATAATCCAATGGTATCAAGTTGAAATAGTAATAATGTTATGATGGAAAAAGATTAAAATTGTGGAAGATATTCCTTTGCATGTATGTAACTTGACTTGTCCCCTTTTATTCATAAAAAAAATCAAATTAAGAAAAAGTTACAAAAACAATTACTAGGGTATCAAATTTGGAAATGGATGATATGAATCCAATATAATAATTCATAAGTTAATTGAAGAAAGCAATTATATTCTTATATTAATAAGTGTAAGATGGATTTTATCCATAATTTTGGTTTGGCAATTGTACCGTCAGAATAATCTCATTCATCGAATCTAATATTTTTAAAATAGACGATCATGATTATATCATATTATAAAGAAAATTCTTATCTAAAAAGGATATAATTTAAAAGGTTACACAAGAAATGAATTTTAAAAAGAAAATTATAATCTAAAAAGGATATAATTAAAACTGGGTGCATTAAAATAGAATTTTATTTATTTATTTTTTAATATTAATAAAAATTCATATTTACTATTTGGCCTCTATCTTAAAATTTGATGATTTTATAGCTAACGCGAAACTCATAAAATTATCTTTAGTTTAGTGATAATTGAGTAATTATTATCCAACCGAAACACTCAAAATCTTAAGAGAAAATGCAAAAATGAATTTTTGTTTTAATCCTATTCAAGATATACTGATAATCTTATTCAATTTAGAAAACCTAATTATACATGATTCAAATAATTGACATACACTTTTTCATATTTCAATATACATACATTTTTTAGTTTACATATGAAAGAATTAATTTTTTTATGCTAGATCCAACAATTTTCATCTATTAATTATTTTAATATCTAACAATTTTTATTTATTTTATCGTACTCAGACAAACAACACAATACCAAAATTTTGGACAAGATCACTCTTACACTTATTATTAAAACTGTATGTGGTTGTCCGTGGAACTATCTCCAAATAATTTTAAAGAAGGGTTTTTTAAAAATTAAAAATGAAGTATAAGTAGATTTCACAAATTGAATAAAATTTTCAATGTAAAAAATCGTTAATTTCTTCTCTTTTTTATTTGTGCATAGTTTTAATCGAAAAAGAATTATTAAACTATCACTAAATTAATGATCATTTTGTTAATTTCACGTTGTAATATCGTTTAAGTAAAATTTTAAGAATTCAAGATAGAACACAAATATTACTTTAAAAGTGTAAAATATTTTATATTTAATTTCTTTAACAAGAATTTTATATGTAAATTAAAAACATACAAATATTAAAAATTTTAATATAATTCACGATATTGAAGAAGATGCGGTACGTTGCACGCATTATAAACTAGTAATAATTAAATACTAAATACCTGAAATTGAAGATTAAGAGTTAACACATTGAAAACACCCTATGAAATGGATGAAATTTGGTAAAATCCCCCATCATAAAAAAAATGAATCTATGTGTTTTTTTACTTTGATTTTATATGTAAGACCAATTAAATTTTAAAATAGATTTTAATTCTACTTAAATTAACCAAACAATAATTTAGAGAAAAGATTTTTCAGTTTGAATCCTTTCTTGTACAATAGATAATTCATTCTTAGATTAAATATATTGAAAAAAGCATATGTACTACATTAGCAAAGGAAATGAAAAAGGATTAAAAGGTCGACTCTAATGGCCCTCGACAAATGAGGATGAGCATCATCACAATTTTTACCATAGTATTTTTTATAGTGTAAGTTACCACTAATTAAGGATTCTTCAAATATTCAAATTTTAAATATTGTTTTTTTATATATTTGGGTTCTGAATCACCGATCCCTGATATTAAGGTTTATATTTGAACCGAATATGAGCCATTATCGTATTTTTTTAAAGCAGGTAGTTTGTGATCCATTGAATACTAGTCAAGTAAGACCCACTAACATTGGGTATCATTTTTATTTGAAGTATAAAAATTGTCACTTATTCTAAAATAATTATAATATTATAAAAACATAATGATCACGAATCAGACACTTAAATAAATGATCTATTAAGTATATCACGATAATTAATTGGATGGATAACTAGATTTTATGAAAATTTAGAGCTATAAAAGATATTAAGTAATCATAATACGCAATATAACTAAAAAAATGTTATAAACTAAAAAGATAATCCATATTCGGCTTTGAACCGAATACAGATAGTAAATCATATTGGGGTAGGATCATTTTGTTAAGAATAATTTGAAACTTAATTTGAGCGGGGTCATTTATTATGGTTTAATTTTTTCGCTAAATTTGGATCATTTATAAAACGAATATGAGAGGTGCATAGACGGATATAAGTGGAGATACCATATAGTCTAGATGAATTTTCAGCCCTATCCTCGACATCCCGTAATGGATCAAGATCTAGGGCTTTTGTTGAAAAACGATGTCAATCAACCCGATACCCTAAGCTATGTGTTCAAAGTCTCTTACCTCTTGTCAACTCAAGAATTCGAACCCAAGAACAGTTAGCTCAAGTTGCATTGTCAGTGAGCCTAGCCAGGGCTCGATACACGAGGGCCTATGTCATCAAAGTGGCTAAACAACTTCAGCAAACAAGAACACAGAAAGTGGCTAAACAACTTCAGCAAACAAGAACACAGGATCATTTTGCCGTGCAAGATTGTCTTGCTCAAGTCAATGATGGCGTGACACAAATTGTTCAATCTGTTAAAGAATTCAGGCAAATGAGTATTGATGGAGAGAAGCAATTCTTTTGGCCTGAGAGTAACGTTCAAAGTTGGGTTAGCGCTGCCCTAACAGATGCCACAACATGCTTACATGCATAGATGGTTTTTCGGCTTACACTATCAGAGGTAAGATTAAAGCTACTATCAAGGCTAAGGTGTTAAACGTGGCACAAGTTGCTAGCAATGCATTAGCTTTGTTCAATGGATACACGGCTAGACAGAGCCTCATTTCGAGCCAAGAAGAAGCCATAAATCTTTTAATTAGGGTAGCTAGTAACGATATGTTCTTTTCTATTTTATATGTTGATATATACTCCTACGAATATATGGCAAATGAACTTTGTAAATGTGAAGTTTTTCTTGTGTACCATTTTATTCTGGCCTGTTTGCAATTACTGTTATCTGGTAGCAGTTAACACAGTTAGCTGTTTTAATTATCGAAACAAAGTTAGCTGTTTTAATTATCAAATTGAATTAATTGGTAGCTGTTTTAACTAGTAGAGAAACAACTAATTTGATCTGCTCAAACCTCTCACTTCCACCTGCCCGATATTTTAAATTGGGGTTAGGACTGATTCTCTCCATTGTAAGCCGGTTTGGATTAACTTAAAAAATATTACTTATAACTTAAAAATGTGACTTACTCAATTTAAATAAAAAGTGATAATTTTAATTTTTGTGATTCTGTTTGGCTTATTTTACTTAAAGTAAATCTGTTTTAATAAAATTCACTAAAAAGTTAGAAATTTATATTTTTAAACATACTATAAAGGTAAAAAAATACAAATATATGAAAATAATATAATACAAGTTAAAAAAGATGACTCAAATATATAAAAAATGATATGAAAAAAATAAGTTAAAAAAGAGTATCTCGAAAGTACGTAAATATTTTGAACTAAAACTAACTTTAAGTTAAAAAATTAAACGTACATTAACAAATCAACTAGCAACTTAAAGTGGATTGGGATAGTTTTAACTACCCCAAACAGGCTCTTAGTGCGTGTGTAGTGTAAAAGAGTTTCCTAGGATTCCAAGCCAATACCCTTATTTAGTTAGGGTCTTGGTCAAATGAAAACCCCCTCTAATCGCAACCACACATTTTTTTTTATCTAAACTAAATGCTAGACCCACAGTTAATATTTCAAATTTAATTTTTTATTCATTCATCTAATCCACATCATCTTCCACCATCATCTTCTTCCATACTCCGATCACCAACTCCGGCAACCTTATCCGGAGACCAATTCCGGCCAAACCAAAAAATCACCACCATTTAACAGAAAATCACCACACTGCCCCCACCTCCGACCTTCACACCGCCGCCTCCACCAACAAAAATCATTTCAATATATCCGTAAATGTCTTAAACTACCTCAACAACTTCAACTACTATTAGTGACGTGAGTAATAAATAGTAATAAATATGTAATTGAAAATTTACTAAAATTTCAAGATTCGAATTTTATATTTTTCAATATTAGTGACCTCAACAACTTCAACTACCTGTCGAAGGGGGTGGAAAAATGTGATGTTTTTGGGATTGACTGGAGTACAAGAATGGCTATGAACTCTGACCAAAACTGTCCAGTAAATGTTTCACTCATGTACACGTGCCTATTCGTGTGGAGAAGTGAATATCCGAATCCCTTGCCAACTGCCTACATATCCTATATATAGGAATCAAGCCTCGATGTAGTTTTTTAGGTCATGAACTCATTTCTTGATGATTAAGACACGCTTTGACGTGTTTTATCCTTCCTCTAATGCTGATCCAAGTGCCTTGTGGTGAGCTTCAAGTGTCCTAGTATAGTCCAAGTACCACACTAAAAACTCATAAATCCATAAATAATTCATAATAATTCAAATATATACATTATATCCTATATATAATTGGCGTAAAGAGGTTTATACGGTATGGTTTGGTCGTCAGGGACATATATGTCATTTCCAAATATTATAAGTATTTAAATTATTAATTAATACTAGGTAAAAATTAAAAGTATTATTTAATTGTACACCTTATTTCAAAAATTATGAACAGGGTTTATAGATGTTATTTTGGAACTTGATATTATTTTGAAACTTTTTAGAAGAAAATCAAATATTAATTATATAGAGTATGATAAAGTTATTGAGTAAACACAATATAATTTTTTTTATAAATTTAATAATTTCAACATTAGAAAAATTAGAATTCTCAAGCAAAAAATTACAACAACAATTACAATATTAAAAGTTATGTTAATAAAATAATTATCATCAATTTAATGAAATTTGCAAACATTGTTTTGTCAGTCTTTCAAAAAATAAAAATTTAATATAAAAATTCATTAATAACATTAATAAAGTATCCCGTGCATTGCACGGGATACGTATATAATGTTGTTATCACTTTTATATAGTGATAGAATCCAACTAGAATTCCATTCCTTGAAGATATTTCCGTGCTCCTAAAGTGTAGGAGGTTGAGTCCTTTTCCAACTCCAATTCTGTCAGGTGAAGGTGGAACAATAGTTGTAGTTGTGCCTCCATAACTGTACCTGCATAACTGTACCTTAATATGTCTGCACCTTCTCAGCTATACCTACCCACAACTATACCTGACTAGTTGGACCTCCTAATTATGCATAAACCATTTAGATTGGGCCTCTAATGCTCATGGGCCTAAAATTAGAACTATTAAAAATTTCGGGCACAATAACTACCCCAGGTTCCTTGATGTAATTAAATACGAAAGGAACCAATAGAAGAAGAGGTCTAGTCCTTGCTTATACTTTGGATCACGCATGACTTACGACCAATTGCAGTCATGAGTTTTTTCCTGTGCTTCATAGCTGAACCTGCTAGCTTCCAGCCTTTTCCCTTGAAAACCATAGCTTGACTCCTTGGGGTGTTCCTTTTTCCTACAAAGATATCCTTCATGTAACACGCCATGGAGCTTTCGCATGGAGCTCCTATTATCGCAAAGATGCTTTAATCTTATAAAAACAGAGCTATGACAACAACTAGTGATTAGTAGCATGAGCTGAGTGGCTCACATATATAACGCATATAGCTCATACACATTGAAGATATGCCTGCAAGTATGAATATGCAAGTGCATATGATTTTGTATATATTTGTTGCAGCCTTTACAATCAAACAGAACCTTAGCGAATACACCCATCAAGATATAATGCCATGATTTTTAGAAATTTCCATGAACCTATCAATATGGACCTCCCAAGTAGGGATGGAAATCGGTTCGGTCGAAACGGGTTTTGCCAAACCCAAACCCGAACCTGAACTTTTTAACCGAACCCGAACCCGAAAATACCCGAAATTTTAAACCCGAACCCATTGGATACTAACCGGGTTTCGGGTACCCGAAACCCGAAAAAAATATATATAATAAATATTTTTTATATTATAAAAATAATATAAAACATAAAAATATAAAATATTTTAATTTTTATTAAATATTAAATATTAAATATATATAATAATAGATAATATATATTAAATGTTAAATATTATTTATAAAATAATAGAAATAATAATATATATTATTTCGGGTTTCGGGTCGGGTTCGGGTTTGGATCGGGTTTGATACGGGTTTCGGGTCGGTATTGCCAAAACCCAAACCCGACCTGAAATTGATTCGGGTTTAAAAATCAAACCCAAACCCGAAAATTTTGGGTTCGGTTGAACCCATTCGGGTCGAAATGGATCGGGTATCCATCGGATCGGTATAAATTGCCATCCCTACTCCCAAAATGTTTTTAAGTATTTTGAGAACTTCTCCTATGATGACCAGTGTCGTGGAACTTTCCAGACCTTTTCCATAAACCTTGGGACTCTCCGAGTGTTGCAAGCAACCTCATACCCGTACCTCACTATTCGTAGATTATATATAAGTGATTCCATATAAGTACCACAAGTGGGACCAAGGGAGAGCTTTGGAGACCTCCTCAATTGCTGTTATGTCTTTTTAAGTGGTTACATTATGGGACGTATAGCGTGCCCAGGTACCTGTTACGCATTAAATTTACGTGAAGAGGAATACAGGTCAACGAACCATGTGATGATATTGTGCTACACCAAAAGTGGTGCTGCCGCGCCAAGGTGGTGGATTGTTGCGGCAACTCCCACGAAATGTTATAAGAAGATTTAATGAAGATATCCATTTTATTGAAGGCCTAATTCTGGATTCTAGCAAGTTATCCTTGATGGGGAATTAAAGGTAAATAAGTCTGTCGATACGCTCTAGAGCTCTTATCCTGTATTCTAGCAAGTTGCCCTTTTTAGGGGATTGAGAGATACTTTGCGGGACATAATTTGGTAGAACTTGCCCTGTAGTCTGGTGGGTTAGCCTCATCGGGGAGTAAGAATCCGTTCGTGAATTTGGAGTAAGTCATGACTATCCATACAGCTAAACATACGAGGAAAGAGCTGGTAGCAATTGATGTTAGCTCTGATGGATAGGGCTAATGTTGTATCCGTGAAGTCCTCAGAATTAGTTGGGCCTTGGGGTCATTGAACTAGGCTTCATCGCGCGCATGGGCTCTTCCAAATGGGCTTCGAAGACGGTTGGTTCCACCACGCTTCGTAGTGGGCCTGGGCCTGCTAGTAAGAGACCTACTTCTATCAGACTTAGGTTTCTTGCTCTCAAAGAACTACGTGAGGATTGATCCTCTATAAATATAGAGGTACGTACACTATGCCATAAACGCACATACGCAACCCCCATTTTCAGTTGCGTAAGGCCTAAAAACTGTTGCGTAAGGTCTTACGTAACGCTAGAGGGGCGTTACCAATACTGGCGTTGCGTAAGACCCCTAACGCAACGCTTTTCCAAGCTATTGCAACACTTCAAAAAGCATTGCATAATAGGCCTTATGCAACACCAAAAGCATGCAAACGCAACACTTCATGGGGTTGCATAAGATGTTTCAGCCATGTCAGCATGCTGACATGGAAGCAAGGTGCCACGTCAGCATGCTGAGATGTAAGCAGGTGCCACGTCAGCATGATGATGTGTCATTAGTGGGGCCCACAAATGCCATGTCACAAATGGGGACCATGCCACGTCAGCAATGGGGCCCACCAAGATTCCACGTCAGTATTGGAGCCCACATGCCACGTCAGCAATGGTCCCACATGCCACGTCAGCAGTGGGGCCACTATCTAATGCAACGCTATTTCAGTCTAATGCAACACTAAATATTTTTTTTTAAGCAACACCAATCTTTTCAAATGCAACACCATTCTTTTTTATTGCAACATTAAAACTATGCTAATGCAACATTAAATCGAGTCAAATGCAACGCTTTTTTATAAAAAAAATTGAAATGGCTGCTTTGTTCATACATAATACCAACCTGTCCAATCCAAGACAACTAAATGTCCAAAAACCAACCACAAGGATTCAGCCAACAAAAGAACTTAACAATTTACATTCTTACCAACATTAACTAAACCAAGCTATGCTTAACAGTTTACATTCTTGGTCTACAAGAAATGGTTAATTCAACCAAATAACTTTATTTGGGGGTTGCGTATGCTCACTTATTTGCACTGTTCATTTTTACACGATCAAGGACTTCCAATTCAGTTGCGTGATGTATGTCAGAATCTGCCTCCTTCCCACGCATAGCAACATAATCTTCTCTGGAAATGGCATTCTCTTGTGTGCTTGCAATAGCAATTTCCACTTCAGGTGTCACATCCATTGGGTTTACCTCTGCATGGACCATATTAATGTAGTTAGTACATTACAAATTATGACATTATCAACAATAAAGAGGGAAAAACAGGTTGTACGCTTTGGCAAACAATATAACATGCGCTGTAAAGAAAACAATATATTTTTCGCTCAGTATATTAAATATGCATGACAACCTCTTGTCGCAATGTTTGGCTCAGTTACACCTAAAGCAGGGACTTGTAATCAAAACCAGGGCAAAGAGGATTAAAAACAAGAGAACAAAACCCAGCCTTGAGCATCAATGATTTAGTTTAATCAAATAGCCCCATACTCCTAAGTACAATAAATTAAAACTTGTTTGTCGCCATTACTTCCCCTAACAGCTGTCGACTGTTGATTGATAATTTGATATCCTAATCTGATCAGATTTTATTGTAGATTATGAGATCATACACGGACTGATGCAACTGATAGAACTTTTATCATACTAAAAAATTTATGTTACTATTTTTACATGATGAAGATAACTAGATATTCACATAAATAATTAATATTTAGTTGGCTTTAGCAAATTATAACTCAAGAACATATACTTATATATAATATTTACAGCATTTGCATCTACTCTCTAACACAATAGCGAACTAGACAATACACAGGTGGAAGCCTATGTAGATGATTCAAGAAATTATTGCAAGATCCAGGACAAAATTTGTTAAAGTTTTATATTATTGTTAGAAATTAAATAACAATTTGAAGTCACTTAAAATACTTACTCGCTCCTACTTTTTTGCCTTTTCTGCTTTTCGGTTTTTTTGTGCCAAATTTTGTGAGGCATTAATATCTTCTGGTTTGCTTGTTCCTGATGCAAGAAATACAATTTGCAAAGCTAGTTTAGTAATAACAACCATCAAAGAGAACAAGCTCAATCTGCATTACCTAGAACAAAATAGGCTAAAGGAATATGATATAAGTCTTGCCTTCATTCTCCAACTTTTGCAAGTCCTTCACAGCTGCTTGCATCGCAGGAAAGGATATTTTCTTCACCTGTTTCAAAGTAACGGGATTTGAAAGCCATGTATATAGTTAATAAACCTTATTAAAGAGTAATGCTAATAAAAATAAAAAATTCAGAGATTGTAAGCATTAATAATACATTTTTGTTAGTGCAACATTTCAGTCATGAAAACGTAAAGTGAACTATTAAAGCATATTCATAACTTGTTAACACTCTGTTACCCTTTCCAGTGGATCGACAATGGACACATGGCATTATATTTATTGTTTAAGACAATAAATAGTATGTCCTGGAAACCAGAATTACAACCCAGTCCCTGTTTTGGGCCCTTATAAGTGGGTCGACTGATTTTTTAAGTTAGAATTTTACTTATAAACTGGTCTGCTTGGCTTTCTTGAGCTCCTAGCTTATATTATCCCTATAAAAGCTCAAGTTGGTTACATATTTTAAGGCAAGGCAAAGACGCCCTTACATTGCCAACTTGATTTCTACTCCTAGGAACACTGGACATGCGCACATACTGGGTGGTACTAAATAAAACAACAAATACATTTATAGCTATGGTTTATAATCGAAAAGATAAAAAATAAGTTCAACTGTGATGAGTACATGAGACACTAAACTAGCTAAAACAAAGGCAGTCCAGTCAAGAAACCACTTTGCCTTAACAAATTTGTTCTTGTTATCACAAACACCAGCCATCAATTTTCTCACATGTAGAAAGATTTAATGAAACTGTACTGTCAGAAGGGCACTAGCATTAAGTTTGATGTGCAAGGAAGATTTTCCAAAGCAACTTATCTGCTTTTTGATATATAATTAGAATCTTCTCGGTTTCTACATCCACTCTAGGCAATCAAAATGATAAGAGCACACATATGGACATACATGATATATTGATGCAGAATAATTTACCTTTTGCTACAGAGTTGTACATATCTCAACATCAGTAGTTCAGTACACAGCTTCTGTAACATAAAACAGGTTTCCTAAATCTGTGGATCTCTCAGGTTGTAGCTTATGCAATACTACAGTACTACAACAATTAAATGGTCTCCATTTTGGAAGAGCGTCCATTATGGCGTAGTGTTACATCCTTTGCCATCCCAAAATCTGCCAGCTTGACACGTCCATTTGGGTCAACTAGGATATTTGCTCCTTTAATATCTCTGTCGATGACATTAAAACAAATGTGATGGCAAGATTAATTAAACAACTTAAAACCACAAACTCAAGAGGATAGTTTAAATTAATAACTATGAAAAAGATAAATCGATGACTTCACAATTAACTAAGACAATGAAACTCAGTTCAGTAGTTCACCTATGCACAGTATTTTTGGCATGTAAATATGCAAGCCCAGACAAGATTTGTTGGGTATAACTTCGGATTGCTGATTCACCAAATTGTCCATAATCTTGCAGAAGCTTATAAATGGAACCGCCAGACACATATTCCAAATATATATAAAGTTTATCGTCTACCTGCTTAAACATCACAAGTCAGTATAAGACTACTAAAACGACAGCACAAGTGATTTGTTATTGGTATATGTACAAATTACCCAGACAAACTCAACTATGAAGTAATAAGTCTAATCATTTTGGTTAAACTTTTACCCTTAGTAAGAAATAGCACTCTTGTCAATTGTAAAAATCAGAAAAAGAGGAGAACTCATACAACATGCTCTGAAAAGAAATAATTACATGTAAAAAAGAATGTACTGTCAATGCAGTTATCAGATATGAAATATCCGACATTGAACTTACAGTTTCAGATCCGTAGTACTGCACTATTTTTGGATGCCTTAGACGGCTCAGTAAAGTGATTTCCTGTAAGAAGAGTTTATTTAAGAAGTCCATGTTGAAAGCATAGGAAATATGAGCGTATAGAGGAAGACCCAAATATACAACAGAATTTATCCAAGCAGACTTTTGACATCCATATATTTACTACCACGTTTACATACCTATCCCAACTGTTTGGCACTTTCTTTCGACTTTTGAGCTAATGGAGGACCAGTCTAATTGAAGACATAACATTTTGTATTGAGAAATTAGTGTCATGTATAACAGTGAAATAATAATGACCCAAATCCCAGTAAAAATAATTGAAAAGTAAACAAGGGTCAACCTCAGGATCTCTCCGCCAAGCTTGATAGGTCATGTTTGGTGCGGAACGGTCCATCACTTGAAACCAAGCAGGGCCTCCATCTTTCTCTTCAACAATTCGGCATAAATGTTCCAAGTCATCAACTGCTCTGTATTCTCTCTGCACAAATACAACTACACTCATTACAATTCACACACATTGCAATTCAACAAAAATACATAATTCAGGACTTCACCCCATCTCTTGTCAAGATAACATATAGAACAGATACTATACATATATATAGTCATGTTTTACTACAAACCACCTCGAAATCAACCATCAAGAAACATTACTACAAGTCATTGTTGCAGTAATACTAATCACCAATTTCAGCAATACAAATTACCTAGGCTAAACCTAAATAGTTTGTAATTCAACCAACGCACACACATAAATACACAGGGGAGAGAGGGAGAGAGAGAGAGAGAGAGAGATATGTAAAAGCAACCCGAGTCAAAGCAACAGCAGCACACGCCAAATCAAGGCGACTCTTAAGATAAGCTTGATAAACCTCCGAATCAACCGGAACATTAGGCGGAATCGTGACCGGTTTCATGTTGCAAAGAAAGGACATAAATAAAGCTTAATTGAAACCAAACACAAAACAAAATTGAATCTTAATTTTAATACTACCAAAACCAAAACCCTAGAATGAAAGCCCCAAATAAATCACCCGTAAAATCAATAAAATTGAGTCGAAAGTAGATAATCAAACGGATGGAAATGAGAATATAATTACCAATCAGATCTTGCAATCCCGGTCGAGAGTATTTGATTCGATGAGGGAGTATATAGAGAGAGAGATAGAGGAGAGTAGAGGAAAGGAGGCCAGAGTCTGTTCTTGTGGGAAAATAAGTGTGTTTTGGGGGAAGTTAAGTGTCAATTTTTTTGGTAAAGAGGGAAAATGAGCCGCTCAAAATTTTCAATTGGCGCTTCTGTGTGTTAAGTTCTGTGTTATGCTATTCTTTTCTTTTTAGTTGTAATCTTAATTTCTGAATTTAAAATTAAAATTGTAAGAAAAATTGAAAATATATTATATATCGTTTTAAAAAAAATAGTTGCAATTCATAATATATTTTATATAAAATTTCATATTCTATACAAAAATATTTTAAACTTTAAAGTAAAAAATAAATGAAAATTAAATATCATTGTATATATTGTATACAATATATCATTGTATATATCCTGACAATATCATTGTATATATCTTGTAAGAAATTTTTTTAAAAATTACCACATCACAAAAATCGTTATATCTTGACATCCGTATTAGGCCTGTCAACGGGTCGGGTTTGGATCGTATCAACCTAAATCCATATCCATATTCATTTATTTTTATCGGATTCGGATCGGATCGGATCACGCCTCAGATATTTTAGAGGTCGATCCATATCCAATCCACGCGATTGGAACGTCGAAAAAATAATTTAAAAAAATAGATTCATCATTCGGGATAAGACTAGTTAAAAGGAAAGCCAACTTTGACCGGTTTGACCGTTATAAAACCAAACCAAGTACATGTAGAAATTTTTTTGGAAAATTACCGCGATACTAAAATCGTTATATCTTGACATCCGTGCGATTGGAACGTCGAAAAAATAATTTAAAAAAATAGATTCATCATTCGGGACAAGACTAGTTAAAAGGAAAGCCAACTTTGACCGGTTTGACCGTTATAAAACCAAACCAAGTACATGTAGGAATTTTTTTGGAAAATTACCGCGACACTAAAATCGTTATATCTTGACATCCGTGCGATTGGAACGTCGAAAAAATAATTTAAAAAAATAGATTCATCATTCGGGACAAGACTAGTTAAAAGGAAAGCCAACTTTGACCGGTTTGACCGTTATAAAACCAAACCAAGTACATGTAGAATTTTTTTGAAAAATTACCGCGACACTAAAATCTTTATATCTTGACATCCGTGCGATTGGAACGTTGAAAAAATAATTTAAAAAAATAGATTCATCATTCGGGACAAGACTAGTTAAAAGGAAAGCCAACTTTGACCGGTTTGACCGTTATAAAACCAAACCAAGTACATGTAGAAATTTTTTGAAAAATTACCGCGACACTAAAATCGTTATATCTTGACATCCGTGCGATTGAAACGTCGAAAAAATAATTTAACAAAATAGATTCATCATTCGGGACAAGACTAGTTAATAAAAGAAAATAAATATCTAATGCAACACTTCAAACAGCAAATGCAACACTAGTGATACCTAATGCAACGCTTCTGACACGTCAGCAAATGCCACGTCATCATTAGTGGGTCCCACTTCTGCCACGTCACCAATTGTGGGTCCCACAATTGCCACGTCAGCATGTTGGGCCACCTGCCACGTCACCCTTGTGGGTCCCACAATGCCACGTCAGCAGTGGTGGGTCCCACATCTGCCACGTCATATTTTTAAAAAAAAATATTCATATATCTAATGCAACACTTTAAACAGCAAATGCAACACTATTTGTCTCTAATGCAACGCTTCTGCCACGTCAGCAAATGCCACATCAGCATTAGTGGGTCCCACTTCTACCACGTCAGCAATTGTGGGTCCCACAATTGCCACGTCAGCATGATAGGTCTCTTGCCACGTCACCCTTGTGGGACCCACACTGCCACGTCAGCAGTTGTGGGTCCCACATCTGCCACGTCATATTTTAAAAAAATAAATAAATATATCTAATGCAACACTTCAAAGAGCAAACGCAACACCACTGGTACCTAATGCAACGGTTGCTGCCACGTTAGCAAATGCCATGTCAGCAAAGGTGGGCCCCACTTCTGCCACGTCAGCAAATGTGGGTCCCACATGTGCCACGTCAGCAAATGCCACGTCAGCACATGTGGGTCCCACTCCTCCCACGTCACCATTTATAAAAATAAAAAATATCTAACGCAACGCCATCAGTTAGTGTTGCATAATGTGAAACACTGTGGGTAATACGCAACGCTAATCTATATCTAACGCAACACCAATTCAGCTCAGTTGCAAAAGACCCAAAACTTCTATCTAATGAAACGCTTTCTGTGCAACGCTTTGTAAAAAGGGTTGCGTATGCTCACTTATGGCGTAGTGTTCGTTGAAATTCACCTACGAGTATATACATATTAATGAGTAATGCACCGTATGGGGAATCATCTGAGAGAGTTTAATGCTAGGTTAAGGACTGTGGAGTCTAGTAAGTCTAGATACACTAATTGAAAAATCTCCTCCAAAGTAACTTTTTCAAAATTAGCTTCTTAAGTACAAAAAGCTATTTCAATCCACTAACTACAAAATACCAATATTAGATGTTTCATTTGATCAAATCTCCAATTTCCCTGAAACCTCTAATTTTTCTTAAACCTTTCACTTCCAAACATCTACCCGATATTTTAAATTGGGGTTCCGATTGATTCTCTCCATTGTAACAGACATACATATCTTAGAGCCCGTTTGGATTAACTTAAAAATGTTACTTATAACTTAAAATTAATGCAACTTACTCCATTTAAGTGAAAAGTGATAATTTTAATTTTAAGTTAGGTGTTTCTGTTTCGCTAATTTTACTTAAAGTAAATTTGTTTTAATAAAATCCAATGCACGTGCATCTTTAGGCGAATTCTGATGAAGCTGTACCCGTAACTCAATACCAATGAACCTGCAATCAGCAGGTGAATCCAATGAAGCTATAATCGTAGCTGAATTCCAATGAACCTGAAACCAGCAGGTGAATCCAATGATGCTGCAACCGCATCTAAATTTTAATGAACCTGCAACCAGCAGATGAATCCAATGAAACTACAATGAACAACTAAATTCTAAT
Source organism: Kitagawia praeruptora (assembly GCA_037693485.1). Classification (NCBI taxonomy): domain Eukaryota; kingdom Viridiplantae; phylum Streptophyta; class Magnoliopsida; order Apiales; family Apiaceae; genus Kitagawia; species Kitagawia praeruptora. The sequence goes on from CM075352.1 coordinate 77,010,216, forward strand.
GCACCTGCACTCGTAGGTGAATTTCAATGAAGTTGCACCTGTAGCTCAAATTCAATGATCCAAAATAGATGCACCTGCAGCTTCATTCCAAAGCACTTGCATCCGCAGGTGAATTCCAAATAAGTTGCCACCCGCAGCTGAATCCAATACACCTGCAACTAGCAGGTGAAGCTAATGAGCCAGGTGCTAGTAGGTGAACCCAATGAACCTGCCAACCACCGGTTAATGCCAATGAACATGCATAATGTCAATGAACCTGACTCATTCCCTCTTTGAAAATCCGTTTGCTTGAAAATTTAGCACTTTCAAGATGCCATCCTCGGTAGTTTCATCAACTACCCCTGTTCCTTGCAACCATTTTATCACTACACCATATATGGCCTACCGTAACCCCTACCGGAAAAATGTTTTACCTTAGCTATACTACTTACATCCTAACGTAACATTGTGTTTTTTATGTTACCTTAGCCAAAAATATGATGTTATAGTAGCTAGAAAGTTGTAATAACCGTAAATTTTTCGAATAAATTTTTCGAATCTACTCGATATTTTTTTATTTATTTAAAAATATTTTAGAAACGATGCACTAGTATATATTTTTAATTATTACGTTTTATAAATTTTTAAAATTTATATATTCGTATTATATTTAAATATTAGTGTTTATTAAAAATTTGAGAAAAATAGTATTTGAAAATTTTGAGTCGTATTTATTTTAAGAAACGAAATTAGAATTTCGTTTTAATTTATTAGGCGGGAGAAAACGAGATCTTTTCACCAAATATTTCATAATCATTATTGTTATTTTAAAATTATTTCATTAATGATGTTGTCTTCCATTTTTATTTTATAAATTGTCCACTAAAAATAATTATGGAGCACTACATAATTGTCTCCCACGTTTATGTCTCTTTAAGTGTTATAAACAGAAAACAATCCCTTTTATTAGCCCCATGTTTTTGACTTTTGTTTCCCACGTTTTTGTGTATAATTGCAGGGCCACGTTTTTATCTCTTTAAAGGTTATAAACAGAAAAATCATTTACTTCACAAATAGACACCCGGCCATATATACGTTTTTAAACAAGAACAAACCATCAATTAGTCTTATTTCTTTCTTTCTTTCTCTTGAGGAAGACCACTGCCTATCTCTTTTAAATCAAACAAAAGCTAGACCATATAATTACATACAAACCGAGTTCAAACCACAGTACTTGTAGTGGTGTTGTTGTTCTTGCTGTGATGTGTTTGAGGGGTAGTAGTGTTGTCGGGGTTATAAGGAGACGACCACCACCGTTGCGGTGGTGGTGTTGGTTTGTTGAATCGGTGTTATAAGGGAGGGGCTGTGTTGTTGTTGATGTCGAGAGAGGGGGAGGTCGACGGAGAGATTGTTGTGGTGATTGTGGTTGTGACGAAGAGAGAGACGCGAGGGAGAGAGATAGACGGGAGAAGAGATTATAGAGATAAGAGGAGATTGTTCGGTTTGTGTGTGATGGGTGTTGCCGTGTGTTGTTTTGGTGGAATCGGAGTGGGGATGGAAAGAGAGGGAGTCGCGGAGGAGGGAGAGAGAGCAGATGAGAGATTGAGAACAGAGAGGGAGAAGAGAACGGAGAGATAGAGTAGGGAGATGATTTTGGTGTGGGTCGAGAGGGAGGTCGAGATTGAAAGAGATTAAGAGAGGGACAAAGAGATCGAGAGAGGTTGATGATGAAAGAGATAGAGACCAATGGTGGAGAGAGACAGCCGGAGAGATGGAGGAGGAAGAGAGAGTGAAGAACGGAGAGGAGGGAGAGATAACAGAGAGATTGACCGGGAGAGAGTTTCCCGGGGAGGCGCGGGGCGGTGGGGCCCACGACATGTTGCAGGTAGAATTATAATAAAATATTAACGTACTAATAAAATGAGCGGTTAATTGTGTTAATCGGGAGTAATGAATAAATAAAAGGGGTTTGATTGATTTAATTTGGAATACTTTAACTTGGATTATTATTTTAAAATTATGAGAAATAAATAATCGAATAAAAATGGCATAATTGATTAATAGAGTTATTTAGTAATAATTGCGGATTTAATATGAATAAAAATGGATTCTTTATTTTTTTTTTTTTTGTTGTGAGGTTAATATTAATTAAATTAGGGAATTATAGATAATTTATAAGAGTTAATTTAAATTAGAAGTATATTTTGATTAATTAATTGTCAGCAGTCATTTAGAAATAATTAGTTAATATTTTGATGTGAATTGGAGATTTAATGATTTGTTGAGGGAATAATCGTGAATAAATAGAATTAATTATGGTATTATTTTAGAAAGCTGATATTTAATATTTGAGCATTTATTTATTTAATTCGAGGATTATTTGTGACTTGAGGATTTATTTATTTAATTCGAGGATTTATTTATTTAACTCGAGGATTAATTGGTTAATTACGTTTCTTTATCGGGGAGTAAGATAATTATTTGAGGATTATTTATTGATTGAGTCTTTATATAGGATGTCAATGGTATTATTTTAGAGGATTGATATTTAGCATTTTAGGATTATTTTGATGAACCAGATCGGACCAGATTATTTTAGAAGCTAAAAAAAATCGGATTATTATTAAATTATTATTTGTGAGATTTAAAAATGGAAAAGGTTTCGTATAAAAATGTTGAGTTTTAGAATTACTCGAGGAACCATTTTGGGGTAGGATTTCGGAGGAGTTAGGAGACTCGTTTGGAAAAGCTTAAAGAACGAAAGTTGTAGATATGCAAAGGTACTATATGGCGGTGAATAGAAGTTGATTGAAAGGTGATTCGAAGTTGAGTTAAGTAATAGTTGAACTAGGCCCGAGAAGGTGAAATGTCGGGGAACCAGAGACGTGGAGCAGGTTGGAATATCATACCGCAGAACCAGGCAAGTTTATTTATGTATACTCTATCGTTCAGAGTATCTGTATTTTTAAATATATGAAATGTGTTGAATAGCTTTAAATCCATAATTGCAAGTTTATTAATTCGTACTTCATCGTTCGGAGTATTTATATTTTTAAATTCATAATTATGCTGATTAAGTTTTCAAATGCGAATACCCTATCTAGTCTTTTATACTGGATTTTATTCATGAAATCTTCATATATAAAATTATTATGTGAGGTGTTGTATTATTGTTCGAGGTGTATAAATTACTATTCGAGGTGTTGATTTTATATTACGAGGTGTTGATATTATTATATGAGATATTGATTTATTGCTTCTAAAAGCAAAAGTGACCGGAGTAACGCACCGGCCCATGAGGAGTTTAGGGTGTGTTCGAGACGTCGGCTCATCCTTCTATCGATAGAAAACGAGGCGGGACAATGGATTGATCATCCATTACTTGAGGAGGCGTTTGAGGAGAAATCCAATTATCAATATTCTAACGGTTAACCGATGCCTGTGTGGTTCTGTTAACTAGAGGGATGATCTGAGCAGTTGGTAAATTGTTTTTATTCATTCATATTAATTGATCAGTTCTGAGATATTTATTGATTTATATGGGTAGTATTTTGAGATGATATTGATATATATTTATTTCTTCATATGAGAAGTTCTGAGGAGTTATTGAATTATATGAGGAGTATTTTTGAGAAGTTATTGAGATTTATTTATTCTTTTATATAAGCAGTATTTTGAGGAGTTATTGGGATATATTTATTGATTTATATGAGTAGTATTTCGAGATTTATGAAAATTTTCGAGTTGATCTCTTTTCAAAAATATATATTATAAAGTGGTAAAAAAAAAAACATATTTTGGTCGAGTTGTTGTGGTATTATATGATATCTATATATACTTGCTGGGCATTCTTTGGCTCATACTTGCTATTTAAATATTATAAAGCAGAGGCGATTAGAGCTGGCTCTAGTATGGCGAACCGTGATTAAGGAAAAGAGAAGTCAATTGTTTCAGCGTGTTAATTTTATAGCTTCTGAGGAGGGTGCAGTCTGAGAAGGTATTTGTATAATGTTTGTTATCTAGCACTTTGGAGTTGTAATAGTATTTTAGAGATTCTGGGAAGTGAATTTGAGATGTATTATATTTTGGAACTATTGAGTGCTTGTTCTAAGACTATAACCCGTGGAGTAAAAGATGGTGTGTACTATGAATATTATTGTAGATTATATTGTGAGCAGGTGATCGAATATTCCGCAAGAGATGTGACGACCTGGATTCCTGTAGGGGATTTGGGGGCGTTACAGAATGGTATCAGAGCAGTAGGTTATAAATCTTAGAACGAGTGTAAGAGGAGTTATGACTATATAAGAGAGAGTTTAGCAGCCAAGGAAGCGATAGATATATACATAGTGGGATTTCAAGGAGTTGTGAGGTGGAGGCATGATGGCCATTAGCAGTAGTAGAATCAATTAGGATGAGAGAAATGTGTATCCATGATTTATTTATGGGTGGAACTTGAGTATATACATTTATGTATCCATAAATATGCATATATATACAACTGCAGGTATATACATGTATATATATGAATATGTACAGATATGTACTGTTTTCATAAATAAATATTTCATGGGTATGTAGTTTTATTAGACTAAACCATATTGGGATAAGTTGAATTGAGAGAGGTTGTGACTTTTAAGGAAGTGTAGAAGAGATAAATAGAGTGGATTTTATAGATGGAAACAAAACAAGAAGAGTATGAAGGTATTATGTATGGATTTGAAGGAGGAGGAAGGAGCTGGAAAATTTTGACAGGGATTGAAACAATAGATTGGAAATAATGATGCAAGATATAGAGTGAATTGATTTAGGAGGATAAAGATGAGAAGAAAGAGGTAGATTTGATGATTAGTAAGAGAAAAGAGTATGAGGAATTTTAAGGATTAGTTAAGATTTACTATTGAGGATAAGGTGTATTTTGAGGATAGAATGACGATAAGAATAAACGAAAGAAGTGGGTATAAATGATGAGCCGGTATAAATAAGCAACCTTAGTTATTGCCTACGTTGATTCCGAGGACGGAATCCTTTTAAGGAGGGAAGACTGTAATAACCGTAAATTTTTCGAATAAATTTTTCGAATCTACTCGATATTTTTTTATTTATTTAAAAATATTTTAGAAACGATGCACTAGTATATATTTTTAATTATTACGTTTTATAAATTTTTAAAATTTATATATTCGTATTATATTTAAATATTAGTGTTTATTAAAAATTTGAGAAAAATAGTATTTGAAAATTTTGAGTCGTATTTATTTTAAGAAACGAAATTAGAATTTCGTTTTAATTTATTAGGCGGGAGAAAACGAGATCTTTTCACCAAATATTTCATAATCATTATTGTTATTTTAAAATTATTTCATTAATGATGTTGTCTTCCATTTTTATTTTATAAATTGTCCACTAAAAATAATTATGGAGCACTACATAATTGTCTCCCACGTTTATGTCTCTTTAAGTGTTATAAACAGAAAACAATCCCTTTTATTAGCCCCATGTTTTTGACTTTTGTTTCCCACGTTTTTGTGTATAATTGCAGGGCCACGTTTTTATCTCTTTAAAGGTTATAAACAGAAAAATCATTTACTTCACAAATAGACACCCGGCCATATATACGTTTTTAAACAAGAACAAACCATCAATTAGTCTTATTTCTTTCTTTCTTTCTCTTGAGGAAGACCACTGCCTATCTCTTTTAAATCAAACAAAAGCTAGACCATATAATTACATACAAACCGAGTTCAACCACAGTACTTGTAGTGGTGTTGTTGTTCTTGCTGTGATGTGTTTGAGGGGTAGTAGTGTTGTCGGGGTTATAAGGAGACGACCACCACCGTTGCGGTGGTGGTGTTGGTTTGTTGAATCGGTGTTATAAGGGAGGGGCTGTGTTGTTGTTGATGTCGAGAGAGGGGGAGGTCGACGGAGAGATTGTTGTGGTGATTGTGGTTGTGACGAAGAGAGAGACGCGAGGGAGAGAGATAGACGGGAGAAGAGATTATAGAGATAAGAGGAGATTGTTCGGTTTGTGTGTGATGGGTGTTGCCGTGTGTTGTTTTGGTGGAATCGGAGTGGGGATGGAAAGAGAGGGAGTCGCGGAGGAGGGAGAGAGAGCAGATGAGAGATTGAGAACAGAGAGGGAGAAGAGAACGGAGAGATAGAGTAGGGAGATGATTTTGGTGTGGGTCGAGAGGGAGGTCGAGATTGAAAGAGATTAAGAGAGGGACAAAGAGATCGAGAGAGGTTGATGATGAAAGAGATAGAGACCAATGGTGGAGAGAGACAGCCGGAGAGATGGAGGAGGAAGAGAGAGTGAAGAACGGAGAGGAGGGAGAGATAACAGAGAGATTGACCGGGAGAGAGTTTCCCGGGGAGGCGCGGGGCGGTGGGGCCCACGACATGTTGCAGGTAGAATTATAATAAAATATTAACGTACTAATAAAATGAGCGGTTAATTGTGTTAATCGGGAGTAATGAATAAATAAAAGGGGTTTGATTGATTTAATTTGGAATACTTTAACTTGGATTATTATTTTAAAATTATGAGAAATAAATAATCGAATAAAAATGGCATAATTGATTAATAGAGTTATTTAGTAATAATTGTGGATTTAATATGAATAAAAATGGATTCTTTAATTTTTTTTTTTTTGTTGTGAGGTTAATATTAATTAAATTAGGGAATTATAGATAATTTATAAGAGTTAATTTAAATTAGAAGTATATTTTGATTAATTAATTGTCAGCAGTCATTTAGAAATAATTAGTTAATATTTTGATGTGAATTGGAGATTTAATGATTTGTTGAGGGAATAATCGTGAATAAATAGAATTAATTATGGTATTATTTTAGAAAGCTGATATTTAATATTTGAGCATTTATTTATTTAATTCGAGGATTATTTGTGACTTGAGGATTTATTTATTTAATTCGAGGATTTATTTATTTAACTCGAGGATTAATTGGTTAATTACGTTTCTTTATCGGGGAGTAAGATAATTATTTGAGGATTATTTATTGATTGAGTCTTTATATAGGATGTCAATGGTATTATTTTAGAGGATTGATATTTAGCATTTTAGGATTATTTTGATGAACCAGATCGGACCAGATTATTTTAGAAGCTAAAAAAAATCGGATTATTATTAAATTATTATTTGTGAGATTTAAAAATGGAAAAGGTTTCGTATAAAAATGTTGAGTTTTAGAATTACTCGAGGAACCATTTTGGGGTAGGATTTCGGAGGAGTTAGGAGACTCGTTTGGAAAAGCTTAAAGAACGAAAGTTGTAGATATGCAAAGGTACTATATGGCGGTGAATAGAAGTTGATTGAAAGGTGATTCGAAGTTGAGTTAAGTAATAGTTGAACTAGGCCCGAGAAGGTGAAATGTCGGGGAACCAGAGACGTGGAGCAGGTTGGAATATCATACCGCAGAACCAGGCAAGTTTATTTATGTATACTCTATCGTTCAGAGTATCTGTATTTTTAAATATATGAAATGTGTTGAATAGCTTTAAATCCATAATTGCAAGTTTATTAATTCGTACTTCATCGTTCGGAGTATTTATATTTTTAAATTCATAATTATGCTGATTAAGTTTTCAAATGCGAATACCCTATCTAGTCTTTTATACTGGATTTTATTCATGAAATCTTCATATATAAAATTATTATGTGAGGTGTTGTATTATTGTTCGAGGTGTATAAATTACTATTCGAGGTGTTGATTTTATATTACGAGGTGTTGATATTATTATATGAGATATTGATTTATTGCTTCTAAAAGCAAAAGTGACCGGAGTAACGCACCGGCCCATGAGGAGTTTAGGGTGTGTTCGAGACGTCGGCTCATCCTTCTATCGATAGAAAACGAGGCGGGACAATGGATTGATCATCCATTACTTGAGGAGGCGTTTGAGGAGAAATCCAATTATCAATATTCTAACGGTTAACCGATGCCTGTGTGGTTCTGTTAACTAGAGGGATGATCTGAGCAGTTGGTAAATTGTTTTTATTCATTCATATTAATTGATCAGTTCTGAGATATTTATTGATTTATATGGGTAGTATTTTGAGATGATATTGATATATATTTATTTCTTCATATGAGAAGTTCTGAGGAGTTATTGAATTATACGAGGAGTATTTTTGAGAAGTTATTGAGATTTATTTATTCTTTTATATAAGCAGTATTTTGAGGAGTTATTGGGATATATTTATTGATTTATATGAGTAGTATTTCGAGATTTATGAAAATTTTCGAGTTGATCTCTTTTCAAAAATATATATTATAAAGTGGTAAAAAAAAAACATATTTTGGTCGAGTTGTTGTGGTATTATATGATATCTATATATACTTGCTGGGCATTCTTTGGCTCATACTTGCTATTTAAATATTATAAAGCAGAGGCGATCAGAGCTGGCTCTAGTATGGCGAACCGTGATTAAGGAAAAGAGAAGTCAATTGTTTCAGCGTGTTAATTTTATAGCTTCTGAGGAGGGTGCAGTCTGAGAAGGTATTTGTATAATGTTTGTTATCTAGCACTTTGGAGTTGTAATAGTATTTTAGAGATTCTGGGAAGTGAATTTGAGATGTATTATATTTTGGAACTATTGAGTGCTTGTTCTAAGACTATAACCCGTGGAGTAAAAGATGGTGTGTACTATGAATATTATTGTAGATTATATTGTGAGCAGGTGATCGAATATTCCGCAAGAGATGTGACGACCTGGATTCCTGTAGGGGATTTGGGGGCGTTACAAAAGTGTTGAAGCATATAACATAATTATGTACGTGTTACATTAGAGTTGGTCATGCCAACTCTTTTCATCTAATTTATTTTTTTTTGATTTTTTTTTAAATTCTTTAAATAAATTTAGTTTTTAAAATTTGTTATTTTTTTTATAAAATGAGTTGGAAAATTATTTTATTTTTTAAAATCAATTTTTTTTTTCAAATTTTTTTTCCCAGATTTGTAATATTTTTTAGAAATTACAAATTTTTTAATTTTTTTAAAATCCTGCTCACAATTTTTTTGTACAGATTTTTTTTAAATTGTTAATATTTTTCATCCTAACCTATTACAACACGAGTATTTGTGGTTGCCTAGACATGATAAGTGTTGGCGTAGATGTTGTATAAACAAAAACTTTATACTATTAATTAAAAAATTAATCAAATATACATTTTACATAAAACTAATAATTTGTTTTTAAAATTTATTTAAAGTAATGTATTTTTAAAGTAATGTATTTTTCAATAATTTTAAAATTAACAAATTTTAAGAAAAGATTATGTTTTCCAAGAAATTATATAAATTAAAAATAATTAACATAAAAAACACTTTACATAAAAAGTAAAAAAATTGTGAAAATGAATTTGTTTATTATATAGAGAATATTAATTAAAATAGTAGTGAATGATAATTTTTTTTAATAATTTTAAAATGAAAATATTTTGTAAAAAAAAGTTTAAAAAATTGAAATTATTAAAATACTAAGAAAACTGTCGACAAAATTTTGATGAAAGAACTTGAGCGGCAAATTTTGATGAAAAAATAATTTGAGCTAATCTTGACTCTTATACATATAAATAAGATACATATAAAAATGAATGATTTTTTTTTAATTATATTGCATATATACATATAAATAAATGTGATATTTATTTTACTTTAAATTAATATATTAATTTAAAAAGTAAATTAGAAAAATAAAAAAAATTATGGTGAAAATAAGATTGAAAAAGTGAAGGCGGGAGGTTTTCCCCCAATTCCAAAATTATTACGAGCCCTTTCCGGCTTTCCCCCTTGATCGAAAATCACACTTTCCCCTCTTACTCTGCTCTCTACCCTCTCTCTCACAATTTGGAGAGAACTCTCTCGCTCTAACTCGAAGAACTCTCTCTCTCCTACCACCGTTAATCAAATACCTCTCCTCTTTTCTTCTTTCTTATTTTCTGTCTGTATCTAATTTGTTTTTTACTTTACAGGTGATTAATTGGGGCTCCAATTAATTGGTTTGTTCTTCACCGTTCTTGAGTTAATTTGTTTTTTTATTTTACTCCGATTAATTGATCTTGTACTCACTCTTCTATATTAATTATGAATTAGGGTTTCAATTGGGGCTTTTCGTTCGGGATTTCAGTCAGGGCTTCCTTAATTATCGGTGCTTCCAGCAACATAATTATTTTGTTAATTATGTTGGTTTGTTCTATATTAATTAATTGGTTTGTTCTTCACTGTTTTTAATATATATGTTGGTAAGATGTTGGCATCTAGGTGAATTTTTATACCTCGTGCAATGCCAATTTGATTTGCTCGGATGGTGATAGATGTTATGCCAAAAAAGTTCAAAAGGTAGATTGCTCTTTGCTAACTTTTTGTCTCCAATATCAACATTGTAAACAAGGTACGTGTAAGAACCTACTTATATACATTTGAGGTCCCTTCGCCCATTGAGGCCATTCCCATCTATCCACTTAGAAGGTCTAATATGTATATACTTTATAGTGAAGCTTGTTTCTGTAACTAGTACAATATAAAACTTATATCCAATTTTTCGCTGAATAATATAGCTCATGTGACTGAACCAAGCCATAAATTAACTTAACTTAGCTGGGAACTCTGTTGTTGAGCTTACCGGCAGTAGTGGTTTTGAATAATGCGTATTACTTTCTATTTTGTTGTACTTTTTTTGTCGAACCACTTTGCTTTTACCCTATGATTTTTGATCAATTCCTTATTTCTGTAATAGCCATGAATGAAAAATCCCACGTCTTTTTGTTTGGCTAGAGCCTAGAAGATGTTTTCTTAATACTATTTTTTGTCCTCATGCAGTGGTTTCAAATGGACTTTGTAAGCAATCGATTGCAAGACGAGAAATCTCAGCCTACCTTCTTCTCCACCTAGCAATTAGGGCTTCTTCCAATTAGGTATTTTTTTATATCTTGGGATTATATTTAGCCTTAGCTTATAATGCTCTCTTTTTACAGATTGTTCGGCATGTGTTGCTTGATGTGCCAAGTCTTGCATTTTTCACAACTTGTGCACTGTTGGTTTTATTTTGGGCAGAAATATACTATCAGATACGTTTTTTCAGAAGCTTACTTTTTTGTTCTGACTTATGTATTCTAATTTGATGTTGATGAATCACTCATGCAGGCTCGCGCTGTATCCACTGATGGGCTCAGACCAATTGGTTGATTTAATGTAATTTTGATTCTTTGAATATCTCACAGATTGTCCTGTGGTTAGTTATATGGTGGAATCCTGCCCCATCGTTGGTTATCCTGTCAAAGATGTTCTTTGCCGGTTTGTAATTAGATTAATATTTGTTTTTTGTGTTTTACCTTTTTGCTGTTTTCTTCCCAAGATTGTTTGTAACATATATTATGTATCCATTGGCAGGAGTTTCCTTGTTTGCAGCCTTGGATTTTCTCCTTTATGGTGGAAGGTGACTTGTTTTCCAAATTTTCCCACAATTTGCATCTATATCAACTTGTCACTTACAATATTCAAAAATCTGAAGCTCTATTTTGGGAATTATAAGCATCAAATTCTCTATCTAACTGAAGTGCTAATTACCTTGACAATATATTTTTCTAAAACTCCCCCCCCCAAAAAACAAAAAAGATGACAATTATATTTATCCTTCCCATACAAGTCATATCTGCGACAGTTCTATGTTCTATTCGTATTACCTTATGTATGAACTCATATTAATGCAGTCTCTTCTTGATGTTGCAGAGATTCCCTGTAGAATCAAAAGGGCGACGCAAGAAGCTACAGGAGGTGCTTATAATTCATTATTTGTTAATGTTGTTTTGCTTACCGAGTTTTCATGTTAACTTATTGCTGCTTCTACTTGCTTAGGTTGGCTATGTTACAACAATATGCTTCACATGTTTTCTCATCAGATGCATCATGGTAAGTGCACGCCTACACGTTATTATTTCTTTTACTTCACCAATATACCTATATCTTTATTCAGTTAATGAAAAACATGCATGCTGACACTTGCTTAAATTATCTATCCATGTTTTATCGCATCTTATCTGCAGATGTGCTTCAATGCATTTGATAAAGCAGCACACCTTGATGTTATGTATCACAGTTGATGTCGAGAAGTTGTGTGCAATTGCTACAAGTGATGCCGATGATGGTTCACCTATTACTAGAGGCAGTAGCTTCTAGTATCAGTGATTTCTAAGTTTAAGCATCTAATACATTATTTGACCTAGAATTGGATGTAAAAGTACTTATGTTATGGATGTTAACTAGCTTCTATCTTCTAGTTCGGATGTTAAATTAGTTTGTTTGTTTGGATGTTGAATCAGAATTGATTAGTTTGTTTGGATGTTGAGATGGATCTCTTGGTTGAATGGTATTTTGGGATTGTATACTTTTTAAAAGGTGATGTTCAATTTTTTTTTAAATAAGTGTTACAACAGGTACACCAAATAGGGGGCATAGGTGGGGCCCACATATTGGACCCACAGGTGGGGCCCACTTTGTTAAAAAAATTGAAGCACTCTTAGGTAACCGAATATTTATGTTGCAATATGCCATTTTTATGTTACAGTAGACCTCTAAGGTAACCGAAAGTGCATATAGTAACCCAAAAATGGGTCTATAGTAACATTTTAGCACCCTAAGGTAACAGAATCTTTGGGTTACCGCATGCTATTTATGGTGTAGTGTATGCAAGAGAGACCTTATATAATTGGCACTCAGGTTCAACCACCCTTCACCATGAATCTCTAAGCTTACATGAGCGTACACATTGTAAGAAACAAGAGGTATCATTGAAGAAGTAGCTACAACTTGTAATTTCCATTCTAGGAATGATCATGTTACTCTTCCTCAGTGATGATTTCATAATTTCAGTTGTGTAATAGTATAGGTGCCTTTATCATAAAATGTTGCCTAACAATAGGTACATCTTACTCCCATTGCTAACAGTTTCCACAAACTCATTAGAAATGAAGAGCATTTTTTGCAATTAGAATACTTATGCGGTTATTGCTTTACCCTAATCACTATCACAAATCTCTTAATGTACTTCCTTCAAAATTAACTCCTCTGACAAGCTATCCAAAAATCTCTTTCTGTACTTCCTTCTAAGGTTAACTCAGCTAAAAAGGTTTTTAGGATCTTAGGAATTAAGTGAGGGGTTACATAAGACTTCCCGTACAAAAATTCATCCATTAATTAGCAAAAAAATATACATCCATTACATGTCCAATTTCTATATATGGGTTAGAAGTTTCTACTAACATAGTTATCATGTGTTATTTTTGTTTTTTTCCACTTTATCAGCTTGGTAGTATTTCATATTGAAAATTAATAAGTTCACACCAACAAGAAGTTTTCTCCGTGCACAACAATTTTTTTTTGCAAGAATTTTAGAATAATTCAATCACATGGGTGTTGATTAAATGTAAATATAATAGTATTTATCTAATTTTAATTTGTTGTGTATTGTTATGCTATTAAAGCACTTTTGATAATAATAATCAATTGAGTTCGTAATTGTTTTACTAATTACATTCTATAAAAAATATCAACTAAACTATCACATGCATTTTTGGTAATATCAAATTTGTTGAATTAGTTTTAAAAGAATTCAAAATAACATTTTTTATTTAAAAAACGTGTACCATTCTTACCCATTGATTTTTACTCCTTGCGCTAGTAAGTAAATTTTTTACATTATGTTATTGAGTTTTTACCTTTCACTTAGTGAAATATTTATAAACACCACCAAAAATATGAAAGTGCCTATATATGAAAAACATGTTGTACCTTTAATGGCATGGTAGTTACTTGAAGGTTTATTCTTAAATCACTAATGGAAGATAATGACATGAATTTGACTACATAGTTTTTATTTGATGGACTCATGGTAGAAAAATGCAAAAGAACGGTTTAGAATAAAGGCTTGCATATGTCTGAGGTCATTTTGTCCAATTGTTTTAAATAAGGTGGTGGAAGTGTAGAACTAAATGGTTTTATGGCCCTAGTAGTTATGTACGGATAAATTGTATAATTTGTTGAATATTTCAAGCCCATTAGTGTTGTTTTGTGGCTAATGGGCTTAGAAATGATTTTAAAAATTATATTCCCTCCTCTCAACCCTAAAATTTTCCTTCAAATACATAATCATCTAATATACCACAATGAACGCCACATTTTATCTAGATCGGTAGTAACTTAGTACCCCTTTCTTTGCTTTTTTTTCTTAATCCTTTGTTCAGAGATGGAGATGCCCAGACCTAAAACCAAACCCACCATAAAAAATCCCAGCAAAAACGAGATAGAAGTTGCTGAAGCTTTGTTGCTTCTCCATCTAAAAGCAGTTATCCATGAGAGACCACCAAACATGGCGATTCAGCGGAAAGAATTGCAAAAAAAATATGGTCGACCCACCCAGGGCCCAAGTACTCGCCACCAAAACGAGCTGAGGGTTTTCCAGAGACGTCGCAGGCGGCTGCACAGTGGACAGAAGCACCAGAATCAGGTGGAGGGAAGAAGGGTTATTCCTGATCTTAACTTACCTTGGCCATGTGAAGATGTGAATTTTCACCATTCTTAGAATTTAATTATTTAATTTTTTTTCTTGTTATGAAATGATATTTTTGAAATGGACCTAATGTTGTCATTTAGTTTCCAAGTTCACCTCACAAGAATTTGAATGTCAAATGTTTATTTTACACGATGGGTTGTTTTGGTTTTCCATAAAATTCAAAGATAAGTAATGATTAACAACATGCTCGATTCTGCCTAATTATCTTCCAACCTATACGTTAAAACATCTATAAATTAATATTGTTGGGATTGGTAAATTTTATTAATTTAACGAGATTAATTGAGGTCAAATTTATATTATCCGCTATTATATTAGAATAAAAAATTAACATTGAAAATATTAATTTATCGTGATATCGAATATTAATTTAACGAGGTTTTATTATATATGAATATATTATTCCGAGTAAAGGTTAGAGGATTATCTAGACTATACCCCGTGCCCATCTCTACGTTATAGAAATTTTTTATAGAAAAAAATAGGCATAAATATGCTATGAACAATAATCCAATGGTATCAAGTTGAAATAGTAATAATGTTATGATGGAAAAAGATTAAAATTGTGGAAGATATTCCTTTGCATGTATGTAACTTGACTTGTCCCCTTTTATTCATAAAAAAAATCAAATTAAGAAAAAGTTACAAAAACAATTACTAGGGTATCAAATTTGGAAATGGATGATATGAATCCAATATAATAATTCATAAGTTAATTGAAAAAAGCAATTATATTCTTATATTAATAAGTGTAAGATGGATTTTATCCATAATTTTGGTTTGGCAATTGTACCGTCAGAATAATCTCATTCATCGAATCTAATATTTTTAAAATAGACGATCATGATTATATCATATTATAAAGAAAATTCTTATCTAAAAAGGATATAATTTAAAAGGTTACACTAGAAATGAATTTTAAAAAGAAAATTATAATCTAAAAAGGATATAATTAAAACTGGGTGCATTAAAATAGAATTTTATTTATTTATTTTTTAATATTAAAAAAAATTCATATTTACTATTTGGCCTCTATCTTAAGATTTGATGATTTTATAGCTAACGCGAAACTCATAAAATTATTTTAGTTTAGTGATAATTGAGTAATTATTATCCAACCGAAACACTCAAAATCTTAAGAGAAAATGCAAAAATGAATTTTTGTTTTAATCCTATTCAAGATATACTGATAATCTTATTCAATTTAGAAAACTTAATTATACATGATTCAAATAATTGACATACACTTTTTCATATTTCAATATACATACACTTTTTAGTTTACATATGAAAAAATTAATTTTTTTATGCTAGATCCAACAATTTTCATCTATTAATTATTTTAATATCTAACAATTTTTATTTATTTTATCGTACTCAGACAAACAACACAATACCAAAATTTTGGACAAGATCACTCTTACACTTATTATTAAAACTGTATGTGGTTGTCCGTGAAACTATCTCCAAATAATTTTAAAGAAGGGTTTTTTAAAAATTAAAAATGAAGTATAAGTAGATTTCACAAATTGAATAAAATTTTCAATGTAAAAAATCGTTAATTTCTTCTCTTTTTTATTTGTGCATAGTTTTAATCGAAAAAGAATTATTAAACTATCACTAAATTAATGATCATTTTGTTAATTTCACGTTGTAATATCGTTTAAGTAAAATTTTAAGAATTCAAGATAGAACACAAATATTACTTTAAAAGTGTAAAATATTTTATATTTAATTTCTTTAACAAGAATTTTATATGTAAATTAAAAACATACAAATATTAAAAATTTTAATATAATTCACGATATTGAAGAAGATGCGGTACGTTGCACGCATTATAAACTAGTAATAATTAAATACTAAATACCTGAAATTGAAGATTAAGAGTTAACACATTGAAAACACCCTATGAAATGGATGAAATTTGGTAAAATCCCCCATCATAAAAAAAATGAATCTATGTGTTTTTTTACTTTGATTTTATATGTAAGACCAATTAAATTTTAAAATAGATTTTAATTCTACTTAAATTAACCAAACAATAATTTAGAGAAAAGATTTTTGAGTTTGAATCCTTTCTTGTACAATAGATAATTCATTCTTAGATTAAATATATTGAAAAAAGCATATGTACTACATTAGCCAAGGAAATGAAAAAGGATTAAAAGGTCGACTCTAATGGCCCTCGACAAATGAGGATGAGCATCATCACAATTTTTACCATAGTATTTTTTATAGTGTAAGTTACCACTAATTAAAGATTCTTCAAATATTCAAATTTTAAATATTGTTTTTTTTATATATTTGGGTTCTGAATCACCGATCCCTGATATTAAGGTTTATATTTGAACCGAATATGAGCCATTATCGTATTTTTTTAAAGCAGGTAGTTTGTGATCCATTGAATACTAGTCAAGTAAGACCCACTAACATTGGGTATCATTTTTATTTGAAGTATAAAAATTGTCACTTATTCTAAAATAATTATAATATTATAAAAACATAATGATCACGAATCAGACACTTAAATAAATGATCTATTAAGTATATCACAATAATTAATTGGATGGATAACTAGATTTTATGAAAATTTAGAGCTATAAAAGATATTAAGTAATCATAATACGCAATATAACTAAAAAAATGTTATAAACTAAAAAGATAATCCATATTCGGCTTTGAACCGAATACAGATAGTAAATCATATTGGGGTAGGATAATTTTGTTAAGAATAATTTGAAACTTAATTTGAGCAGGGTCATTTATTATGGTTTAATTTTTTCGCTAAATTTGGATCATTTATAAAACGAATATGAGAGGTGCATAGACGGATATAAGTGGAGATACCATATAGTCTAGATGAATTTTCAGCCCTATCCTCGACATCCCGTAATGGATCAAGATCTAGGGCTTTTGTTGAAAAACGATGTCAATCAACCCGATACCCTAAGCTATGTGTTCAAAGTCTCTTACCTCTTGTCAACTCAAGAATTCGAACCCAAGAACAGTTAGCTCAAGTTGCATTGTCAGTGAGCCTAGCCAGGGCTCGATACACGAGGGCCTATGTCATCAAAGTGGCTAAACAACTTCAGCAAACAAGAACACAGAAAGTGGCTAAACAACTTCAGCAAACAAGAACACAGGATCATTTTGCCGTGCAAGATTGTCTTGCTCAAGTCAATGATGGCGTGACACAAATTGTTCAATCTGTTAAAGAATTCAGGCAAATGAGTATTGATGGAGAGAAGCAATTCTTTTGGCCTGAGAGTAACGTTCAAAGTTGGGTTAGCGCTGCCCTAACAGATGCCACAACATGCTTACATGCATAGATGGTTTTTCGGCTTACACTATCAGAGGTAAGATTAAAGCTACTATCAAGGCTAAGGTGTTAAACGTGGCACAAGTTGCTAGCAATGCATTAGCTTTGTTCAATGGATACACGGCTAGACAGAGCCTCATTTCGAGCCAAGAAGAAGCCATACATCTTTTAATTAGGGTAGCTAGTAACGATATGTTCTTTTCTATTTTATATGTTGATATATACTCCTACGAATATATGGCAAATGAACTTTGTAAATGTGAAGTTTTTCTTGTGTACCATTTTATTCTGGCCTGTTTGCAATTACTGTTATCTGGTAGCAGTTAACACAGTTAGCTGTTTTAATTATCGAAACAAAGTTAGCTGTTTTAATTATCAAATTGAATTAATTGGTAGCTGTTTTAACTAGTAGAGAAACAACTAATTTGATCTGCTCAAACCTCTCACTTCCACCTGCCCGATATTTTAAATTGGGGTTAGGACTGATTCTCTCCATTGTAAGCCGGTTTGGATTAACTTAAAAAATATTACTTATAACTTAAAAATGTGACTTACTCAATTTAAATAAAAAGTGATAATTTTAATTTTTGTGGTTCTGTTTGGCTTATTTTACTTAAAGTAAATCTGTTTTAATAAAATTCACTAAAAAGTTAGAAATTTATATTTTTAAACATACTATAAAGGTAAAAAAATACAAATATATGAAAATAATATAATACAAGTTAAAAAAGATGACTCAAATATATAAAAAATGATATGAAAAAAATAAGTTAAAAAAGAGTATCTCGAAAGTACGTAAATATTTTGAACTAAAACTAACTTTAAGTTAAAAAATTAAACGTACATTAACAAATCAACTAGCAACTTAAAGTGGATTGGGATAGTTTTAACTACCCCAAACAGGCTCTTAGTGCGTGTGTAGTGTAAAAGAGTTTCCTAGGATTCCAAGCCAATACCCTTATTTAGTTAGGGTCTTGGTCAAATGAAAACCCCCTCTAATCGCAACCACACATTTTTTTTTATCTAAACTAAATGCTAGACCCACAGTAAATATTTCAAATTTAATTTTTTATTCATTCATCTAATCCACATCATCTTCCACCATCATCTTCTTCCATACTCCGATCACCAACTCCGGCAACCTTATCCGGAGACCAATTCCGGCCAAACCAAAAAATCACCACCATTTAACAGAAAATCACCACACTGCCCCCACCTCCGACCTTCACACCGCCGCCTCCACCAACAAAAATCATCGGTTGTGAACAAAAATACCACGCTGCCACAACCTCCGACCACCACACTACCGCCATCACCAAAAATCACCGTATGTATACAAAAATCACCATGACCAAAACCACCACAAACCACCCCCATCGCCGCCACCACCTCCGACCACCACCAACAGAACACCACCAACAACCCGAAAGGGAGAAAGAGAGATAGAGTGGCAGAAGATTGGGGGACCAAGGGCGGGTGGCAGCACGGCGGTGGTGAGGTGGGGCAGAGGGTGGGTGCAGTGGGTGTGGGTGTGTGTCATGTGCGTGTTCGTGTATGTGCAGTGTGTGTGGTGGGTGTTTAATTTGTGGGGTTAGGATTTAAAATTGTGGGGCTGAGATTAGATCTCAGTTCTCAACATAATAGTAAAACCAATTTAGTTTTTTTTTTCTAAGCTGTATATATATAAAGGAGAAAGAAAGAATACAGGGCCTGACCCTTGCTCTAAGCCAAGGCGAAGAGAAACTATCTATCCACAATCTAACCTACAACAGCTAGATTGTAAAAAGAAAAAACAACAGAAGGGCAAAACAACCCCTGAATCAAGTTAGAAAAATCCACCTATACATATCTAGATGAACATATTTTTGGAACCAGCTAAAGTTTTGCAGTTTGATTTTGAGTTCAAGAATAATGCCTTTGAGGAGTTTGCAAGGGGTTAAGCTTCCTTTGTCGTGATGTCGAGCATTGCGTTCCCTCCATAAATGATATGAATAAATCTGCGCAGCCAAGAGGATGACAAGTCGCAGAGAAGAATCTGAGATTAATCCCCAGTTTGCAAGCAACTCCAACCAAGTGAGAGCACTGCAATCAACCTTCAAAAAACCTGTTAGCTTTGAGAGAATAAAGCTACTGTACGGACAGGTGTCAAAAAGGTGAGAGGAAGTCTCAATGCCTCCTACACAAAGCTGACAAAAGGTGGAGACATCCAGTCCAAACCAGGCTAGCCTGTGCAAGGTTGGAAGCCTGCCATGACATAAGAGCCACTCAAGATGAGCATACCTAGGAATTTTTAACTTGTGCCTAACCAAATCATACCAAGGCACAGTAGGAGCACGATTGCGAATAGAATTCCAAATGTCCGAAGTTTTGATTTTTCGAAGAGGGATACCATGCCAAAGAGGTTCATCAGAGGCCAAGAGATTAAAAGATGGAAAGTCGAAATTTTGTAACCAGGCCACGAGTCCAGGATCTGGGTGATGGAGTCTCTGCAAAGGTCTAGGAAAGATCCAGTCCACTGTATGAATCAATGAATGAACTTTAGAGTCATAAGGAATACCTGCTTGAGCAATTATATTGTCAAACCGAGAAGTGGCAAGACAGATTGAGTTCCACCAGGGTTCAAACGACAGCATAGACCCCAGGCCATTCCCAAGTTTTATTGAGAAGAATTGGCGGGCCAAAGACCGTAATTTAAGAACATTCCGAAAAATCCAGGAACAATCAGAAGGTATCTGCAAGGTCCAGAAGTATTGGTGCTTTAACAGGGTTGTGTTAACCCAAGTTGCCCATAAGGCCTTGCTCTTCTTCACAATATACTACAGAGATGATCACACACTTCCGTGAATTGTGTTTTCAATTTCTTTTTTGTTAATAAAGTTTTAATGTCAATTTTATTTATAAAATGAAAATTTCAAAAAGTAGTTTAGAATACACCTTAAAATATATATAAAAAAGAAACTGAAAAACAAATTTGGCAAAGAAGAATTAAAAAAATTAACATATAGCTAGCTAGTGGCTAGTCAATAGAGGTTATAATTCCAAGTCTCCAACTAATACTCATGATCATGATCATTTGCGCGGGTGATTAAATGGGATTTCAATGTCCCAGACAAAATTACAAAATTTTGAAATTGTATTCTGTTTTTAAGGTCGTAAAAAAAAATATTTTCGAACAATAATTGTTGTGAGAAAATTTTGCACAGCACGTCGAGAGAACATTGTTGAAATTAGTGATTTCGTTCTTGGATATCGCACGTAGGAGTTGGTCTGACGCCCGTAACTGTAACTTCGCACCTCAACAACTTCAACCACCTGTCGGAGGGGGGGGGGGGAAATGTGATGTTTTTGGGATTGACTGGAGTACAAGAATGGCTATGAACTCTGACCAAAACTGTCCAGTAAATGTTTCACTCAGGTACACGTGCCTATTCGTGTGGAGAAGTGAATATCCGAACCCCTTGCCAACTGCCTACATATCCTATATATAGGAATCAAGCCTCGATGTAGTTTTTTAGGTCATGAACTCATTTCTTGATGATTAAGACACGTTTTGACGTGTTTTATCCTTCCTTTAATGCTGATCCAAGTGCCTTGTGGTGAGCTTCAAGTGTCCTAGTATAGTCCAAGTACCGCACTAAAAACTCATAAATCCATAAATAATTCATAATAATTCAAATATATACATTATATCCTATATATAATTTGCGTAAAGAGGTTTATATGGTATGGTTTGGTTGTCAGGGACATATATGTCATTTCCAAATATTATTAGTATTTAAATTATTAATTAATACTAGGTAAAAATTAAAAGTATTATATAATTGTACACCTTATTTCAAAAATTATGAACAGGGTTTATAGATGTTATTTTGGAACTTGATATTATTTTGAAACTTTTTAGAAGAAAATCAAATATTAATTATATAGAGTATGATAAATTTATTGAGTAAACACAATATAAAAAAATTATAAATTTAATAATTTCAACATTAGAAAAATTAGAATTCTCAAGCAAAAAATTACAACAACAATTACAATATTAAAAGTTATGTTAATAAAATAATTATCATCAATTTAATGAAATTTGCAAACATTGTTTTGTCAGTCTTTCAAAAAAATAAAAATTTAATATAAAAATTCATTAATAACACGGGATATGTATATAATGTTGTTATCACTTTTATAGTAATAGAATCCAACTAGAATTCCATTCCTTGAAGATATTTCCGTGCTCCTAAAGTGTAGGAGGTTGAGTCCTTTTCCAACTCCAATTCTATCAGGTGAAGGTGGAGCAATAGTTGTAGTTGTGCCTCCATAACTGTACCTCCATAACTATACCTTAATATGTTTGCACCTTCTCCGCTATACCTACCCAGAACTATACCTGACTAGCTGGACCTCCTAATTATGCATAAACCATTTAGATTGGTCCTTTAATGCTCATGGGCCTAAAATTAGAACTATTGAAAATTTCGGGCACAATAACTACCCCCGGTTCCTTGATGTAATTAAATACGAAAGGAACCAATAGAAGAAGAGGTGTAGTCCTTGCTTATCATTCTCAGATAGATACATAGCTTCAGTACCGTACTTCCAAGCTTACATGAGCTAACTCAGCGTAAGAAACATAAAACACAATGCTTTGGCACATGTACCTCAATCTGAACCTTTAAACGGAATCCTTCCATATACTTTGGATCACGCATGACATACGACCAATTGCAGTCATGAGATTTTTCTTGTGCTTCATAGCTGAACCTGCTAGCTTCCGGCCTTTTCCCTTGAAAACCATAACTTGACTCCTTGGGGTGTTCCTTTTTCCTACAAAGATATCCTTCATGTAACACGCCATGGAGCTTTCGCATGGAGCTCCTATTATTGCAAAGATGCTTTAATCTTATAAAAACTGAGCTATGACAACAACTAGTGATTAGTAGCATTAGCTGAGTGCCTCACATATATAATGCATATAGCTCATAAACATTGAAGATATGCCTGCAAGTATGAATATGCAAGTGCATATGATTTTGTATATATTTGTTGTAGCCTTTACAATCAAACAGAACCTTAGCGAATACACCAATCAAGATATAATGCCATGATTTTTAGAAATTTCCATGAACCTATCAATATGGACCTCCCAAGTAGGGATGGCAATAGGTTCGGTCAAAACAGGTTTTGCCAAACCCAAACCCGAACCCGGACCCGAAAATACCCGAAATTATAAACCCGAACCCGTTGGATACTAAACGGGTTTCGGGTACCCGAAACCCGAAAAAAATAAATATATAATAAATATTTTTTATATTATAAAAATAATATAAAACATAAATATATAAAATATTTTAATTTTTATTAAATATTAAATATTAAATATATATAATAATAGATAATATATATTAAATGCTAAATATTATGTATAAAATAATAGAAATAATAATATATATTATTTCGGGTTTCGGGTCGTGTTTGATACGGGTTTCGGGTCGGGTTCGGGTCGGTATTGCCAAAACCTAAACCCGACCCAAAATTGATTCGGGTTTAAAAATCAAACCCAAACTCGAAAATTTCGGGTTCGATTGAACCCATTCGGGTCGAAATGGATCGGGTATCCATCGGATCGGTATAAATTGCCATCCCTACTCCCAAGATGTTTTTAAATATTTTGAGGACTTCTCCTATGATGACCAGTGTCGTGGAACTTTCCAGACCTTTTCGATAAACCATGGGACTCTCCGAGTATTGCAAGCAACGTCATGCCCATACCCACTATTCGTAGATTGTAAGTGATTCCATATAAGTACCACAAGTGGGACCAAGGGAGAGCTATGGAGACCTCCTCAATTGCTGTTACGTCTTTCTAAGTGGTTACATTATGGAACGTATAGCGTGCCCAGGTACCTGTTACGCATCAAATTTACGTGAAGAGGAATACAAGTCAACGAACCATGTGATGATATTTTGCTACGCCAAAAGTGGTACTACCGCGCCAAGGTGGTGGATTATTGCGGCAACTCCCACGAAATGTTATAAGAAGATTTAATGAAGATATCCATTTTATTGAAGGCCTAATTCTGGATTCTAGCAAGTTATCCTTGTTGGGGAATTAAAGGTAAATAAGCATGTCGATACGCTCTAGAGCTCTTATCCTGTATTCTAGCAAGTTGCCCTTGTTGGGGGATTGAGAGATACTTTACGTGACATAATTTGGTAGAACTTGCCCTGTAGTCTGGTGGGTTAGCCTCATCGGGGGGTAAGAATCCGTTCGTGCATTTGGAGTAAGTCATGACTATCCCTACAGCTAAACATAAGAGGAAAGAGCTGGTAGCGATTGATGTTAGCTCTGATGGATAGGGCTAATGTTGTATTCGTGAAGTGCTCAGAATTAGTTGGGCCTTGGGGTCATTGAACTAGGCTTCATCGCATGGGCTCTTCCAAATGGGCTTCGAAGACTGTTGGTTCAACCACGCTTCGTAGTGGGCATGGGCCTGCTAGTAAGAGACCTACTTCTATCAGACTTAGGTTTCTTGCTATCCAAGAACTACGTGAGGATTGATCCTCTATAAATATAGAGGTACGTAGGCACATTAAAGGGGTTAGACGTTGAGAGCTTTGTGAAACCACCGATACCTCTTTGATCTCAGCCACTGATAAACACACAAACCACCATTCTCCGGTCACTTTTTCGGTGAACAAACGCCATCGTAGATCTTGATTCCGGCTTGTAACCCCAAACTTTGTTATCACAAATTCCTCCGTTAACAAATTGGCGGTAGAAGGAGGGGGATTGGATCTTCATCTAGGAGGAAAGATGTCAACTAATCGCGATGACGGTTTGTATGAGAACGATACGAGCCTCTACTCTGAGGGGTTCGAAGGTGAGGAGCCATATGTTCTGGAGGTTGTGCCAAATTCGGCTCATGTGGGTGGGGGACGGCCACCAGTGCTGATAAGTAACACGGACCTTATGACGGAGTTGCACCGTATGGGGAATCATCTGAGAGAGTTTAATGCTAGGTTAAGGACTGTGGAGTCTAGTAAGTCTAGATACACTAATTGAAAAATCTCATCCAAAGTAACTTTTTCAAAATTAGCTTCTTAAGTACAAAAAGCTATTTCAATCCACTAACTACAAAATACCAATAGTAGATGTTTCATTTGATCAAATCTCCAATTTCCCTGAAACCTCTAATTTTTCTTAAACCTTTCACTTCCAAACATCTACCCGATATTTTAAATTGGGGTTCCGATTGATTCTCTCCATTGTAACAGACATACATATCTTAGAGCCCGTTTGGATTAACTTAAAAATGTTACTTATAACTTAAAATTAATGCAACTTACTCCATTTAAGTGAAAAGTGATAATTTTAATTTTAACTTAGGTGTTTCTGTTTCGCTAATTTTACTTAAAGTAAATTTGTTTTAATAAAATCCAATGCTCCTGCATCTTTAGGCAAATTCTGATGAAGCTGTACCCGTAACTCAATACCAATGAACCTGCAATCAGCAGGTGAATCCAATGAAGCTATAATCGTAGCTGAATTCCAATGAACCTAAAACCAGCAGGTGAATCCAATGATGCTGCAACCGCATCTAAATTTTAATGAACCTGCAACCAGCAGATGAATCCAATGAAACTACAATGAACAACTAAATTCTAATGCACCTGCTCTCGTAGGTGAATTTTAATGAAGTTACACCTATAGCTCAAATTCAAGGATTCCAAAATAGTTGCACCTGCAGCTTCATTCCAAAGCACTTGCATCCGCAGGTGAATTCCAAATAAGTTGCCACCCGCAGCTGAATCCAATACACCTGCAACTATTAGGTGAAGCTAATGAGCCAGCTGCTAGCAGGTGAACCCAATGAACCTGCCAACCACCGATTAATGCCAATGAACATGCATAATGTCAATGAACCTGACTCATTCCCTCTTTGAAAATCCGTTTGCTTGAAAATTTAGCACTTTCAAGATGCCATCCTCGGTAGTTTCATCAACTACCCCCCGTTCCTTGCAACCATTTTATGTAAGAGAGACCTTATATAATTCGCACTCAGGTTCGACCACCCTTCACCATGAATCTCTAAGCTTACGTTTACGTGAGCGTACACATTGTAAGAAACAAGAGGTATCATTGAAGAAGTAGCTACAACTTGTAATTTCCATTCTAGGAAAGATCATGTTACGTGATGATTTCATAATTTCAGTTGTAATAGTATAGGTGCATTTATCATAAAATGTTGCCTAACAATAGGTACATCTTTCTCCCATTGCTAACAGTTTACACAAACTCATTAGAAATGAAGAGCATTTTTTGCCATTAGAATACTTATGCGGTTATTGCTTTACCCCTAATTGCTATCACAAATCTCTTAATGTACTTCTTTCAAAATTAACTCCTCTGACAAGCTTTCCAAAAATCTCTTTCTGTACTTCCTTCTAAGGTTAACTCAGCTAAAAAGTTTTTTAGGGTCTTAGGAATTAAGTGAGGGGTTACATAAGACTTCCCGTACAAAAATTCATCCATTAATTAGAAAAAAAATATACATCCATTAGATGTCCAATTTCTATGGGTTAGAAGTTTCTACTAACATAGTTATCATGTGTTATTTTTGTTTTTTTCCACTTTATCAGCTTGGTAGTATTTCATATTGAAAATTAATATATAAGTTCACAAGTTTTCTCCGTGCACAGTAATTTTTTTTTGCAAGAATTTTAGAATAATTCAATCACATGGGTGTTGATTAAATGTAAATATAATAGTATTTATCTAATTTTAATTTATTTTAATTTGTTGTGTATTATTATGCTATTAAAGCACTTTTGATAATAATAATCAATTGAGTTCGTAATTGTTTTACTAATTACATTCTATAAAAAATATCAACTAAACTATCACATGCATTTTTTGTAATATCAAATTTGTTGAATTAGTTTTAAAAGAATTCAAAATAACATTTTTTATTTAAAAAACGTGTACCATTCTTACCCATTGATTTTTACTCCTTGTACTAGTAAGTAAATTTTTTACATTATGTTATTGAGTTTTTACCTTTCACTTAGTGAAATATTTATAAACACCACCAAAAATATGAAAGTGCCTAATATATGAAAAACATGTTGTACCTTTAATGGCATGGTAGTTACTTGAAGGTTTATTCTTAAATCACTAATGGAAGATAATGACATGAATTTGACTACATAGTTTTTATTTGATGGACACATGGTAGAAAAATGCAAAAGGACGGTTTAGAATAAAGGCTTGCATATGTCTGAGGTCATTTTGTCCAATTGTTTTAATTAAGGTGGTGGAAATGTGGAATTAAATGGTTTTATGGCCCACCCCGCCAGTCTTGGCCTCTGCCATGGTCTGAAAGTTGAAGGTCATCCCGTAGTTGGGTCAGTTTTTCTTCCTTGCTCCCTCGTCTATTAATAGCTTGAAGTTTTCTAAGTTTTCCAAGCCTTAGCCTTTAATATCTTCAGTCCCTTCGTCCTCAAGTTCCCAAGTCATCTCAGAGATCTCATTCTCCCTTAAGAAGCTTTGCGAGGTCAAGTTTCTGCATGATCAATATCCCAGTAGAAGTTCAATATCTCTTAGCAGCAGGATTAAAGACCTTCTTCTCCGAGCCATCCCAACTCTCTGTTCCTTTGACAGTTTTAGTTCTTAGTGCTTCTGCATGGATAAGAGTGTTTCTGTCCATTATCTTTTTTCGTTAAGTTCGCTTCTCCCTCGTTAGCCACGTTTTTTTGGTCTTTTTTAGAGTGTATCAGCCTTTTTAAGCAGTATTGGTCTAATATTGTTTATTTTCTGGTGGGGAATATTCTTTATCTCCCTCGGAGCTTGTTGAGTGGGAATATTTCATCTTTTCATAAAAGCTTTTTTCATCTTTTCATAAAATTTTCCGTGCTCTTTTTTACCAAGCCCATGCTTGGTCTTCTGGCTCTACCTCTCCAAACATTTCTTTCCTATCAAACTCGTCAAATCAGCCTACTCAACGTCAACCATGGATCAAACAGCAAATTTATCTTCAGCAATGAACGCCATATCCCTGGAAGAAGAGGACCTAGGAGGTATCGAGATTGAAGCAGAAGAGGTTCCAACAGACAGAGAGCAAATGGAGGGTTTTAACGAAAAATTCTGCATTGTTGGACGTTTTATTCAAGAAGGAAGAATTGACTTTGAAGCCATGAAACAAACTTTAGCAGCCCTTTGGAGACCTGGAAAAGGAGTTCACATCAAGGAAGTTGACTCAAATCTCTTCTTATTTCAGTTTTATCATGAGGTCGATGTCAAGCGTGTTATGGAGGGTTGCCCATGGTCTTTCAACAGGAAACCCTTAATAGTGGCGAGGCTCCAACCAGGACAAAATCCCAGAAGTGTGGAGCTCAACCATATGGAGTTGTGGGTCCAAGTTCACGATTTGAAAACGGGTTTCAAGTCAGAGAAGATTCTAAAAGTGATTGGAAACAGTGTTGGAAACTATATTACCTCATGTCCCACAAACTTCGACAATGTTTGGAAGGAGTATATGCGAATTCGCGTTGCTCTAGATCTAACCAAGCCCTTAAAGAGAAGAATGAAAATCAAAATGGCAGGCAACGATTGCTTCTGGGTTAACTTCAAATATGAGAATGTTCCGAGCTTTTGTTTCATCTGTGGCATCATAGGGCATTCAGAGAGATTTTGTGGACAACTATTTGAGAAATCAGAGTTAGAAATTGTGAAACCGTATGGAGTTTGGATGAGAGCTACATTTAAAAGACAAGTCAAGCCTATCAGTGCTAAATGGTTACGTAATGGAGATGGAAGTAGCACCTCTAGTTCACATGTTCAGGGTCAGAGTAGTTCAAATGAGGAAGAAGAAGACAGTTCAGATCCTAAATCCACTTCAGCAACTCTGACGGTGATTATACAAGGAGGAAATCAAGAGAATGAGACGACCGGACAGGAGAGTACTGATGCGAGGCGGGTTCAGAGTAATGTTCGTATCAATGCAACTGAATTTCAAACAAATCAGGCTAATAGCATGTTGATTATTAACGACAACAAAAGGCGTAGAACAGAAGTTGAGATAGATGATGGCACCAGAGAGTTGGAGTACGAAAATACAGACAACAATCCAAAAAACGTGCAAGGGGCGAGTACTCAAGTGGGTGCTCGCCTAGCATTATGAGTCTGTTAAGCTGGAATTGCCACGGGCTTGGGACCCCGTGGGCTTTTCAATTCCTTAAGGAGGTAACAATCCAAAAGAAACCCGATTTTGTTTTTTTTGTGTGAAATCATCTGTAAGAAGAAAACAGTCGAGAGATTGCAGCGAGCTATTGGGTTTGATGGTCTGGTCGTAGTAGAGTCTCAGGGCCATAGTGGTGGGGTGGCTTTTTTATGGAGGAATAAGGAGGAAGTAACTCTTCGATCTTACAGCAAGAACCATGTGGATACAATTATTCATATGAATAATAGCAACCCATTCCGAGTTACAGGTGTTTATGGAGAACCGGACAGAAGTAAGCGCCACGAAACTTGGCAGCTTCTCCGTAATTTGTCAACAAACAATTCTCATCCTTGGGTCCTCATTGGAGACATGAACAATGTCTGCTCTCAAGCTGATAAAAAAGGAGGTAGGCCTTACCCAGTTCGCCTTATTCAAGGTTTCCTTGAAGTGTTAGATGATTGCAATCTTATTGACTTAGATCTTCAAGGCTACCAGTACACTTGGGAAAGGGGAGTTGGCACCTCTGAATGGATAGAAGTCCGCCTTGATCGGGCTTTGGCCACTCCAGATTTTATGAACATGTTCAAGGACGCAACGCTTACCAATTTGGAAGTCTCTACGTTGGATCACTGCCCTCTTTTGCTTGAGTTCTTTAAAGTTCAACAACTCTTTCAGTCAAGGCGGTTCCGTTTTGAAAATGCCTGGCTTCGAGAGCCTATGTGTAAGCAGTTGATCGAGGATGTGTGGTTCAGGTTTCAAGGTCGTTCTTTCTATGAGAAAATTAGCGAATGTGCTAGTGTTTTATCAGAGTGGGGAAAGGAGATTACCGGAAGTTTCAAAACCAGAATTCATAAGCATAAAAGGAAGATAAAAGCGTTGAAGGGGAGGCGTGATGCATTCTCAATAGAGTGTGTTAAAGAGAATCAGAAAGAGTTAGCTGAGGTTTACGCCCAACAAGAATCTTTCTGGCGTCAGAGATCCAAGCAACACTGGCTAAAAGCAGGAGACCAAAACTCCAAATTCTTCCACGCAGCTGCGAAAAACAGAAGGAGTAATAACAGAATCAGATGCTTGAAGAACAACGAAGGTCAAATGGTCGATTGGGACTCTGGTCTCCAAAATGTGATGATCGATTACTTCACTAAGCTGTTCACAGCGTCTAATACAGAGTGGAGTTATGTCATTGATTGTGTTAGCCCTAGAATCACAGATGAGCAGAACAATTATTTAGTGGCAGAAACCACCGAAGTCGAAATCAAATCAGCTCTGTTTAATATGTACCCAGACAAGTCCCCAGGCCCGGATGGGATGAGCCCGGGCTTCTATCAGAAATACTGGCAAACCGTAGGAGGAGATATCGTGAAAATAGTAAAGCAGTTTTTCTCAACAGGGCATATTGATTTTCAGCTGTAGAGTACCAATATAGTCTTGATCCCTAAAAAAAGAAATCCCTCCCTAATGACCGAATTGAGACCCATATCCTTATGTAATGTGGTCTATAAGATCATATCAAAAGTTCTGGCAAACCGTCTGAAATCCATGATTGATCTCATTATCTCAAATGAGCAGAGTGCTTTCATTCCAGGCCGTTTAATTACGGACAATATTATCATTGCTTATGAGGTGATGCATTTTATGAAACGGAAAACCTCTGGTAAACAAGCTTGGATGGCTCTTAAACTCGACATGAGCAAAGCTTATGATCGAGTCGAATGGAATTTTCTGGAGGCAATGCTAAAAAAAATGGGCTTCTCTAGTAAAGTTACCCAGTTATTTATGGCTTGTATGTCATCTGTTACTTACCAAATTAATCATGCAGGAACTGTTTTTGGAAGTATCAATCCTTCTCGTGGTCTTCGTCAAGGAGATCCCCTCTCTTCCTATTTGTTCTTAATTTGTATAGAAGGGTTCTCTTCCATCATCCATGATTATGAGAAGCGTAATCTCATCCAAGGTATCAAGGTCGCTCGAAGTGCCCCTCCTATTTCTCACATGTTTTTTGCGGACGACTGCTATATTTTCTGCAAAGCATCTAGAGACAGTGCTAATCATGTAATGCAAATGTTGAGTATTTTCGAGAAAGCATCTGGCCAACAGATTAACAGGGACAAGTCTTCAGTATTCTACAGTCGCAACACTAACTGTTATCTGAAGCAGGAGCTCTGTCAGCATTTACAAATTAAAGAAGCCGTTGAGAACACTCATTACCTAGGTCTCCCCAACACGATGTCAAGGAAAAAGTCTGCTGTGTTCGGTTATATCAAGGACCGTTTACAAGCTCGGCTTCAAGGATGGGATAGGAAATGCCTGTCAAAAGGTGGCAAAGAGATTTTAATTAAATCTTCGGCTCAGACTTTACCCAACTACTCTATGAGTGTCTTTCTTCTCCCAGTTGAAATTTGCAAGGAGTTGGAAATGGCTATGGCTAAATTCTGGTGGAATTCTAACAGCTCAAAAGATAAAAGCATCCATTGGATGTGCTGGAATCGTTTAACTTCAGCCAAGTGCAAAGGTGGTATGGGATTCAAAAATCTTCGAGACTTCAACATAGCATTACTAGGAAATCAAGCATGGAGGCTAATCTCATTTCCGGACAAACTAGTTAGTCGAATTCTTAAAGCAAGATACTATCCTTCTGGTTCCTTTTTAACAGCTAAATTGGGGTCCAACCCTAGTTACACCTGGCGTAGCATCATGGAAGCTCAACCCTTATTGATTCAAGGCATCTCATGCTGTATCGGTAATGGTCAATCAGTGGACATCAAAAATTCTCCGTGGCTGCCTTCAATCGAAGACCCTTTTGTTCACTCAGATAGTGAGGCCATATCAAATCAGAAAGTTGCATCGCTGTTCAAGATCAACGAAAAAGCTTGGGACGTTGAGTTGGTTTTGGATGTCTTTGAGGAAAGGGATGCCGATTTAATCCTCTCTATTCCCATCTCTGATCAAGAGGAGGATTCATGGTATTGGCGCCATGAGAAAATGGGCCACTATTCAGTGAAGAGTGGCTATAATGTCATCCAAGAATCCAAAAATCAGCCTAATACAGTGGATAACTCAGGTTTTTGGAGGAAGTTATGGAACCTCAAGATTCCGAATGCAATTAAAAATTTTCTGTGGCGGGCCTCAACTAATTGCTTGCCTACTAAAAACACGCTGCTGGCCAAAAGAATTCAGGTTAATGCTCAGTGCCCGGTTTGCAATCTCTGTGTTGAATCAGCACTGCACTCCCTTGTCACATGCTCTTTTGCCAAAGATTGTCATAGGTTTTCTTCGGTAAAGCAAGTTGCAGGTAGCTATCAAAATTTTGCCGAATGGCTTCAGTTGGTGTTTGATCAGAGTAACAACAGGGATATATGCATTCAGGTAACAGTTTGTTGGTTTCTGTGGAAAAACCGCAACGAAATAGTTTGGAAACAGAAAGGAGCGGGTATTCATGAAGTTTTTCATGCAGCGTTATCTTTCCTTAACCAATGGAAAGCTGCTCAAGATAAGAACTTTGATCCTTTTCTGAGCTTCATGACTCAGGAGGATGGCCTTGAGCAATGGTGTCCCCCATCGTCAAATAGGGTTAAGGTGAACGTAGATGCAGCTTTATTCACGGAGCCAAATCGTTTCAGCTATGCCATTGTTGTTCGAGACCACTTAGGCCACCTCGTGCACGCCATGTCAAAATGCTCTCCAGGCAAACTGTCTCCCGACCTAGCAGAAAGTGTAGGCATCAGAGAAGCCCTTAGTTGGCTCAAGCAAAATAGCGTTTTCAACGGTATAGTTGAATCTGATTGTCTCCAGGTCATTCAGTTGATTCGCAGCTCCTTCTCAAGCTACTCATATTTGGGGAGAGTTGTGAATGAGTGTAGACATCTGTTGGAGGAGTTAAGAAACCAGAATGTAATCATTCGTTTTTTTAAACGTTCTGCGAACAGAGCGGCCCATTATCTAGCGAGGCAAAGCTGTTCAATAGCTGAACGTAAGTGGGATGTGGGGAATGTCCACCCTGCTTTTTCTTATGTTCTTTGTAAGGATTCAAGTCAGTAATAGAATCTTTACCTTCCGTGGCAAAAAAAAAAAAAAAGGTTTTATGGCCCTAGTAGTTATGTACGGATAAATTGTATAATTTGTTGAATATTTGAAGCCCATTAGTGTTGTTTTGTGGCTAATGGGCTTAGAAATGATTTTAAAAATTATATTCCCTCCTCTCAACCCTAAAATTTTCCTTCAAATACATAATCATCTAATATACCACAATGAACGCCACATTTTATGTAGATCGGTAGTAACTTAGTACCCCTTTCTTTGCTTTTTTTTCTTAATCCTTTGTTCAGAGATGGAGATGCCCAGACCTAAAACCAAACCCACCATAAAAAATCCCAGCGAAAACGAGATAGAAGTTGCTGAAGCTTTGTTGCTTCTCCATCTAAAAGCAGTTATCCATGAGAGACCACCAAACATGGCGATTCAGCGGAAAGAATTGCAAAAAAAATATGGTCGACCCACCCAGGGCCCAAGTACTCGCCACCAAAACGAGCTGAGGGTTTTCCAGAGACGTCGCAGGCGGCTGCACAGTGGACAGAAGCACCAGAATCAGGTGGAGGGAAGAAGGGTTATGCCTGATCTTAACTTACCTTGGCCATGTGAAGATGTGAATTTTCACCATTCTTAGAATTTAATTATCTAATTTTTTTTCTTGTTATGAAATGATATTTTTGAAATGGACCTAATGTTGTCATTTAGTTTCCAAGTTCACCTCACAAGAATTTGAATGTCAAATGTTTATTTTACACAATGGGTTGTTTTGGTTTTCCATAAAATTCAAAGATAAGTAATGATTAACAACATGCGGCCTAATTATCTTCCAACCTAGCTATACCGTAAAACATCTATAAATTAATATTGTTGGGATTGGTAAATTTAATTAATTTATCGAGATTAATTGAGGTCAAATTTATATTGTCCGCTATTATATTAGAATCAAAAATTAACATTGAAAATATTAATTTATCGTGGTATCGAATATTAATTTAACGAGATTTTATTGTATATGAATATATTATTCCGAGTAAGCTTAAAGGATTATCTAGACTGTACCCCGTGCCCATCTCTACGTTATAGAAATTTTTTATAGAAAAACAATAGGCATAAATATGCTATGAACAATAATCCAATGGTATCAAGTTGAAATAGTAATAATGTTATGATGGAAAAAGATTAAAATTGTGGAAGATATTCCTTTGCATGTATGTAAGTTGACTTGTCCCCTTTTATTCATAAAAAGATCAAATTAAGGAAAAGTTACAAAAACAATTACAAGGGTATCAAATTTGAAAATGGATGATATGAATCCAATATAATAATTCATAATTCATAAGTTAATTGAATAAAGCAATTATATTCTTATATGTAATAAGTGTTAGATGGATTTTATCCATAATTTTGGTTTGGTAATTATACGCTCAGAATAATCTCATTCATCGAATCTAAAATTTTTAAAATAGATGATCAGGATTACATCATATTATAAAGAAAATTCTTATCTAAAAAGGATATAATTTTAAAGATTACACTAGAAATGAATTTTAAAAAGAAAATTATAATTTAAAAAGGATATAATTAAAACTGGGTGCATTAAAACTGAATTTTATTTATTTATTTTTTAATATTAATAAAAATTCATATTTACTATTTGGCCTCTATCTTAAGATTTGATGATTTTATAGCTCACGCGAAACTCATAAAATTATCTTTAGTTTAGTGATAGTTGAGTAATTATTATCCAACCGGAAACACTCAAAATCTTAAGAGAAAATGCAAAAATGAATTTTCGCTTTAATCCTATTCAAGATATAGACTGATAATCTTATTCAATTTAGAAAACCTAATTATACATGATTCAAATAATTGACATACACTTTTTCATATTTCAATATACATACACTTTTTAGTTTACATATGAAAAAATTAATTTTTTAATGCTAGATCCAACAATTTTCATCTATTTATTTTAATATCTAACAGTTTTTATTTATTTTATCGTACTCAGACAAACAACACAATACCAAAATTTTGGATAAGATCACTCTTACACTTATTATTAAAACTGTATGTGGTTGTCCGTGGAACTATCTTCAAATAATTTTAAAGAAGGGTTTTTTAAAAATTAAGGGTATTAGTTTAATATGTCCCATTTTTAAACATCAATTAAGAATATGTCCCTCTTTATTAAATAATTAAAATTATGTCCTATAGTTTAAATTAACTCCTATACATATAATTATAGATAAATTTTGTGTATATTATGACCATAATACCCATAATAATAAATTATATTTCTCCTTCTCCTTCTCTCTAAACCCCACCATCACCACCGTCGTTGCAGCCGCCGCCACAACTCCTCCTCCGATGTTGGCCCCGCAGGGGCATTGTTCGTCATCTCCTCCATCCTATATTTG
This sequence comes from Kitagawia praeruptora, assembly GCA_037693485.1. Classification (NCBI taxonomy): domain Eukaryota; kingdom Viridiplantae; phylum Streptophyta; class Magnoliopsida; order Apiales; family Apiaceae; genus Kitagawia; species Kitagawia praeruptora. Next base: position 77,045,768 of record CM075352.1, read on the forward strand.
CTTTGTGGTGTTGTAACTCTAACACTGCAAGTCCCAGGACGTCCTCTATTTTGGCTCCCCACATTTTAACATCCATGACTACAATGAATATATTACACTTTACCATCCCCAAAAGCAAGACATAGAATGTTTATGTTTGGCCCGGTGAAGTTTATGCCGGAGATGGAACTTAGTGCTACAGTATAAGGGAGAGGCAGAGTCGACGTGCAGCGGCTCGTGAAGAGTTCTTAACTTCGATATTTAATCTTGTGTAATTAATAAAGTAGGACAAAAATGTCTTTCGATGATGTCTAGTTAATGAATTAATCATGATTACACTAAAAAATGGGATATATTTATAAATTGGGATATATTTATAATTACAAATAAATATGGGATAAAATTATAATTGACCTTTGTAAATGGGACATATTAGAAAAAGACCCAAAAATTGAAAATGAAGTATAAGTAGATTTCACAAATTAAATAGAATTTTCAATGTAAAAAATCGTCAATTTCTTCTCTTTTTTATTTGTGCATAGTTTTAATCGAAAAAGAATTATTAAACTATCACTAAATTAATGATCATTTTGTTAATTTCACGTTGTAATATCGTTTAAGTAAAATTTTAAGAATTCAAGATAGAACACAAATATTACTTTAAAAGTGTAAAATATTTTATATTTAATTTTTTTAACAAGAATTTTATATGTAAATTAAAAACATATAAATATTAAAAGTTTTAATATAATTCACGATATTGAAAAGTTGCACGCATTATAAACTAGTAATAATAAAATACTAAATACCTGAAATTGAAGATTAATAGCACTACAAGAAAACAGCTTTAAACCGACCGTCACATAACCGACCGTCACAAATCCAATGATTATAACCGACCGCTGCCGTAGGTAGTCGGTTTTATGATAAAACCGACCATCTAAAACCGACCGGTGCGGATCCGGGCCCGTTTTGCTGACTCACATTTTCGGTTTCTGTGACACGTCATCTAAAACCGACCGATACCACTACGGTCGGTTACGTTTTGACCAAACGAAGAAAATGTCGTCGTTTTGATGACGTGTTTTAGATGTCAAACCCGACCGATAATTGTCGGTAGGTTTTAGGTGGTCGGTTTTATAATTGACGGTCGGTTTTAGGTGGTCGGTTATGCAAATTTCTAAATTTCGAAAATACCGCCCAAATGAAAAATTCAAATTTTTGATCAAACTCATAACCGACCACATATCGGTCGGAAATAAGCCTTAATTTCACAAAAATTTTAAAAATGGAGCCCAAACTAAATTTTTTTCAAAAATACCGCCCAAATGAAAAATTCAAATTTTTGATCAAACTCATAAGCGACCACATATCGGTCGGAAATAAGCCTTGATTTCACAAAAATTTTAAAAATGGAGCCCAAACTAAAAAATTCAAATTTTTTGCCAAATTTCATTTAAACAAACCACTTCTCCAAATTTCATCTCTATCCCTACATCCACCTCATCAAAATTCCTCTCCCTTTTAACTTTCATTTTCGAAATTTAGAGTAAAAAAAACTCTTTCTCCAAATCATCCCCCTTATACATGGATCAATGGTTTTGGATTTCCAATTTTTTTATAGTTATCATTGTTAGCGTTGTGTTTTACTGCATGGAAATCCTACAATGGTATCCTAACTACTTGCATCAAATGATGATTTGGTTATATCTTTGGTGTATTTGGTTGATAATGAAAGTTTAAGAAGAAGAAGAGGTGAAGAAAATGAAAAAGAATAAGATCGTATTGTCTAGTGATGATGAAGACGATGATGGTTTTGACGAAATTGAATAATGTTTGTAAACTTAGTTTTGATGCTTTTCACGAAGTTGAGTATTAATGTTGTTTGTGAACATTAAATTCGTAGCATTTATGTTTGTATGTTTAATTATGTTTTTATGAAGTTGAAAGGTGTGGTGAATCTGTAGTTTGTTAATGTTGAATGGCTTGGTGGTGATTGCAATATTGAAATGTAATGAAATGGAATGGCATAACATGCAATTTTTTCTTTAAAACCCAGAAAACCGACCGAAATAATACATAACCGACCATTTTTTACCATTCCATTCCCAGAAAACCGACCGATATAATACATAACCGACCGTTTTTTACCATTCCATTTCCAGAAAACCGACCGTCTACCTTTATAAATGGTCGGTTTTAAATAAATAAAAATATGAATAATGGCTAAAAAATTAAATAAAATAGAAAAAATATTCAGAATTTATACATACCCACATAGCCATACAAAGTTATTTTCTTAATGTTATTTAATTTTTTAATTAATTTTACAAATTAGTTAAAAATGGGGAAAATATCATAAAAATGAAACATTAGTGTAAAATATTTCCCCCCCTGAAATTTTGGAAATAACATTATAAAGGATGGATATTGCCATCCGTACGGTTGGATCGTCGTGAAATATATTCTAAAAAATAGAAACAATAATATGGGACATAACACTAGTTACGAGTACTAGTCAATATATTAGTGATCTACTAAGACCTCCAACCAAATTAATTTTTATTTTTTAAAAATTTGTGAATATCATTAAATTAGATATATCTTGACATCCGTACGGTTGGATCGTCGAGAAATATATTTTAAAAAATAGAAACAATAATATGGGACATAGCACTAGTTACGAGTACTAGTCGATTAATATAGTAGTGATCTACTAAGACCTCCAACCAAATTAATTTTTCATTTATTGAAAATTTGGGAATATCATTAAATTAGATATATCTTGACATCCGTACGGTTGGATAGTTGAGAAATATATTTTAAAAAATAGAAACAATAATATGGGACATAGCACTAGTTAAGAGTACTAGTCAATATTGTAGTGATCTACTAAGACCTCCAACCAAATTAATTTTTTATTTTTTGAAAATTTGGGAATATCATTAAATTAGATATATCTTGACATCCGTACGGTTGGATCGTCGTGAAATATATTTTAAAAAATAGAAACAATAATATGGGACATAACACTAGTTACGAGTACTAGTCAATATATTAGTGATCTACTAAGACCTCCAACCAAATTAATTTTTTATTTATTGAAAATTTGGGAATATCATTAAATTAGATATATCTTGACATCCGTACGGTTGGATCGTCGAGAAATATATTTTAAAAAATAGAAACAATAATATGGGACATAGCACTAGTTAAGAGTACTAGTCAATATTGTAGTGATCTACTAAGACCTCCAACAAAATTAATTTTTTATTTTTTGAAACTATATTTCAAAAAATAGAAACAATAATATGGGACATAACACTAGTTACGAGTACTAGTCAATATATTAGTGATATACTAAGACCTCCAACCAAATTAATTTTTTATTTATTGAAAATTTGGGAATATCATTAAATTAGATATATCTTGACATCCGTACGGTTGGATAGTCGAGAAATATATTTTAAAAAATAGAAACAATAATATTGGACATAGCACTAGTTAAGAGTACTAGTCAATATTGTAGTGATCTACTAAGACCTCTAACCAAATTAATTTTTTATTTTTTGAAAATTTGGGAATATCATTAAATTAGATATATCTTGACATCCGTACGGTTGGATCGTCGTGAAATATATTTTAAAAAATAGAAACAATAATATGGGACATAACACTAGTTACGAGTACTAGTCAATATATTAGTGATCTACTAAGACCTCCGACCAAATTAATTTTTTATTTATTCAAAATTTGGGAATATCATTAAATTAGATATATCTTGACATCCGTACAATTGGATCGTCGAGAAATATATTTTAAAAAATAGAAACAATAATATGGGACATAGCACTAGTTACGAGTACTAGTCAATATTGTAGTGATCTACTAAGACCTCCAACCAAATTAATTTTTTAATTTTTGAAAATTTGGGAATATCATTAAATTAGATATATCATAACATCCGTACGGTTGGATTGTCGTGAAATATATTTAAAAAAATAGAAACAAAAATTCGTGACAAAACACTAGTTACGGGTACTAGTCAATATACTAGTGATCTACTAAGATCTCCGACCAAATCAATTTTTTATTTTTTGAAAATTTGGGAATATCAATATATTAGATATATCTTGACATCCGTATATTTGGATCATTAAGAAATGTGACTGAATATATCATTAAAAAATGATAATCGAATAAAAAAAATATTTTTATAATATAAAATTAGAAATTTTCAAGTTTATTTATAAACTTCAAAATTGAATAATTATTTTTTTCCCGATGATCCAATAATATCGGTGACAAAATATTTGTTTAATTTTAAGTTAAATTTTTTGAAAAATAAATTAGAAAGAAAGGGGAATAAACATGAAAAAAAGGGCGGCAGCTTTTCCCCCTTAACAAAATACAACAATTTCACTTTCCCCCTTAAACCCAAATAAAACTCTCTTCCCCCTTGTACCAAAATAAAACTCACTCACAGTCACAGACAAATAATACAATCTCAGTTATTACACTCACTTTACTCCCTCTTGCTCTGGACTCTCCTATGGCAATCGTAATTTTCAAGAACTCTTATGTTCTCACTGTTTTTCTCTTATTTCTTCTCTTCTCTTCTCCCTTCTCTAGTTGTGCTTCCAATCTAATTTGTTTTTGATTTTGCAGATGATTAATTACGGCTTCACACATCAGCTCCGATTAATTGGTAAATATAATAAATCGATTTTCATTACTTAATTGATTTTGCTCTCTTCTTTACTATTCTGTTTTTGTTTTCAATTAGGGCTTCGACTGGGGGTTTTGGGTTCGGGCCTTCAATTAGGGCTTTCAGTTCCAGGTGAAATTGGAATTTTACATCTAAATGTAAGTATATGGGTGTCAATTATATGGGTATACATGTACTTATAGTTCGGTATTTTAGTATTTCGTGGGAATAAGTGTGTTTATGTTTTACGTATATTGTGTTTGATGTGTTTGCCTTCTAAATATATGTGTATTAGTATGTCTTCATTGTATGTATACATTGTATTATTACAACTGCATATCTATCTTTATAGTACTAGTGTATTTACTTGTTATGTGTACAAATAAAGTGAATTAACATCTTTGAGGATGTGTAATTGTAATTTGTTGTGAGTTAAATCACTGCATAATAAGTAACTTGCTTGATGGGCGCGAGGAAAAGGATACCCCAAATACCTCTATCTTGAAATCCTACCTCAAACCCCTAGATTTAATTCACCAGTTGAATGTGTAAGAAATGAAGTGTGGGTGTTTTACCCACAGTGATTCTTTTAATTTTATCCCAAGGTAAAATTAAAATTTGTTAGAATTAATTAATTGTATTTATTCGTTAAGGTGTCAAATCGGTGTCATCAGAAATTAAGTGAAATTTGGTTAAAAGACAATCATATTGATCATGTAGATTAGAAATCACATACATTTGAGCTTGGCTTAGTTGTCTAATGATTACACTTATCATTTGCAGGCACTCGTAAAATTATCATCTGCATCAAGCAGGAAAATAATCAGAATGAAGAATTTATTAAGAATTCCAACCAAAGAAGAAAGAGAACTACATATTTAAAACTCATTATATGCCTTAGTAACGTTTATTAGCATTAATACAAGTGTTGCAAGTGTTCTACTTACTGCCATGCGATGTGTGCTTCCAAAGCTGGGTATCGCATAGAGGTGACTTCACTTATATTTTGTGCTTCAGTATTAATGTTTTGTTTTCGAATTTCTGTTAATATGGTGCTTTATGCATGATATATGTGATACTTTCTTTAACTATGTTAGCATTGCTATCTTACCCACAAAGTTTTTTTATTTGCAGTTGCATACCTTGGAAAAAATTGGGAAGCAGATTACGAAAGGTGTAATTATAGTTTTTTTTAAAGATTTTGCTACTTCTAATGAACTAAGCTTGTTGATTTGATAATTGAATAACACTTAACAAGGCTGGTGGTTACTTTTGTATGTTGTTAACTAAAATTTTTAATCACTGGTTCACGAAGTGCTTCTTGACTTTATGTATGGTTAGGGAAAGTGTTTTTCCTTTTCCTTTTAAACACTCTAAAATGGAAAAAAATTAGAATTATAACAAAATTTACTTTAATTTGGGGAGCATGATCAGAACACAAAATTAGGATTCTACACTCTGTGCTTGATGCTTTTTTTTATGAATCTGACCTTTGTTAATTGAATGATCCGAATTTCTAAAAATGTATGATTTTAGAGTCATGTTATAGACACGGTTCTACCACTGTTAAATATACATAACTTGTAAATAATAATATTCTGTATTAGTGGTGGTTTTTATATTTGTTGGAATGATCGAACTTATGAATTTTTTATGTTTGTATGTTTGATTATGTTATTATGAAGTATAAAGGTGTGGTGAATTGTTAATGTTGAAATGGAATGGCAGGCTGCAATACTGGCAAAACCTGAATTTTTTTTTTAAAAAAAACCAGAAAACCGACCGACGAGCCTTAGAACCGACCACTTTTTACCTTTCAATTCACAGAAAACCGACCACAACAAGACATAACCGACCACTTTTTACCATTCGATCACTTATATTATGGTGGTCGGTTATACAAATTAGCACAGCTACTGGCATTAAACCGACCGATTGTGCACGTTTGACTATGGTCGATTATGTGTGCCAGTCAAAATGTATTTTTTTCTTTATTGAAGTCATAACCGACCGTTGTCGGTCGGTTATGTGTTGCTGATGTCTGTTGACAGCTGTCGCCACGTGGTGACATGTGGTGCCACATGTCCAATTCGGACCCCACATTAGAGAATTTGTAAACACATATAACCGACCAAATTATTGGTCGGTTATGTGTGTTAAACCCGACCAAATGACATAACCAACCAGGCTTAAACCAACCGATCGATTTTGGTCGGTTTTAGTCATTAAACCGACCGATTCCATTTATAACTGACCGATTCCTTTTATAACCGACCATTTTTTACGGTCGGTTTAAAGCTGTTTTCTTGTAGTGTAGTGAACACATTGAAAACATCCTATGAAATGGATGAAATTTGGTAAAATCCCCCATCATAAAAAAAATGAATCTGTGTTTTTTTACTTTGATTTTATATGTAAGACCAATTAAATTTTAAAATAGATTTTAATTCTACTTAAATTAACCAAACAATAATTTAGAGAAAAGATTTTTCAGTTTGAATCCTTTCTTGTACAATAGATAATTCATTCTTAGATTAAATATATTGAAAAAAGCATATGTACTACATTAGCAAAGAAAATGAAAAAGGATTAAAAGGTCGACTCTAATGGCCCTCGACAAATGAGGATGAGCATCATCACAATTTTTACCATAGTATTGTTTAAAGTGTAAGTTACCACTAATTAAGGATTCTTCAAATATTCAAATTTTAAATATTGTTTTTTTTATATATTTGGGTTCTGAATCACCGATCCCGGATATTAAGGTTTATATTTGAACCGAACATGAGCCATTATCGTATTTTTTTTAAACAGGTACTTTGTGATCCATTGAATACTAGTCAAGTAAGACCCACTAACATTGGGTATCATTTTTATTTGAACTATAAAAATTGTCACTTATTCTAAAATAATTATAATATTATAAAAACATAATGATCACAAATCAGAAATTTAAATAAATGATCTATTAAGTATATCACGATAATTAATTGGATGGATAACTAGATTTTATGAAAATTTAGAGCTATAAAAGATATTAAGTAATCATAATACGCAATATAACTAAAAAAATGTTATAAACTAAAAAGATAATCCATATTAGGCTTTGAACCGAATACAGATAGTAAATCATATTGGGGTAGGATCATTTTGTTAAGAATAATTTGAGACTTAATTTGAGCGGGATCATTTATTATGGTTTAATTTTTTCGCTAAATTTGGATCATTTATAAAACGAATATGAGAGGTGCATCAACGGATATAAGTGGAAATACCAGATAGTCTAGATGAATTTTCAGCCCTATCCTCGACATCCCGTAATGGGATCAAGATCTAGGGCTTTTGTTGAAAAACAATGTCAATCAACCCGATACCCTAAGCTATGTGTTCAAAGTCTCTTACCTCTTGTCAACTCAAGAATTCGAACCCAAGAACAGTTGGTTCAAGTTGCATTGTCAGTGAGCCTAGCCAGGGCTCGATACACGCGGGCCTATGTCATCAAAGTGGCTAAACAAGAACATAGGATCATTTTGCCGTGCAAGATTGTCTTGCTCAAGTCAATGATGGCGTGACACAAATTGTGTAGAATCTATTTAATCGTATAATGTGTGTATGTATATGAGAGTTATTGAGAAAGCAAACTACTGATATTACTTCCTGACTAAGACTGAATTACAACGTAAGGATTAAATACTAGATGGCTGCAACTAACGTTAACACAAAAGACTCCTAAAAACACTCCACGATTCCAACTATCTGATGACTATCCTAAAACCATGCAAACCAACCACGACCTAGTCTAGCTGCTGTTTACAAGGAGCAGCTTACATTATTTGAACGTGTTTAAATTACTTTCCAACAAATAACTAAAACAAATAAACATTATCTAAATAAATAACTAAACATATGTGAATTTAGATTAATCCCAACAATCTCCCCCTTAATATAAATTCATCTAACAATTACTCAACAGCCCGTATGACTTGCATCGTTTGAAACAGCCTGTATGGCTCCTTCATGTCTGTCTGGCAACCTGTTTGATCCAGCCCGTGTGGCCTTTCTGTGCCCCTCTGGCACCACTGATCTCAGCCCGTATGGCTTCCTGGTTTGCCCATTTTGCAACTTATTTCCTGCCCGTATGGCAACCTCATTTATTTCTGCCCATATGGTATTCAGTTCATAGCCATTTTGGCTATTATTCACAAGCCCGTATGGCTTGTTTTCGTTGGCCCATATGGCCTTTACGGCAAGGCTGGTTCGTCATCATGAAACTGTACAAGATTTGCTTCATGACTCTGTTCCTTCTTTCGTCGAGGTTTGTCACATTCTGAGGCATAGTGACCATAGACGTTGCAATTGAAACATTTGATCTTGTTCTTGTCAGGTTTTTCCTTCCATTTCTGAGCAAGAAGAAGCTGTTGTTGCTCACTTTGCTCACTCCTACCTTTCATTCTTTCTTCATGGGCCTTGAGACGTCCCACCAGTTCTTCAACTGACATGGCTTTAACATCTCCAAATTGTTCAATGTTTGAAGCTATTTGGAGGAACTTATCAGGCACAGCACGTAGAATTTTCCGCACAACACTGGATTCTTCCATAGCCTCTCCAAGAACTCGAATGTTAGTCACAATGCCACTCAGTTTCAAGCAGAAATCTTCTATCCTCTCTGAGTCTTTCATCATGAGAGACTCGAATTCGCCCTTTAATGTCTGCACTCTAGCCTCCAGTACTCGTTCCACCCCCATACACATTGTCTTGATTGCCTCCCAAGCCTCCTTTGCTGTTTCCTTTTCTGCAATGGCCAACAACACATCCTCAGGCACACCTTGATAAATGGCTGCAAGAGCCATCTGCACAGTCCTTTCATCGACTGCAGCCCTGGGACTTTTCTGTTCAATAGCGCCCCAAACACCTTGTGCCTTCATGAAGACCTTCATTTTTAGGGACCAGGCAGTGTAGTTGCTCTTGGTTAGCATAGGATAGTTCACGGCCACAGCACCTTCCTTTGTTCTTGGCGTCTCCATGGATTCTGATGTGTGTCGTGGTTGATACTTTGGCATACACAGGACCTTCGAACCTGGGGATCTCTGATACCAAGTGTAGAATCTATTTAATCGTATAATGTGTGTATATATATGAGAGTTATTGAGAAAGCAAACTACTGATATTACTTCCTGACTAAGACTGAATTACAACGTAAGGATTAAATACTAGATGGCTGCAACTAACGTTAACACAAAAGACTCCTAAAAACACTCCACGATTTCAACTATCTGATGACTATCCTAAAACCATGCAAACCAACCACAACCTAGTCTAGCTGCTGTTTACAAGGAGCAGCTTACATTATTTGAACGTGTTTAAATTACTTTCCAACAAATAACTAAAACAAATAAACATTATCTAAATAAATAACTAAACATATGTGAATTTAGATTAATCCCAACAAATTGTTCAATCTGTTAAAGAATTCAGGCAAATGAGTATTGATGGAGAGAAGCAATTCTTTTGGCCTGAGAGTAAGGTTCAAAAGACAGTGGGAGTAAATAATTTTCTCAATTTGCAAAAATTTGGGCAAATGGGGGAGGTAGTAGAATTTGCCACTCGAGTTTTTATCAAAAAGTGTGTTGTCTTAGTTTTTTTACACAAGTTTTTTAACTATTTCATTTTTAAAACATTTTTTTACAAAATTTGTTCAGGTTTAAAATTATTCAAAAAAATCATCATTCACTCCTATTTAATTTAATATTTTTTATATAGTAAATAAATTCATTTTCACAAAGTTTTTTACTTTTTATTTAAAGTGTTATTTATTGTAAATTATTTTTAAAACATACAATTTCTAAAAACACATAATTTTTTTTAATTTTTTAATTTTAAATTTATCAACAAATGTAGTTTACAAAAAAATACCATTCACTCCGGTTCAAATTCCAATAAATTAATTAAATTTTTTTAAAGAATTTTTATCACTTTTATGTAAAATGATTATTTTATTTATTTTTTAAATAACCATATACAATATTTACGCCAACAATTTATCATGTCTATGCTAATACAATGACTCCGTAAGAAACCTTGGTTGGAGAACATTTTTGGAGTCGAGCTGGGTGGCTTCACTTATTGGGATCAGGGACAACCGGAGCCCTCGGGGCTAGTTATTGGCGACTTATTCTCATTTGTGGGAAATTAGTGAAGGCAAGGACCTAATCACATAGTGAATATTCTAAGGAAACGTGGGCTGGACATTGGCACAAAATGGTTGGATTCTGGTATGTTTAGTTGGACGGGCGCCAAGGCTTGGCACCGGGCTGTAAGATGGTGGCAGCTCTTAGCGGGTTTTGATGCAATATTAAGTATTAAAGGGCATGGCTTCACTACTTAAACATTCAGAAATGGTTATTGGGCTTGTCTAAATATTGGTCAGTTGTGATCCAAAAATGAGTTGGGGTCCAAGATGGCAAAACATGTGCATGGCTTGTGATGGGTGGTTGGCGGCAGTTACAAGGAATGAAAATGCTTCTATGATCATAGGCTTACATTATGGAATTGCTGGGACTTATAGATATATGTTTATATATCTATATTTTTGCCCAAAGGTAGTTACAAGGCTCAAAGACTATTTTGTGACATGGGGTAGCATTTATAAAAGGCAGTTTGGAAACTGCCCATTGGCTGGAAAAACATAGCTTATATTTGTGGCAGTTAATCTAGTTTATAAACAAGAAGAAAACACTTGTATTCTCTAGTTTGTGTTAGGCAAAAACATTGTAAACGCTTAGAGAATTATGGGTAGGCCTTAGAGTGTGTTTGGTGAGGTATTTTGATGTTAACCTCGGTCGAAAGTATCTTGTATCCTTTGTATTGGTTGCAATAAAAGGTTGGACGTTTGTCTGTAATTGCTGGTGTGTTTTGTTTGATTTGCTTGATGATAAACATGCACTCCATGTTGGCTGCCCAGAGTTATTTAGTTGGTTCCATTTGCTGCGTGGTTGTGCGCTTTGTTGAAAATGCAGGGCGATAAGGAAGGTTGATGTTCTTGGTACCAGGCGATAGGGCGCACAAGGGTGAAAATTCAGGTTCAAAAACCCACCCTTATGACAAGTGGTAGCTTGGTTGCTCGTTTTTTTTGTTGATTTTGTTGTTTGAGTTTTCATCAGAAGATCATGGAGAATCCGCAGGATAGTGACGCTTATGGTGTTGTTGCTCGGTTAGAAAGAGTTATGTGTGAATCGCTAGACGCTAACTTCTGGCCATTGGTTTAGAAATGCCAAGTCATGAAGGAGGACCTTGATGAGATGAAGAAAACCATGGGAAATCAGATGGGTGCTATGGAAGACATATTTAATGACTTGTCTTTGCAGGTCGCTTCTCTTGCTGATCGATGGTTGGAGAGTTTACGGGAAATTGGATATGAAATGATGTTCCTAAGAAGGGATGTTGCTAAAGTCTCGTTGGGTGGTGGTCATCCTAAAATTGATGCTAATGTATCTGTCCCTAAGAAATTTATGGGGAATCGTGGAAAGAAGGTGGTGCATGGTGACAATCTGTACGAACTGAAACCAAGAGCGCTGGACAACCTAAATCAAAGTTGTGGTTATTTGCGATGGGCCTCATTTGGCAAAGGTCTATCCCCATAGGGAGATGGTTCGTGCTATGGTGGATGTGGGTAAAGATGTTGTTGGTGATTTCGAAGAAGGGTCTAAAACTGCTGTTGGTCATAATGGCGCCATTGACGGTGTTGCGCAGCTTAGGGGAAAAGCAATTGAGTGCTTCATCTATGGAGGACCACACTTTTTGAAAAAGTGTCCAAAGGTTGGAAATTAGCAGGCTTCTCCGTGGGCTGACCTTTGTGAAGAAGGTCAGGTCCAAAGTTTATGTTTCGTGAGTTATATTGATGTTAACCTCGGCCAAAAGTCTCTTGTATCCTGTGTATTAGTTGCAATAAAAGGTTGGAAGTTTGTCCGTAATTGCTGGTGTGTTTGATTTGATTTGCTTGATGATAAACATACACACTATGTTGGTTGCCCAGAGTTGTTGAGTTGGTTCCATCCACTTCATGGTTGTGCACTTTGCTAAAAATGTTGGGCGATACGGGAGGCTGCTGTTCTTGGTGCCGGGCAACAAGGGAAGGCCGCACAAGGGTGAAAATTCAGGTTTAAAAACCCACCCCTGTGACAGACTCCATGTTGTAATAGGTAAGGTTCAACATATCTATTGCAACATTTTTGTAGACGGCGACATTATGAAAAATTGTTGTGAAAAGTCATCTATGGCGTAGTGTCGGAAGCATCTAGCTGAGATGGATGCTATTCTGGAAGAGACTAATTTTGAAGGAAGTACATAAGAAGAACCTTCAACTCAAAGGGTTGAAGCAACTTCGATACCTCAGGCCCCAAAAGAACCATTAGTAGTAAACACTGATGCAGGCCAATGATACTGATGACCTAATTAATACCGATGGAGGTGTTGCTACTACTACTGATACTGATGATCAACCAATACTGATGCAGCCACTTACATCAGTTCTAACGGAAACTCATTTCTCAGGTAACACTCTTATTTCAATTTCAATATTACCTACTGGTATGATTATAGATAGACATGTACTTAGGGATGCCTCTATCTATATGACTATAGACAACACTTATTTTCCACCTCTTATTTCTTCTAAATTTTTTTAGTTTAAGCATTTCAAGTAACACTACGCCATAGATTGCTTATTGCAACCCCCAAACTGTGTTACCATAGACCCCTGTTTGAAGTTGTCATAGGCCAAAATATGGCTATGGTAACACTTCAGCTGTGTTAGGTTCTCAGCAGTAACTATAGATATCTAAGGTAACATCAAAATACAGCCTAAGGTAACATAGCAAATGTGGTTACTAAATACCTCTATAGCAACATCTTAAACACTCTACAGCAACATAGACATAGTTTGTGTGTTACAATAGAGGATACAATTTTGCACATGGACAACTGTGGGGCCCATATCTAGTGGGGTCCACAATCTATTGTAACACCCTCTTTTACCAATTGTAACATATTGAGTGTTACATAATTAAAATCATTTATAACTAATTTTAATAACAAAAAAAATTATGACATTTAAATATTACATTTTCCATTAAAAGAAATCAAGAACCAATTTAATTACATTATTTCAATAACATCATCTAGTAGTAAACCAACCAAATCATCCAAAATATCTACCAACACTAACTAATGAACAAAACTTAAAACATACAAGTACTAGAGCTAATAACATGGTAAATTTCAAAAGCCATAGCAATGGTTTCCTCCTTTAAGCCATAGCGGTTCGTACTTTTCTTTACACATTTCCCATAGTTGCTTCCCATGAGAGAAATCAACCACATCGTCTGCAGTTCCCTGCACAAACAATTAAGAGAAACTGAATTAAATCTTCTAGACACTTTACAAGTTATCAAGAAAATAATATAGACTATACATGGTTTATGCAGCAGTCTGATATTTAGAGTACATATAATAGACAAATCCGTCAAAATTTTATGCTAGACACCTGCATTTTGATGCATAGGCAACATCACATATACACCCAAGTCCACCTGAAATTGAATGAAAGAAAAAAACCAGGAATTAAAAAAGGTTACTCACAAACCTGCCTCGTGCATTCTATCTCACCTCAATAGTAAATTGGCCTTCCTGGGAAGGAAAAATGAAAACAATGGGCTATCAGCATGCACAAGGAACTGATGTTCAAACTTTAAACAGTCAATAAGTCTAGGTATACTCTGAACTCTGAAGTTTTAATATAACAGCCACTTGCTCTTGTAGTACAACTTCACATGTGCCTTTACATCATTAAACCAAAGAAAATACAAGCAATTCATTAGGACTTACCAATGCTCTGAATAGAGGCTGAGGTGTAACAATCTCAAACATACAGCAACCTAATCAAACATATTATAGTCTGTTAGGAGTGCCAATAACCTACACAACATATTATAGTCTGTTAGGAGTGTCAATAAATTCAAAGACAGATAATAAAGAATATATGTATCTATAAGTGTATACAAACATTACAAAACAGATACATATGAGAGTTTTAGAATCAACCTTATATAGAAAAAATCAGCAATTGATTTATATTCTACATAAACCTGCATGTATTTTATCCTATAGCCTGGAATCTTGTTTCTCTTATATTCACTTCACATCAGTTTTCTTTTGCATCTGAGACTACCAACAGAAATACACTAATGCCATTTAATTTAACTCTATCGGTGAAGCGAAGAATAGTTGGAATATGATGACATATATCTCAAATCTACTGTTGTCCTTCGTAACAAAATAATGCACAATAACAGTTGACATAAGATTCTCACAAGAAGCAAATACTATAGTATCAAATTCTAATAGATTGGACACCAGATGAAAATAAGAGCAACCAGTCGAGAACTGTAAGCAAATACCTTTTGGGTTCGGCAATCATTATTTCTATCTCTGCTATACTATAGTAATTGCAATCTAAAGTTTGACATTTTGTTTCTGGAGTTCTTGATCACAAGACAGACAATGAATTATGGAAGCTACCTGTTGTCCATTTTCTTCCACCACCTATAATTTTATAAAAGAAAAACAGGCATTCAAAGATCTTGGATGTGTCAGTTCAATATATTATCCCGTAAAATTCATATTAGAGCTAGTTAAAGGATATACATACCATGTTTTCATTTTTCAACAGGAAAACGGGCATTCAAAGACTGTCACAAGGTAAAGAACAAAGCACGCGGGCGTGTGATAAATGCAGATAGTAAACCTGGAGAGAATCTCTAGCACCAATGGCATAATGCGTGGAGAACAAAGTAAAACCCAAAGGCTGTTCACCTTTGAAATTTACCTGGGAAGCCTCATAACCGGGAAGCCATCTAAGCAAATTCTCAGGTACACCCGATATAAAATTGTCCTAACCTAATCCATTACAATTACACTTATAATTAGGCATTAATTAATAAATGACTTAATGACCTTTTAGCTCTCGAAGTTTTATACGAAACACCTATCAGCCCTCACTGTTTCAAAACGTTCCTTTTAGCCCCTGAAGTATCCGTAAAGGTCCAATTAACCCTTGTATCAGTACAAAAAATTGTAACGGTACGTATCGGATGGGCAAAATAGACATTACATGTGTCTGTTACAATTTTTTTTTAATTTATACCGGTATAAGGGTTAATAGGACCTTTCCGGATACTTCAGGGGCTAAAAGGTACAACTTATTAAACTTGAGGGTTTGATGGGTACAAAAGGTCATTACTATATCTACTAGTTTAATTCAGCCACCATTATCTCCATACCTCTCGAGTAAGACTTACATACACTCTTCTCTCTTTGCTTACCACTACCAAAATAAGTATATGGAATTCATAACGCTACATCCTATAAGCAGATCGAAGCAGAGGCCAATGCGAGGAAGGCATGAATGGGTATTAAGCCTCCATGGAGGCTGCGAAAATTAAATTGAAAATGATGTAGTAGAAACTGAGAAATTTTTAAAGTATACAGGCTTGGTGCATACTAGTATAATTTCCATGTAATTAGTTTGAATACCTTTTATTCAATTAAGGTCCAACTGTTTTTCATTTTAGCATTGTCTTATCTTTATAGATCTTTGAAACTATCTTGGTAGTTACAACTTAGAATGCCTTGAAAATTTACTATTGACTGTTATGGCCAATGCATGTTGAGGGTGCTGAGCTTGAATTTAATGCATAATCTACTATATAAACACTATCATTGGATGTAAGTCTTAATCAATCAATTAAAAGTAAACCTCTTTTAATTTAAAAAGGCAATCGACTTATTATCACTAATTATATTATTTTACTATTTATTTTAATAATTAGGATGACTGTGCTGAAAATCGAACCGAAAAACTTTCAATGCCCGTGCGATGCACGGGTTTCTTTTATTATGTTATAAATTTTATTTAACATTACAATTATGTATTTATATAATCATTACTTTTCATATTTTTTTAATTTTAATTTTATATAATTTAATATACTCTTGTTTACAGATTATACTAATGTTTCCCTATTATAAAAAAAGTATACGGATTTTTAATAAATTTTATTAATAATTAAAAAATATGGTGTGATATTTTCGTGTATATATTAATGAATTTAAGATTAGTTTTAAATCAAAATGGTAACATGTTTTTTTTTAGCTAAGTAAATGGTAACATGTTTTAATTAGAAAGAAAATATTAATGATTGAAAGATATGATACGATTGATTTTTTAGGTGTTTATAAGGCAATATATTCAACTAAAAAGTAAATGTGAAAAACACAATCAGTCAATTACCATTAATTATATTATGTTATTATTTATTTTAATAAATAGGATAACTATACCGAAGACCAAAACAACCAAAACTTGCAATGTTTCGGCATTAATATAATAGTATAGATATTATTATAAATTTTAATTTCAATATGTTATTGGAAGAATTCGAACCTTACATTTTTTTATAGAATAATTTTTAGTATTAAATTTAAATTAACATGTTGGCGGGAATCGAACCTTACATTTTTGCTTATTATAATATAGTATAGTATAGATGAGTGGAGAGCGCATATCATAGTATAGTATAGATAAGTAGATATAGTAATGACCTTTTGTACCCATCAAATCCTCAAGTTTAATACGTTGTACCTTTTAGCCCCTGAAGTATCCGAAAAGGTCCTATTAACCCTTATACATGTACAAATTAAAAAAAATGTAACGGACACATGTAATGTCTATTTTGCCCATCCGATATGTACCGTTACAATTTTTTGTACCGGTACAAGGGTTAATTGGACCTTTCGGATACTTCAGGGGCTAAAAGGAACATTTTGAAACAGTGAGGGCTGATGGGTATTTTGGTGGAAACTTTGAGGGCTAAAAGGCCATTAAGCCTTAATAAATAACAGCAAAACAAAACCTGATTCTAATAATCTAATCAAACAATGTAAAATTAAATTAAATTAATTAGACATATGAATACAAGTACCTTGTCGTTGAGGATGGGGATGGGTGGGTGAGGAGGTGGGCTACCAGTGGCGGCAGGAGGAGCGGCGGTGGGACCGGGAGGAGGTGGGGCCGGAGGCCACTTGGGGTGGTGGTGCCATCCTTATCTATCGTATGGAGCAGTTGTCTGTGTGTGTGTATATATGTATGTATAGACCAGTAGTAGCTGGTAATTGTAGGAAAATAGTTTAGATCGGGGGTGGGTTTGCAAAGAGATGGAGAGTGAGCGTTGGTCTAAAAGCAAGTGTTTTGGCCTAGGGTATTAAGAATTGAAAGATAGAAATCGACGAAAAAATCATGATTTTAAGATTTATTTCAACGAAAAGCAAGTGTTTTGGCCGGATTATAGAAGAGGAAGCCTAGGGTTTCAATCGTAGCGAACTACAGAGAGAAAGAGACGAGAGATGTAAGAGAGGTGAGAGATGCGTGAGGTGTTTTTTCCCAAATTCTTTTCCCATACTAATGCTTTTTATTAACCTCAATTCTAAAATTTTTGTTGTTTTGCCGCTCTCTTTTTCTATTTGCCGCTCAACCACTTTCAATAATTGAATGTACTTTTCTTTTTAAAAAATTTTGCAAATTTATTTTAAATTATTTATATTAAATTATAGTTATTAAATTGATTATTTTCAATATTTGGAAGTAATTCACAGTTTATATAAGCTATTATTTTTAAAAATTTTAAATGATTTGAATCAAAATTTAATGATCTTTGGATATTATTTTATTTTAAAACCTTTTTACTCGAAATTTATAAACAAAATTTAATATTTATGAAAAATCAATAATATAATTATTTGATGAAATATTACATTTTAAAATGATAACTTCAACGATTTTCTTAAAATTAATTATTTTTAAAATCAAATAATTATTAAATCGTTAATTTTAAAGAAAATAAAATTTTGTTTATGAATACTCTATGGTAACACATCTTATGGTGTTGCCCACTGTAACACCTTTTATAACTAAAGTAACATACTTTTGTGGATTTGGTAACACCACAATCACAAGGTTGCGATAGCTCAAAAATTTCATAGCTATTGTAACATCCAAGAAGGTAACACCCATGCCAAAACGTTGCAATAGGCCATCTATGGCGTAGTGTAAGAATGTGAGTAAACAATTAGAGAAAATTTGGAGTGATGAGAGGTAGTCTCCTGAACTGGCAAAACGAGAGGTAGAAAAGGGTGAGAAGCTTTTAACTTCTTGTGAGCTAGCAATTACTCCTAAAAGTAACTTAGGTATGCATGTGAGTAGTGTTGGGATCACTTTAAAAGAATAGAGATATTTAGGATTTTTTTCTACTATACTTGCAGGTCATCAGGACTCTCTAGCTAAATCTAAGGCTGATGAGAAGTTGAAAGGCATATCTATTCCTGATGTACAAGATAGTGTTGGTGATGGTGGTATTGATGCTGATGATAGCTCAAATACTAATGATGATCATGATAAAGACACCATTCCTACAAGTGTATTAAAGAATCTCTAGGGGGTGCTTATGGTTCCTCAAGTCATTTTATGGATAAAGCAGCTCATGTAGGTAAACTGAATGATTGGAAAAGTGAGAACAAAACCACATATTCTGGAGATATTCCTGATGCTATTGCACAACTAAGGGAGAATGAATGGACAAGTGTCAGGTTTCTACCTTCATCTAAGTTATCCTTTTCTACTGCTCATCATCATGCTAAAATAGCTTTTTACAAGGTCTATAGCTCTGATCTCAAGGATCATCTGAAGGCTACAACAATTCTCTCCAAAGGCCTTAAAGAAGAAATTTCTTCAGTCAAAGATGATCACGTATCTCTCAGATCTGCTATTCATCTAGCTTTGGCTAAGACTGCTACCACTCTGCAAGTTGAATAATTACAAGACGAAGTCAAATCCATTGCTACTGCTCAATTTTCAATACATCAAAGGATGGATTCTTTGGACACAAGGGTGGCTCGTATTAATGAATCTCTGCAACTGATTATCTCTTTACTTACTGGTGATAATTCCAAAAAGGGGGGAGAAGATTCAACCAACAAAATGTACACCAAATCTAGTATTAAGGAGTGATAAGGATGATGATAATACTAGAAATGATGGTGGTGACAAATCAAAGAAGGAAACCTCTGATGCTGCTATGGTTCAAAGTTCAAGTAAAAAATCTCAATCTCAAACCATGCAATCAATTCAAGTTTCAGAATCAAGAGTCAAATCTCAGGTACTGATGGAAGAGCAAATCCTGATAGGTGATCAAATACTGATGTCTAGTCAATCTCTTAGTACAATTCCTGAAGATGCTGAAAAAATGATAACTGAT
This sequence comes from Kitagawia praeruptora, assembly GCA_037693485.1. Classification (NCBI taxonomy): domain Eukaryota; kingdom Viridiplantae; phylum Streptophyta; class Magnoliopsida; order Apiales; family Apiaceae; genus Kitagawia; species Kitagawia praeruptora. Next base: position 77,065,820 of record CM075352.1, read on the forward strand.
AATCCTAAGGATGTTGCCAACTTCTATAACACCTTCAAGACAAAATATGGCAGGGTTGTTACCTTGTTCCACAAACACAAGAAATTTGAGCAGCTCTGCAATAGAAAAGCAATTTATTTATCTACTGAGGATTTTCCTGGTATGTCCGAAGAAGAAATCTTAAAGAAGCCAAAGGAAATACTAGAAGAGTTTAACAGACAAGAAACTGCTCCTGCTTGAAGAGGAAGAGGTAGAGGAGGCAGAAAAGGTAGAGGAAGAGGAAGGAAGCCTGTAAAAACATCATTGAGGTAGACAAGATCTAGAGAAGTCAGAATTGAAGAAAAAACTGAAAAGCCTTCATCTCCTGATACTGTCATTATATCTGAAGTTCCTCAAGGTTCATCAAATCAAATGATTACAAGTGGTAGACATGATGTTGCAGAAGATGTAGAAATTGAAGATCGGCTTGTACTAAGAAGAAAGGTACTTGATGAGACAACACTGATCAATAATACTAATGAAATTCAAATTCATAATCTCGATCCTAATGTAGCTCCAAATACTGATCTTGATGAAGAAATTGATGATGAAGAGAGGGAAGCAAACAGAAAAATAAATTCCATTGCCATAAGAGAAAATAGTATGATGTGAACAGACTTCTTAAATCTAATAAACAAGTTTGGTGTGATAAAAGAAGACAAACACATAATAAGCTTGATATAGCAGCTATGCCTTGTCTAAAAAGGAAGACAGAAAATGGAAGGCTACCTCGTTACTCTGAAATTGTAACAGACCAGTATATTTTCAGCTTAGAAACACATTAACAGATCTACCTACTATTGTAGAGTCTATTGAATCTGGTGATGTTTGGTCAGAATTGTACAGCAATCTTAAGCAAATGCAACCATTCACTAGAGGAGGAATTGGCTCAAAAGATGCAGAATTTTCTAGTATGTCATATACTGATCCTCATGCATTGGTTGGTAGAGTTGAAGAAAGCTAAATGCAGAGCATCTAAACAGACTTGAGTCTGTAGAAATAGTGCAAGATTTATTCGATGGTGCTACTGACAAAAAAATTGTATTTCATGGCAGATGGAAGTGTAAAGAAGCTTGCTGCAGAAAAAATGGTAGTCAAATCAACAAAAGAACTGAAATATGTTCACTATCTGCTCAAGGTCAAAAACAGAGTAACTAAAGAACGGACTGAAATGATCCTGGAAACTATCAGGAAGAGAATTCTAGACAAGTATTATGGTGATTATAAGCCGATGTACATAAATCTAAGAGGACAAGAAGTTGAGACGCAAAGGAATAGTGCTTTTGTAGAAGTGTTTCTGAATATGGAACAATTGTCTCTCAATCCTGAACGAAAAGAGACTCCTTACATCATGCAGGATGATCATGGAATGCAAAGAAGCTCCATACAGAATCTCAGGGCAGCTATCTATCAGATAAATGAAGAAGAAGAAGAACTTAGAAATCTCAAAGCAAAGTTGGTTCAAATTCTTAAAGAAAAAGAAGATGATAAATTGGTTAACTTCTTGAAAATGAATCACTTTTACCAAAGAATTTCTGATTGATAAAGATGGTCTACAACTGATATGTTAAATCTCTTCTGTACATTTTATTCGTGGTTTGACATAATTGAATCAAGGAATTTATGCTTTATTACTCAAAGTATAAATTGGGGGAGATTGTTGTAAATACTGAATTAATGATCGTCAGGATCTATCCTAAAAGCTATTCAGGAACTGATGGCTAAAGTCATCAGTATTGGTGTTTATCAGTATCTGAAGATTCATCAAAATTTGGAAGCTGGTCAGTATTGGATGATTATCAGTATTGGCTGATATCTATTAGTCCACATAATATGATAGATTGATATGTCGGTTGCTGATTTATACGATCGTAGCTATTAGTTAATATATGTACTAATAGTTGTTACTTGTTATTAATTGATTTATCATATATATCTTGTAATTGATAGAGTACCTGTGTAATCAATATAAACACAGTTTAGGTTTTGCATTATTGTAATCGCTAACTCGAGTATTGTGTAACCTAACAGCTCTCAAGAACATTAGAATTTCTTGAGAGAGTTTGTAACAATTTTATATCATCATTAATAAAGTTGTTGATATTTCATATTTTTGTTTTATTTATACATAAGTCAAAAACTTTATACAATTGTATTTAACCCCCTTCTACAATTGTTTATCACTGGGCAACAAAGTAAATCAACAAGACACTAAAAACATGACCATATCAAAACCCCCTAACTAAATAAACAGGACACTAAGAAAATAATAGATACTCAAAACTCCCAATAGGTTCTTGTGCCTTAATTAAGTTCAGCTACACCATTGTAAATGAAGGCTTGCAAGACTAAGAAATCACCAATTTGAAAAGCAAAATCACCAAAGTTAGAGCTAGCACATTACCACACACCAGAAGCACCATGTCATCATAGAATCACTAAAATTTATCTCAAATCACCAAACTTAAATGTAAATCACTAAAAATTTAAATAAAAAATCACAAAAAACTGATTAGAGCATTTCTCATCCCATTGATCTACCTTTAATCAAAATGACGAATCTTCACCATCACCTAGTCCGCTCATTATTATCCACTAGCTTATAACCAGTGCAAAGCACGGGTTGCTTTTAATTTTTTGTAATTTGTTTATAAAGTAATATAATATTATAAATATTAATTTTAATATTATAAATATTAATTTTAATTTGTTATAGTGTAACTTGTTATTTGTTTAATATGTTTTATAATATTAAAAAATAGGTTTGAACCAAACTACCAATTATCCATAGTTTAATACTATTATAAGCGAAATAGGATATATTTGGTTATCGGTTTGATACTCTTTTGTTGGTCACTCATTTTGGTCACTCTTTGATTTGCTTAAATCTCTATTATTAATAATAAAAAAAATGTAAAAAAACACACAAAACTCTCTCTTGTTAATAAAATTAAAAAAACACACACACACGCCACTCCTCTCGATCAAAACTCTCGGCTAAATCTTTGCTTGCCCGGGAATGTTTTTAGGTAGATAAAATATTAATTAAATTTATTTTTAATTGAACTAAAAATATGACTAAAAAATAGGGTTGAACCAAACTACCAATTATCCCCTAGTTTACTTATTATAGTATAGTATAGATTACACCTCTATGACATCTACGATGACCACTACCACCTCCCTCGTAATCATCACCATCTTCATAAACATGGCATTGTAAATTAAATAATTTCAGAGAAGCTTATCAACTAGACACTTCATCAACTTCGGTAAAACATAGTTTGAGATTCCAGATCTAGAGGAAAGAAAAAGTAAAAATTATTAGCAACAACATTGTACAATATCGACCACTCAATTCCAAATTGAGAGACAGAGAGAGAGATAGTTGATGTATGTATGTATGTATAACTATGGGAGGAGTGGCGATCAGAATTAAGATCTAAAAAGAGTTCCAAGAAAGTAGGGTGTGAGCTGGGGTAACGAAGGCTGCGTGCGGGAACGATAATATAAAAGGTTGAGATTAAATTAATTAATATAAAATAATGGGCTAAGATTTATTCTCAGTTCTCATTCTAAGAGGGAGATATATATATATACACGGCTATTGTTCAAATACAAACCAACCATTAAATACAAACTACAAACTAACACTAAATTTCTTATATTTCATTCATTCTAAGGGTCCCGCCAGGGGCACCTTCACAAAAAATGTCATAAATTAACCCACCAAGGTTAAGCAAAAATTTTTTTACTGACGGCTGACGCCACGTCAGCAGTGAACAGTAATTTTTTTTATAACTAAATAGAAGGTAGATTATTATACATTTTTTTTGTATTGGCATACCCCTAGTTTTAGGGGTGTATAGAACCAAACCGCAATCGCAACCGAACCGCATTTTACGGAAAACTGCAAAAATCGCAACCGCAACCGTAAATCGCAAACCACAACATCGAGAAAACCGCAATCGCAAATCGCAAACCGCAAAATCTCAACCGCAAACCGCACTTACATATTTATAATAATTTATATTTTATAAATATATATTTTATATTATATTAATTAATAATTATACACATAAATGGATTAATAATTATATAAATATATTATGGGACAGTGAATTGTGGCTCTGGACTGTGGTATTGTGGCTTTGGCATATTACGTTTGCTCAATTTTGATATTTGTATAAGGCTGTCTAGACTATTATTGGAGATTCTATTCCGGGATTGCATTCATATTAGTGGACATGTAGTTCTTACATTGTTGTGTTATTTGGACTTGTACTTCGTTATTGTGTTTTATTAACGAGATTGGTTGTGACTTGTGAGTGATCCTAAGACCTGCTTTTTTTTTTTGATATATGTTGTCATAAAATTTTCGTTATTCAGATTATGTACCATTAATCCATATATACGACCTGCATAAAATATGTGCAGAATAGCAGAAGCATCCTAATCATATATAGTTAATTTATCTGCTTCATTATTCTTAATTACCATATCAGTAGAATGCTTTATAATTTAAAATAGCAACAAGAGCTACCAATATCACAGGAATAGTCACAACAGAAATGAATTTGTGTATTTAGATCTCCGACCAAGCTATATTGCACATAGACTCTCTGATTATATTTCATTTTTGCTACGCAAGTGTTTTGTAATAGGTGGTTGAATCGCAATCTGAACCGCATCAACCGCGGTTAACCGCAACCGCATCACGTGGTTAATCGCAACCGCAAATGCGGTTGCGGTTGGAAATTTACAAAACCGCCAAAACCAAAAAACCGCATCAACCACCAATAACCAAACCGCAACCGAACCGCGTACACCCGTACCTAGTTTGGTCATGAGATTAGCTTGAAATGTTAAATTAAGTTTTGGTTTTTAGTTTGTATTTAAAAATGGTTTGTAGTTGAATAGGACTCTATATATATATATATATATATATATATATATATATATATATATATATATATATATGTTCTCTATTCTCGTTAATATTATGTGTTCTTATTATATATATTTTGTGTTTTTCTAGTTTAATTATGAGTGAGTAGATCTATAATCTAGGGTTAAGTTGAACCCTAGTTATGATTGATGTATGATTTTCCCAATTCCCCCAATTTTGGTTATGTTATATGCTCTTGCTTATTGAGTTGTGTTTAATTAACAATTACATGTCAGACGTGATTATGTGTATTGTTTGAACCAAATATCTTTTTCTCAACGAAAGTTGGACTTAGATGGTTGTGATTTATCCAATAATGACATGAACTTCTCCATGAAAATAGGTAGAATGGATTGTTAGGAAGTTAGGATGCTGCCTTTAATGTCTCTGAATTGCATGATGTCATGAAAATAGGTTTGAGTGTACGTATTTGCCATTAATACTCGAGAAAGATTATTGGTATTTTTAGGGCGCATCTTTCCTCTTGTGTAGTACATGATTAATTGAGGCGGGAAATCATAATTGCATTGATTCATGCTAGTGGGGATACTTAATTCTAGATATTTTTAGTTAATTGATAAATACAACATTCGAGTAGTACATGATTAATTGAGGAGGGAAATCATAATTGCATTGATTCATGCTAGCGGGGATACTTAATTCTAGATATTTTTAGTTAATTGATAAATACAACATTCTCGCCTTAGTATAATATTAGTTTAATAATCTCTCAAAATTTTATTGTGTTACTTTTTAGTTGAATCGAGTCAAGAATAACTAGTGATTGATATTTTTATCTCTATAGCATCGACTCTGACTTACCCTATTACATAGTTAAAAGGATTTGTTAGATATTATAATTTGATAGGCATGCGATATATATATATATATATATATATATATATATAGTTACACCATAACAAACACCTTATATAACAAACAATAATGAACACCTTAGATCTAATAGATCCATTGCCCCTGGCGGGGCCATCCAATACAAAAAGTTTTTATTTTTTACCCTCTATCCATCCATCAAAAAAAAAATTAAAAAGCTACTGTTTATGACGATGACGTCATCAGTGACGTCATCATGAACAGTAAAATTTTTTAAAAAAAATTTTGCTGGCTTGATAGAGGGTAAAAAAATAACAACTTTTTGTATTGGGTGTCCCTGGCGGGGCCATTGGAACTATTAGATCTAAGGTGTTTTTTATTGTTTGTTATATAAGAGTGTTCTGTGTGGAGCAATGGCCTATATATATAATATTCTACACTTTTAATTTAATATTTGTGTTCTATCTTAAATTCTTAAAATTTGATTTGAATGATATTACAACCCACGTGAAATTAACAAAATAATCTTTAATTTAGTGATAGTCTAATAATTAGTTTCAAATTAGAACTACACAAAAACAAAAGATTGAAGAAATTGACGATTTTTTATGTTGAAATTTCTATTAAATTTATGAAATCTTCTTATATTTCGTTTTGATTTTCAAAACATCCTTCTTTAAACTTATTTGGACATAGTTCCACTAACAACTAGATAAAGAGGAATTTTGTCCAAAAGTTTTGTAATGGATAGTCTGCCTCAAAACGACAAATAAATAAGAACAATTAGATCTTAAAATAGATAGACGAAAATCATTGGATATAGCATGAAAAATTTGTTATATTTTAATATGTAAACTAAAAAGTGCTTGTATATTGAAATATGAAAAAGTGTATGTGAATAATTTGAATCATGTATAATTAGGTTTTCTAAATTGAATAGGATTAGCAATGTAAATCTTTTGCATTCAATAGGATTAAAGAAAAAATTCTTTATAGTATTTCTTTTTAGATTCTGAGTATTTCCATTTGAAAAATAATTATTAAAGCATCACTAAAATAAAGATAATTTTATGAGCTTCACGTGGCATTCAAAATGATCTAAATCTGATTTTTAGATCTCAAGATAGAACCCAAATCTTAAATATGAATTTTCATAAATACTAATAAATTAATTAATAAATAAAATTCAATTTTAAAACAACTTTTTTTAATTATATCCTTTTTGGATTATGTTTTTCTCTTTTAGATTATAATTTTCTTTTCAAAATTTAATTCTAATACAACCTTTTTAAATTATATCTTTTTTAGATTATAATTTTTTCTAATATGATATAATTTTAATCGCCTATTTTTAAAAATATTAGATTCGAAGGTTAAGATAATTTTGGCGGCATGGATAATATCCCTCTTACGCTCATTATATATAAGTATATAATTTATATAAGCTAGATGATAATGTGAGAATTTATTTAAGTTAATCATTAATTTAGTACATATTAAAAAATTATTATAAAGTATGACTTTCATTAATTAAATTTTTTGTGATTTAATATTTCTAAAATTATTTGCAAACATATGGTTTGTGACAAAAAATAACCAAATGTAACTTATTTTTACGTTTTCTCTAAAATAATTGAAATTGTTTAATATTTTAAGAAAATCAAGAAAAGACAACGTACATTATTCCAATAGATACATTATTTGTGCAATTAAGTATGTTTATAATAAAAAAATTACATTATAATAGAAATTCAATAATTCTAGAATTTTATTAAAAATTGAAGAATTAGGAATTTAGGGGTGTAACTGAATTAGGGACCGAATTAAAGTTAAAAGGGAGTCTTACTTATTAATAAAGGTTTTGTGTAAATTAATAGGTTATAATATACGAGTTGTAATTATAAATGAATGACAATAATTTTGAGAGATACGAATATGTTCTAAAATCATTACTTAGATGAAATCAAATTTAGTACCTAAGTACCACTCAAACAAGATTTCACTTATTAATAAAGATTTTTTTAAATATTTAACTAAGAATATTATAAAAAAATACAACATATATGATTTTGATATATACATCATTTCTGCAATTAAGTAAGGTTATAATTACATAATTACATTTATAATAGGATTCCAATAATTTTAATATTTTATTGAAAGATGATACATAATTCTAAGGAAAATAGGAATTTAGGGATGGAAGAAAAGAAGGGTGAAACCAACACTACTAGAAAAACTGGATTAGACATCGCCCATTTAACATCGGTTTGAAAAACCATCGATGTTAAAAAGATTTTTGACATCGATTTTTTTAAAAAGCGATGTTAAACAGATTTCTGGACATCGGTTGCTAAAATAACCGATGTCTAAATGTTTTTTCTCAAAATAAAAAAACACGTGCTGGTCATTTTCCCCCATTTCTCTTAAAACATTTCCCCCTTAAAAATTTTGAGTATCCCGCCTTGGTAACATTTCCCCTAATTTACTTTGCCTTCTCTCTCACTTCTCACAAGTCACAGCCGACTCTCATCTCTCTCTCTCACTCATCTCTTTCTCTCTCTCTCTCTCTCTTTATCTCTCTCACTCATCTCTCTCTCTCACTCTCATCACTACTCGACCCCCTCTTTCTGTCTCTCTCACCCGCATTTTTCTGTAATTAACTCAGCTTATTACGATTTCTCTAAATCGAAATAGAGAAGAGGAAGCTCGAATTTAAGAGAAGAGGAAGCTCGAATTGTAAGCCATTTTCCAATTAATAGTTCGAATTAAGCTCGATTTATTTTTAATTGAACATTTTTTTTTTGCAGATTCGTTGCTCTTTTTGCTTGGGTCATCTTCAATTAGTAAGTTTTTGTGTTAATTACTTGTTTTTCTTGTAGAGTTTTGTTTGTATTTTTTAGCTTTTATGTTTTTGTTTGTATTACTTGTGTGTAATTCTTGTTTTCTGTTTCGTTTGTATATGTCTGTGTCTGGAGAGCTTAGGTTGAAGATTGAAAAACTTGTTTCCTCCAATTTATCTTAAAAAAGTTGTTTGTTGTTGATGGATCTACTCGGTCAAGCCACAGCTATGGATCTACTCAATTATTGTTTACACTGGCTGCAGTTCATGGATATGTTTATTATAGTTGCAGGGTGGGATGATTGGGCGATTTGATGTTGGTGGGTCTGTGCATTGTCTTGCTTTGAGAACTGGGTTTGTTTGGGATGTGTTTGTGGGGAGTTCTGTGGTGGATATGTATGCAAAATGTGGGGTGTTAAGGGATGCACGGAAGATGTTTGATGAAATGCCGCAGAGAAATGTGGTTTCGTGGAATGGGATGATTTATGGGTATGTTCAGATGGGTGAAGCTGAGGAGGCTTTGGGGTTGTTTAAGATGGCGTTGGTTGAGGATTTGGATGTTAATGATTTTACGTTTTCGAGTGTTGTTAGGGTTTCTTGAGTTATGATTCGTCGAGTTTTGTGGGGAGTTCGTTGATTTCGTTGTATTCTAAGTGTGGGTTGATTGCGGAAGCATATCAGGTGTTTGATGAGGTACGGGATAAGAATTTAGGCATGTGGAATGCTATGCTGATTGCTTGCGCGCAGCATGCACACACTGAAAAAGCGTTTCAGTTGTTTGAAGAGATGGAAGGAGGTGGAATGAAACCGAATTTTATCACTTTCTTGTGTATGGTGTATGCGTGCAGCCATAAGGGGTTTGTTAAAGAAGGGAATTATTACTTTAATCTTATGAAGCGATATGGGATTGAGCTAGGGGATCAGCATTATAGTTCTATGGTCGATTTACTTGGGCGTGCTGGAAAACTGTAGGATGCCCTTGCAATGATCAGGGAAATGCCCATGCAGCCAACAAAATCTGTATGGGGAGCTTTTTTGACATGATGTCGAATTCATGGAAACACAGATTTGGCAGCCTATGCAGCCGATAAGGTGTTTGAATTAGGTGTTGTAAGCCCTGGGTTGCATGTCATGTTATCTAATGCATATGCAGCTGCTGGAAGATTTGAGGAGGCAGCTAAAGCCCGCAAAATGTTGAGGGACAGAGGAATGAAAAAGGAGACAGGACTGTTATCTAATGCATATGCCACCTACTTGATAGTTTATTGTAGAGAATCCCCCTTTTTTTTGTTTAAGGGTGAACTGGACCATTATTGTGCTGGTATCTTAACTATTTTAATGTGTTATATCTCAGGGTCCAGAGATACGGACAGGGTTTTTACTATCTCATTTACTGTTCTGTCATGTGACATAGAAAATGGAATGATTAGATGTCGCTGTGAGAATACTGCAGTTCTGGGTGAGAGAAAGAATGTCAATCTTCCCGGGGTAATCGTGGATCTCCCAACTTTGATAGAGAAGGACAAAGAAGAGATATTACAATGGGGTGTCCCAAATAAAATTGATATGATCGCATTGTCTTTTGTCCGTAAAGGTTCAGACCTAGTGGAGGTCCGAAAATTGCTCGGTGAACATGCCAAAAATATTCTTCTCATGTCCAAGGTATATTTCTTCTTCTATAAGATAAATAAAGCATTGCAATGAAATAAGCTTGTATAGAGATAAGCATGTGAACATTAAGGGAACTTGAACTATATGGAATTCTGCCTCCTTTCATTCAAATAACTTAGTGGTACAGACTATGTGGTGAAACAGCAGCTGGGGCCTATCCAGAACTTGCAGTAGCAACAATGGCCAAGATTTGTGTAGAAGCCGAAAGCACAATTGACTATGCAGATGTCTTTAAGAGGATCACAGCAAATGCCCCTGTGCCTATGAGCCCATTGGAAAGCTTGGCTTCCTCTGCTGTTCGGACAGCCAATGCCTCGAGGGCAATTCTTATATTGGTTCTAACTAGATGTCGAAGTACATGCAGTTGGTTTGTAAGCTAGTTAATTATGATAGTTGAAGATATTATTTTGGTTATGTTAATTGATGTAAAGATTGTATGTTTTGTGTTTGGTAAATGGCAAGTGCTTATAACTGTTTTCGTATTTTAGTGTTTTGGTTTGATTTGAGTTTTTTTGGTGCATATAAAAAGAATACTAAAACTTGAACAAGAGACATCGGTTTTTAACAAATAAACCAGTGTCCAAGTAAAGCTAATACATCAAATATTTTTAAAAAACTAATGTAATATGTTAAACATTACAATGAAAATGTATAGAAATCGATGTCTGTTCGAACATATAACATCAGTTTCACTAAGAAACCGATGTCTGTTAGAACATATAACATCGGTTTTTACTAAGAAATCGATGTATATGTCTTTATTTACCTTGTTTGTGCTATGTTTATGTTAATCTAATGCACATAATATAGCATTATTTAAAAAGAAATACTGCACATAATGTAGCTTAGACATCGTAAATCTTTTAGAAACTAATGTCTAAGTCAATAATAGACAACGGCTAAAAACCGATGTCTAAAGTTTTTTACCTTTCTCTACACATGCATAGACATCGGTCAGATTTTTTTTAACAACGGCCAAAAACCGATGTTTATTGACATATTTCTAGTAGTGCAAATTTGGTACTAACTTATAATAAACGATGTTTTGCTTATTTATAAAGGTTACAGATTTTAGAAATTTATGGCCGTATTTGGAAGTTTTCATAATTATTGAGAATTAAATCAAATAAAAGATTTTTTCAACATTGATATTTGGTGTTTAGAGGATTGTATTGGACGGTGGCTCACCATTGCACAAGTCAAATGGCTGTGGTAGGCTACAAACTAATTGTTTGGACTTGGTAAAGGATGGCAGGAAGAAAAATGGGTGTGAGGAGTTGGTGCAGGAAGAAAAATGGGTGGCTTCACACTTCTTATTCACACTACATCCGGGTACTATAAATACCCATGCTTGGTGATCAATTAAATGCACCACAACACAAACAACACACCTCAAATACACCACAACCTCTCTCTTATATTTCTCTCATATATTTCTCTCTTTCTATATTTCGGGTATAATTATTTAACCCGTAGAGAGTTGTTAACTTGGGCTATTTTCTGTCAGCCTTAGAAGGAAATATTCTTGTACTCCCATTTTATTATAGTGGATATTTTTGGCTCTCTCGCCGGTGGTTTTTTACCTCTATTCAAAGAGGGTTTTTCCACCTAAAAATCCAGGTGTTATTTTTACAGTCTTTATATCATTTCTCTTTAAATCTTTGGTTGAATTATATCGCTTCCGCACTCTAGATCCTAACAAATTGGTATCAGAGCCATTATATTTTTCAACTAAGATTTTTACTATGTCGACAAAATTCGATATTGAGAAATTTGACGGTAAAATTAGTTTCGCTATATGGCGCGTCCAAATGCAAGCCGTTTTAATCCAAAATGGTTTAAAGAAAGCTTTGGATGGTAAATCAAAGAAGCCGGCCACTGTAACAGATGATCAGTGGGTTGAAATTGATGAAAAGGCTTTATCTGTGATTCAACTTTGTTTATCACGAGAAGTATTGCGTGAGGTCAATAAAGAGAAGTCCGCCGAAAGCATGTGGACTAAATTGGAGTCTCTCTACATGACCAAGAGCCTTGCAAACAAATTGCGGCTTAAGGAGCATCTCTTCACACTCCGTATGTCAGAAGGTACTCCTATTCAAACTCACTTAAATGAGTTTAATTCAATTACTGTTGATTTAGAAAACCTAGATGTCACTATTGATGATGAAGATAAAGCCATTCTAGTTATTGTCTCACTACCACCATCATATAAACACTTTAAAGAAATTATTCTATATGGAAATCGTGTTAGCTTGTCTTTTGAAGATGTCAAGTCACATTTATTGTCAAAAGAAAAATTTGATACCGAAATTCATTCTGAAAATTTGGGTAAAGGCTTGGTTATTAGAGGGAGAAATGCTTAAATTGGTAGTAACAGTAAGAATAGGCCCAGATCAAAATCTAGAGGTAGAACTCTAAGTTTTGTCGTTATTGCAAGAAGAAAGGACACGAAGTCTCTGAATGCTTTAAATTAAAAAATAAGCAAGATAAAGAAGATAATGGTAAAGTTAAACAACCCGATCACCATGATGAAGCTAGTGTCGTTGAGTCCGGTTCTGATGGGGAGTTATTAATAGCGGCTGACATAGAACAAAGGTCTAGAAATGAGTGGATACTTGATTCTGGCTGTACATTTCACATGTCACTTAATAGAAATTGGTTTGCTACCTATGAGCCAATTGATGGTGGTCTTGTTTTAATGGGTAACGATGCTCAATGCAAAGTTGTCGGTTTAGGTACAGTCCAAATTAAAACTCATGATGGTATTACTAGAACTTCGACCGGTGTCAGACATGTCCCCGACTTAAAAAGGAATCTCATCTCCTTAGGCACCCTTGAATCACTAGGGTATAAGTATTCAGCTGAAGGTGGAGTTCTAAAAGTGTCCAAAGGTGCTCTTGTATTACTAAAGGCAAATAGATCTGGTAGTTTGTATACGCTGCATGGTTCAACTATTTCAGGTTCTGCAGATGTTATCTCATCCACTGATGATACAAATTTGTGGCGTATGCGTTTGGACCACATGAGTGAAAAGGGAATGCAGGTCCTCAACAAGGAAGGAAAACTCGGAAGCCATTGTACCGGTAAGGTTGATTTCTGCGGAAATTGTATTTTTGGTAAGCAGAAAAGGTTAGTTTTTCAAAAGGCGTTCATAGAACTAAAGGTACATTAGATTATATCCATTCGGATCTTTGGGGTCCTTCACGAGTTCCTTCTAAAGGAAGATGTCATTATATGCTGACCATTATTGATGATTTCTCAAGAAAGCTCTGGGTTTATTTTCTAAAACACAAATATGATGCATTTTCAACTTTCAAGGATTGGAAAACCTTGATTGAAAACCAGACTAGTAGGAAGGTGAAAAGATTGAGAACTGACAATGGTATTGAATTCTATTCTACTGAATTTAATGTTTTCTGCAAAAAGGAAGGTTTTTCCAGACACCACACCATTTCAGGGACCCCGCAACAAAATGGAGTTGCAGAACGTATGAACAGAACTATATTGGACAAAGTTCGTTGTTTACTCTCTCATTCTGGCTTGGAGAAAGAGTTTTGGGCAGAAGCGGCATCCACATCATGTTATTTGATAAACCGTTCCCCAAACAGTTCACTTGACGTCAATATTCCAGAAGAAGTTTGGTCAGGTAAACCTGTTGATTATTCTAACCTTAGAATATTTGGTTGTCCTGTTTATTCCCATGTGAATGAGGGAAAATTGGAACCTCGTGCGAAAAAATGCATTTTCTTGGGTTATGGTTTAGGGGTCAAAGGTTATCGGGTGTATGACCCTGAGTCTAAAAAGATTTTTCATAGCCGAAATGTTACATTTAATGAAAATATTATGCTATCTTCTGGAAAAGATGTTGTTGCTTCCCCTATAGGTACAAAAGATATAGACAGTACCTTAGAGAAGGTGGAGTTCGAAGTCAAAACTTCAGATGAAGAGGAAAATGTCCCAACTTCCTCCACTCCACAAAATTCCAATGATCAAACTATTGTTACTGACCACAGAAGTCCACAACGTCAACCACAAAGGCGAGGTTTACCACAACCATGGTCTATGGCTCAAAATCTTCCTGAATAGAGACCAAAAAGGACGACTCAAAGATACGTTGACCAAAGTGCCAACATTGCTTTTGCTTTAGCTGTTGCGCAAGAGATTGATGATTCTAATGAGCCCAGAAGTTACTCTGAGGCTATCTCTAGTACCGACTCAGCAAGATGGGTTACAGCTATGCAAGAAGAGATTGAGAGTCTTCATAAAAATGATACGTGGGATCTGGTGAAGTTACCTGAGGGTAAGAGAGCCATCAGTTATAAGTGGATCTTTAAGAAGAAAGAAGGCATCCCTGGCATTGAAAGTGCAAGACACAAAGCAAGGTTTGTTGTCAGAGGATTTGATCAACATGAAGGCATTGACTTCAATGAGGTATTCTCTCCTGTTGTCCGACATACATCTATTCGTACATTACTTGCTCTGGTTGTGTTGCATGATTTTGAGTTAGAACAGTTAGATGTGAAAACTGCATTTCTTCATGGAAATCTCGAAGAAGAAATTTATATTCATCAACCTGATGGGTTTATAGTTCCGGGAAAAGAAGACTGTGTATGCCGGTTGAAGAAGTCTCTTTATGGTCTGAAGTAGTCTCCTAGACAATGGTATAAAAGGTTTGATTCCTTCATGATTGAACACGGCTACTCTATAAGTAGTTATGATAATTGTGTTTATTTTCAGAAGACATCAGATGGGTCTTTCGTGTGCTTGTTTCTTTATGTCGATGACATGTTAATTGCTGCTCGAGATAAATCTCTCGTTAACAAGCTAAAAGCCCAGTTGAGTAGTGAATTTGATATGAAGGACTTAGGTCCCGCCAAGAAGATTCTTGGAATGGATATTAGTAGAGATCGTCAGGCAGGTAAGCTTCTGTTGTCACAGAAGAATTATGTTTTGAAGATGATCGACAGGTTCAACATGAAAGATTGTAAACCTGTTAATACTCCACTTGCTGCACATTTCAAATTATCATCATAACAGTGTCCACAATCCGAAGAAGGTAAAAGGCGCATGTCACACGTTCCTTATTCTAATGCCGTTGGAAGTTTAATGTATGCCATGGTGTGTACCCGGCCTGATTTGGCCTATGCTGTTAGTATGGTTAGCAGATTCATGCACAATCCAGGAAAACAACATTGGGAAGTAGTGAAATGGATTCTTCGTTATTTGAAGGGTTCATCTGATATTGGTTTGGTATTTTATAGACACAGAGCTGATCCCGGAGGCGTAGTTGGATATGTTGATGCTAACTATGGTGGTGACTTAGATCGGAGAAGATCTCTTTCTGCTTATATATTTATGCTGTGTGGTTCTGTAATCAGTTGGTATTCTTCATTACAAGCCACTACGGCATTGTCAACCACTGAAGCAGAATACATTGCTGCTACTGAAGGTATGAAAGAGGCTATATGGCTCCGAGGCTTGGTAAGCGAACTTGGTATACAACAAGATATTCTGGATGTATTCAGTGATAGTCAGAGTGCTGTCCATTTAACCAAGAACAGCAAATATCATTCCAAGACCAAGCATATTGATATAAGGCACCACTTTATCCGAGATACTTTTGCTGCAGGAAATCTTACTCTCGAGAAAGTTCATACAGCCGATAATCCTGCAGACATGTAAACCAAGCCACTTCCATGAGCTAAGTTTGATCATTGTCTTAACTTAGCTGGTATCATCCACACCTAATCAAGGTGTTCCTTGCGAGAAGAGCATTTTTGCTGAATGGTGAGTCAAGGTGGAGATTTGTTGGACGGTGGCTCACAATTGCACAAGTCAAATGGCTGTGGTAGGCTACAAACTAATTGTTTGGACTTGGTAAAGGATGGCAGGAAGAAAAATGGGTGTGAAGAGTTGGTGTAGGAAGAAAAATGGGTGGCTTCACACTTCTTATTCACACTACATCCGGGTACTATAAATACCCATGCTTGGTGATCAATTAAATGCACCACAACACAAACAACACACCTCAAATACACCACAACCTCTCTCTTATATTTCTCTCATATATTTCTCTCTTTCTATATTTCGGGTATAATTATTTAACTCGTAGAGAGTTGTTAACTTGGGCTATTTTCTGTCATCCTTAGAAGGAAATATTCTTGTACTCCCATTTTATTACAGTGGATATTTTTGGCTCTCTCGCCGGTGGTTTTTTACCTCTATTCAAAGAGGGTTTTCCACCTAAAAATCCAGGTGTTATTTTTACAGTCTTTATATCATTTCTCTTTAAATCTTTGGTTAAAATATATCGATTCCGCACTCTAGATCCTAACAGATTGAAATAGCCATTTAAATTCAATATATTAATTTGAAAAAAAATTAATTAGAAGATTTTTTTTCAATTAAAAAACTATTGTGTGTGTTAAAAAATAAGTAGCTAATTCAAAAAAATATTACTAAATAATTTCATTTAAGATATCTATTTCAATTTACTAGTCAAAATAACTAACTTAATATATGTTGGTCAAAATAGATAATTAAGTTTGATATCTCTAATAAGCAATCACTAATTATCAAATACCAATGTGAACGAGAAACTTAATTCAAATGTATAGTATATAAAATTTGTTTTAAAAATCTATATAGAATTTGAATTTTACTGTATTTTATTGTATTTTTATTCATGACATAAAGGTTTGTGTCATATTGTTGTTTTTGTTATTCTAACTTGTGAAATATTGATATAGTATAAAGTAATAATGTTAAAGCTATGAAAAGAGTTATTAAAATTGTTCCAAAATCATTCGTGAATGGCCGTAGTTGGTGGTGTCCTCCTCCCCAAGATAAGCTTAAATTGAACGTTGATGCTTCTATTCTTCCACAGGAGGATACTTTATCATTAGGAATGGTAATTAGAAATCACAGAGGTCAGTTTATAGAGGCACGTGTTGTAAATCGAGTAGCATAATATATTTAACTGCCAAGTAAATGAGACTGTCTCAAATGACAATGAGACTGTCTCTTTTGTGCGTGAGAGTGTCCCAATTAACTAACAGAGTAAATAAACAGCAGTAAGTAAAAGACAGAAAATAAAGCAAGAACATCAGGAATTTTCACTTGGTTCGGCCCCTACCCAATCTATGGCTTACATCCAAGTCCCTATGCCAACTAGCACAGAGATTATATTATTATAACAATAATATGAAGCTTACAGTCTTTCCCGATTACAAGTTTAAAGCCTCTTGGAAGAACCCTTCCCTTGACACAACTGTCACCTAGCAAACCTGCTACCTAGCCCACTGGCTACCTTGGCTTATGACTTACAATCCTATCTAAATGCCACAACCCGGCACAAGTATGAATAAAATGAATATAAGATTACAACTCGATGAACTTTAACTTCTGTACGCAGTGTATAAGCTTGATAGTCTTTGTAAGAAATTGTATTGCAGATGTGTTGAGAGTTCCTTCTTCTTGCCAAAAGATCGTCTTTATATAGCACAAGAATATGTAGCCGTTAGACATGAATCCTTGAGATTATAGCTGTTGGAATAAGAATCAATCAAGTGCAATATAGTGATTAGATAATCAATCAATCAGTGATCATTAGCAACGGCTCTTTAAGGATTTGAAATTCAATCAAATCGCATGATATCTTTGAGAGATATCCCAAAATATATGACCTGCAATAAATACAATATATGTCCTGCAATAGATATGGCAATCATATATGGAAACTCAGAATCAAATCTCCATGATTTAATTCGAAGACTATTCAAAAATATCATCCTAAAAATCTGGGATTAACAATCTCCCCTTTTTTTTATGATGATGAACATTTTTGAATGTCGATCAAGCTATTGATATCTCCCCCTATCAAAAACACTCATAGAGACAATGCAAACAATATAGTCCAGAAGTCTGAGAATAAATCATGGCAATTAAGAACAAGTAGATATCAGACAACTATTATGAAAACCACAAATATGCCAAATATTCAAACAACAACCAAAATGATAACCACAAATATGCCACATAGTCACACAGAATATTCAGAACATCCAACTTAAAACAACTTAAATTTCAAAACATTCAAAACAACTAAGTTCTCCCCCTTTCATCAACATAAAAATGGACTCAATCATCGTCAGGAATATCAACTGGATCTTTGCCTTTGCCCTTTTGCTTGTACTTTGGAGAATTCCCATAGGTAGAAAAATTATGTGCAAAGAAATCTGTAGAAAGGGCTTTGCCATCACGAGCATCCATCCATTGAAAGAGCTTCTCCATATATTCATCCTTTGTAAGTCCAAATGCAGCAGGAGGTGGAATTGCTGGGAGAGGAAGAGGTGCAGTGATTTCTTCAAGAGAGCAATCTCCAATCCAATCTGTCTTTTTATGCCACGGAGTGATATGCTTACCATGAAGAGAAGTGAGTTGCTTGGACAGGAACTGTGTCTCAGATCCCAACTTAAAGAAGAGCTTAACAAATTCTTTTTCCCAAGCTTTGGGAGTATGAGTCATTCCTTCCTGAAGCGAGCCAAATTCGAAATCCATTTTTCTAGAGATGCTTCGATCATTGGCTTTTAATACATCCAATTTAGAATGCAGTAACTCCATAGACTTGGACATCGATGCAAGAGAAGATTCAACAGAAATCAATTTGGTTTAAAAGGACTCGATGGCTTTAGAGTTGGCTCCAACTTGAGCAGAGAGGCCATCAAGAAATGCATTCAACTGAGCATTGCCAAAAGAGGATGGAGCAATGGGAGAGTGAGGCAAGGAAGTGTCTGACCTAGAGTCATCATTATCAAAACCAATCTGATTTGACTCATTAACCGAAAGATGGTTACGAGTAAGGGTATTTGTATCAAAAATTTCAGACAAATTATCCACTTCATCAATGTCATCAATTACTTTGAAATATTCAAAAACTTTGGTCAAAAGACAGGGGTATGGCAAATGCATGGAATCATGAGAAGCACAATGAATCATGTTACAAATTAAGAAAGATGCAACATTAAAAGGAATTTGCTTGACAAACAAAGATAGCAAAATTGAATCTTGATAGGTGACCCTATCCCGACCACTTTTGCGCGGTAAAAGATTTGTATGAAAGAACTTAAATAGCAAAAGACAAATAGGAGTGAAAGATGATACCAAGGGTTTGGAGTCAGCCGAGATCGAAGTATCACCAAGAATGATTCGAAGCTGCTCTTCATATGAAAGGTCTTCAATCTCCGAGAATGGTTGATGAGAGGTGAAGGGGCAAGGTCCACTAGCAGCAACTCCAAGAATAGATCCAATCCAGTCAGCAGTTAGCACAATGGGAACACCCTTGACATTTGAATACACCATTTCGTTATGTCCTTTAGTCAAATTAGAGTAAAAATCACGAACCAGAGAGGGGTAAAACTTCGTCGGAGGCGATAAAAGAGATGCACACTTGAGAGTCTCAAACATCTGAACTATACCAATGCGCTGAAGTAAATCACCATCCGCCACCCTTTCTTTGAGAATCGGTTTTGCCTTATTTTTGGAGGATCCCTCAGTAGTCAAGAACTCTGCTTTCAGACTTGGCTCCGGAATGGAAGATTTAGAGTTAGAATGATCTTCAGAGACGCCTGCTTTTAGTCTTTTAGAAGACTCTGACTTAGTTGGAAGCTTGTCGGAACGAGTAGCAATCGATCGAGATTTTTGTTTCGCCATTAGAAGAAAAGGGGAAAACAAAGAGAGAAAAGAGGAAAGATAATAGACACAGAGTAAGAGAAAAGAGAGTTGTATAGACAAATATAGGGATACGTGCCCGAGAAAGAAGCAATTAAGGTATACATGTGTTAACCATGCAAGAAAGTAGCATAAACTGATGCCCATTACTAACAAATAAAACTACCACATATTCACAATAAAATCAATTTAAATCACTTAAACAAATTCATATACTCACATAAGCACAAATTAAAGTAATTAAATCAAACTACAGAAATACTATTATCAATCGATCAATGAAATAGTGCACATACCAAGTTCCTTTCGAAGCATGCAGAACCTGTCTTCAGATAAAGGCTTTGTAAAAATATCAACTTTTTGATTTTCAGTAGGAATAAATATAAGCTCAATATTACCTTTTGCAACATGATCTCGAATAAAATGATGACGAACATCAATATGTTTGGTATGAGAATGCATGACAGGATTTTTGGAAATATTAATAGCAGAAGTATTATCACAATAAATTGGAATATTTGAAAATTTTATACCAAAATCTTTCAAGGTTTGCTGCATCCAAAGGATTTGTGCACAGCAGCTACCTGCAGCAATTTATTCTCATTCTGCAGTTGACATTGCAACCGAAGTTTGTTTCTTATTATGCCAAGCTACTAGACAATCACCTAAAAATTCACATGCTCCACTAGTGCTTTTACGATCAACTTGAGATCCTGCGTAATCAGCATCTGAAAAACCAATTAAATCAAAAGACGGGGAACTGGGATAGAATAATCCCAAGTCATCAGTTCCCTTTAAATATTTAAATATTCGCTTTACAGCATTAAGATGAGATTCCTTAGGTGCTGCTTGAAAGCGAGCACATAAGCATGATATCTGGACGAGAAGCAGTAAGATATAACAAAGAACCAATCATACCTCTATATTTGGTAATATCAACAGACTTACCATTTTCATCCTTAGTGAGTTTGGTGGTGACACTCATTGGAGTTGATTTAGAAGTGACATGCTCTAAATCGAACCTTTTGAGTAAATCCTTAATATACTTACTCTGATGGATAAAGATACCTGCATTAGTCTGGTTAATTTGCAGTCCAAGAAAGAATTATAATTCTCCCATAAGACTCAAGTCGAACTCCTTATGCATACAGTCTGAAAACCATTTGCATAAGGTCTCATCTGAAGCTCCAAACACAATATCATTAACGTATACTTGAACCGATAAAAAATTATTTTTCTTATGAAATATAAAGAGAGTAGGATCGAGTGTACCACGAGTAAAACCTGAGTCAACAAGGAATGTACTGAGTCGATCATACCAACACCTGGGGGACTGTCTAAGACTATAGACAGATTTCTTGAGTTTGTATACGTAGTGTGGATACTTCTCATGAATGAAACCTGGAGGCTGCTTTACATAGACTTCTTCCTGCAGATATCCATTTAAGAATGCGCTTTTGACATCCATCTGATAAAGCTTAAAGTTCTTGTATGCTGCAAACGCCATAAGAATACGTATAGCTTCTAAACGAGCTACTGGAGCGTAGGTCTCGTCGTAGTCGATACCCTCCTGTTGATTATAACCTTGAGCCACGAGACGAGCTTTATTTCTGATAATGTTTCCGTCTTCATCCTTTTTATTCTTGAAAACCCAGTGAGTACCGATGACTGCGACATCTTTTGGAGGTGGTACAAGTTCCCACATATCACAGCGTTCAAATTGGTTAAGTTCTTCTTGCATTGCTATTGACCATTGTTCGTTTTCTACAGCCTCTTGAGCATTTTTGGGCTCGAATTCAGCTACAAACGCATAGAATGCACAGAAGTTTCTAACCCTGCTTCGAGTAGTGATTCCTTGATTTAAATCTGAAAGAAGATTGTCTAGAGGACGATTTAGGAAGATTCATTCGACTTATTTCTTCTTCATTTGAATTTTCTGATTGATAAGGAATTTCTGAATTGTTTATTTCAGTTCCAGAAGATGGATTATCAGATGCTTCAGAGAACTCTGGAGATGATTGAGAGAAAGTGAAATTCCTGTGTGGTGTCTCATGTTCTGTTGAAGAATGAGGCAGTTCCTTTTCAAAGAGAGACTGTCCCTTTTCAGATTGAGAATGTCTATTTCCAGATTGAGACTGAACATGAGAATCATCATCTGCAAGGACTTCCCAACCTTTGACTAGATCAAGATTAGACTCATTGAAAGTAATATTAATAGATTCCTCTACTTTATACTTATCAGGATTATAAACACGATATGCCTTACTCGAAGTGGAGTAACCCAAGAATATACCTTCAGTAGCACGGGGATCAAACTTCCCACGATTTGGCTGAGTATCTAGAATAAAGCATTTAGATCTAAAAACTCGAAAATAGCTAATGTTAGGAGTTTTATTCTTAAGCAATTCATACGGAGTTTTCAACAAGATAGGACGAATTAGCACTCTATTAAGTACATAACAAGAAGTATTTACCGCTTCTGCCCAGAATTTTCGAGGCAACTTACTCTCATGAAGCAAAGTCCTAGCAGTTTCTTGTAGAGTTCTATTCTTGCGTTCAACTACTTCGTTCTGTTGAGGAGTACGTGGAGCAGAGAATTCATGTGATATGCCTCTGGCCTTGCAATAAGTAACAAAGTCTTTCTCGAATTCTCCACCATGATCACTCCTTATAGTTCTAAGCTTCTTGGAGTACTTAGTTTCAAGGTTAGCAATTAAATCTTGAAATTCACTTAAAGCTTCATCTTTAGTACGAAGAAATAGTACCCAAGTGAATCGAGAAAAATCATCAACTATAACAAAAGCATATTTCTTACCTCCAAGACTTACATACCTTTCAGGCCCAAATAGGTCGAGATGCAACAACTACAATGAATCAGTTGTAGAAACCTGATTTTTGGCTTTAAATGATGTCTTGACTTGTTTTCCTAATTGACAAGCAGAACAAGGCTCTGTCTTTTTATATTTGAGCTTAGGCAGACCTTTGACTAGACCACGAGATGAAATTTTCTTTAAGAGATCCATATGAACATGACCAAGTCTTCTGTCCCATAGATGCTGCTGTTCTTGAATGGAAGCAAGACAAATTTCTTCCTGTTGTTCGTCAAAATCTAACACAAAGATATTTCCTTTCCTTTTGGCTACTAAGGGAGTCTCATTAGAGTTAGTACCAATAAAACACACATTTTTATCAAAATTAACACTATGACCAGAATCTGTGAGTTGACTCACACTGATAAGATTGTATTTAAGACCATCAACCAATCTTACATCATTAATAGAGAATTTTTCATTACCTATGGTGCCTTTTCTAATAATCCTTAGCGTATTGGAGTCACCCAAGGTAACTAACCCTCCATCTGACGCAATTAGAGATAGAAATTTTGACTTGTCTCCAGTCATATGACGAGAGCAACCACTGTCTATGATCCACTTATTCTTTGGAACGTGAACCTTTAAGCATACCTGGAAAGCATATATATATTCATGTCTTAGGTACCCACCTTGATTTGGGTCCTGCATTGTTAGTATCCATAATGTTATATAAATATCTTTCTGATTTCTTAATCCAAATTTGAGAAGTATTAGAAGAATCATGCATATATGAATGATATGGTTTAGCAGTTTGGCCCTTGATATTACAGAATTTGGATTCTGCTGAGATATGTCCCCTTTTTCTGTAGTCCTTGCATTTGTCATACGGCATACTGTACTTCATAGTAGTTCTCTTGTTGGTCTTTTGAAATACACTCTTTTTGCCTGTGTTGAAACCTAGTCCTTCTTTTCCCAAAGAGGATTTTTGGACTGCCAGCATTACATCTAATGTGCCTTCACCGTGCACGAATTTAGCCAGATCTTTCTTTAGACGATCAATCTTTTCCTATAATTCAGTGAACTTTTGTTCTATTTCTTCCTTTTTGCATTATGTTTCTTTGGAAGACACTATTTTCTGCCTTAGTTTGGCCAAACATGCGTCCTTTCTTTCAATCTCGCTTTTTAAATGTGTATTCTCTTCAGCAAGCTTGTTCATCCTTTCATGAAACAATTTGTTCTCTTCAACAAATGATTCCTCTTTCATAGAATCATCCATTTCACTTAGCACTTCACTTAATGCTTGCTTTAAGTATGCATTTTTACTACGCAACTTTTTATTTTGTGCCTGTAAAGTTAGTAAATTTTCAGAAACAAATGATTTTGGAGGAGTAGAAAATACCTCTTCATTTTCACTGAAGTTTTCATCAAATCCAGCAAAACACATTTGAGCAACTTCATTATCAGAATCAATTTCTATATCAGATTCGTCATCGCTCCATGTGAGAAATGCTTTACTCTTTTTCTTCTCCTTGTCTTGATCCTTTGATCCAGAAGCTTTTAATTTTGCTTTTAGCTGAAAACTATTCTTTTTGATATGACCTTTCCTGCCACATTCGAAACATACTTCATCATTAATGTTGTTTCTGAATTCCTTTCTGACTCCATAAGATTTTTGAATAGGTCGACTAGCTGCTTTCTTCTTGGATAAAAACTTTTGAAACTTCTTTGTTAAAAGAGCAATCTCCTCATCTGAATCATCACTAGAGTCTGCAATAGTTTTAAGAGCTAGTGTCTTTTTCCTTGGAACTTCTTCTTCCTCATCATATCTTCTCAACTGGTTCTCAAACTCTTCTAATTCACTGAAAAGAGTGAGTGTATCCATTTTTGAGATCAAGGAAGAATCTTGCAGAGTGGTCACTTTAGGAGCAAACTTTTTGGGCAATGATCGAAGGATTTTTCTGTTAATTTCTGCCTGAGGAATGTGCCTTTCCAGAAGAGCGATAGAATTCATCAATGTAAGAAATCGTCCCTGAGCTTCTTTTATGCTTTCATCCTTTTCCAATCTGAAACTTTTATAGTCACTTAGAAGAAGATCAAGTTTAACCTCACGAACCTTTGAGGTACCTTCATGACTCACCACAATAGTATCCCAAACTTGTTTAGCAGAGGTGCATGCTGACACTTTTCGAAGTTCAGTAGCACATAATCCATTGAGTAAAGAATTCATAGCTCGAGCATTATAATTCAGAGAATTAACTTCATCAATGGTGAGATCTTTTACTGGTTTGGGTTTGCCATCCTTCATGGGAATAGTGATACCATTTTCAACAGCATCCCATTCGTATGTATCCTTCTGGAGAAATATTTTCATTAGAAACTTCCAGTCATGATAATTTTCCGTTCTAAGCAAGAGTGGTGGAACATTGATTGAGCGACGTTCTTGCCAACCTGATTGTGCCATGGATCTAACAAAATAAACACTTAAACAAGGGTTAAATGCACATGCTCTGATACCAATTGTTAGGATCAGGCGCTTACCACTGCGCTAAAAGCCCCGGTGCTTGTAGCAAGGCACAACCTTATTTCCTTTAACCTTAGCCAGTGTGCCTAGCGCCACGGTCCGATTTAGGGAGATGCTGGCCATGCCACACAATCCCCCCCCAAGCATCTGCCCGCCACTACCCCGTGACAGCACAAATGCCTTCTGCGCTAACATTGTGCCTAATGGGATTCAAACCCGCGACCTAGCTCTGATACCAAATGTAAATCGAGTAGCACAATATATTTAACTGTCAAGTAAATGAGACTGTCTCAAATGACAATGAGACTGTCTCTTTTGTGCGTGAGAGTGTCCCAATTAACTAACAGAGTAAATAAACAGCAGTAAGTAAAAGACAGAAAATAAAGCAAGAACACCAGGAATTTTCACTTGGTTCGGCCCCTACCCAATCTATGGCCTACATTCAAGTCCCTATGCTAACTAGCACAGAGATTATATTATTACAAAAATACTATAAAGCTTACAGTCTTTCCCGATTACAAGTTTAAAGCCTCTTGGAAGAACCCTTCCCTTGACACAACTGTCACCTAGCAAACCTGCTACCTAGCCCACTGGCTACCTTGGCTTATGACTTGCAATCCTATGTAAATGCCACAACCCGGCACAAGTATGAATAAAATGAATATAAGATTACAACTCGATGAACTGTAACTTCTGTACGCAGTGTATAAGCTTGATAGTCTTTGTAAGAAGTTGTATTGCAGATGTGTTGAGTGTTCCTTCTTCTTGCCAAAAGATCGTCTTTATATAGCACAAGAATATGTAGCCGTTAGAGAAGAATCCTTGAGATTATAGCTGTTGGAATAAGAATCAATCAAGTGCACTATAGTGATTAGATAATCAATCAAATAGTGATCATTATCAACGGCTCTTTAAGGATTTGAAATTCAATCAAATCGCATGATATCTTTGAGAGATATCCCAAAATATATGACCTGTAATAAATACAATATATGTCCTGCAATAGATATGGCAATCATATATGGAAACTCAGAATCAAATCTCCATGATTTAATTCGAAGACTATTCAAAAATTTCATCCTAAAAACCTGGGATTAACACGTGTAATGAGTTTGCCATGTCCTGCGACGGTTCTAGAGGCTGAAAGTATTGGAGTTAGGGAGGCTCTCTCATGGGTTATGCAGGGGTGATAACAATGTGATTATAGAAACAGACTCGCTTCTTACTGCTAGTGCTTTGCAGAACAAGAAAGTGTATCTGTTGGAGGTGGGTCATGTGCTAGATCATTGCAAAAGGGTGCTCGAATCTGCTCCTGGAATCATGGTTACTTATATACGTAAGCAAGCAAACAAAGAAGCTCATAAATTAGCTAGAATTCCTTGTTCTCTTTTGGAACAAGCAAAAGGGTGCTAGTTGATGGTTGTTTTAAAAAAAAGATACTCTTTTGGAAATTTATTTATTTAAAAAAAGGCATGGTCATAAATATTTTAATGATTGTTATTAAATTGAAAAAATGACCAAAATTATATAAATTATACGATTGCTTGCCCAAATTATCAGTTATCGAATTTTACACTACGCCATAAGTGGGCTAACGTAATGCTTTTTGAAAGCGTTACGTGAAATAGTGTTACAATAGCTAGTAAATTTTGACATATTGTAACACCTCTCAACTAGTGTTACATTAGTCAAGAATTAGTGTTACAGTAAGGGTGACGGTGTTGCATACATGTAACACCACAATAAAGTGTTACATTAGTTAATTTTTTTTATTTTTTCATTTATCGGGCCTCACCCGCAGTACCAACAGATGGACCCCACAAAAAATGTTACATTTGGTAATGCTAGTGTCACAGAACATCTGTAGTGTTACATTTAAGATTTTTTTACTAAATCTTTTTTTTTGCTTGATAATTTTTTTTTACTAATCTTTTAATTATTATTAAATAACATTTTTATAAGTATTAAAGTGTATATATTATTAAAAAAAATAGTCAAATATATTTTAAAATAATTTTTTCACTAAATGATAAAATATAATATTTTACTAATTTTAAATTATTATTTACATTTAGATATGTCATTTTTAAATTTTTCATTATTTTAAATTTTTATTTTAATATATATTCTTCATATACAGATTTATTCAGACCCAGAAGTTTTTTCATCTTCAGACACTACACAGTCGAACGCTTCATCTTCCCCAAAACACAACCTCTAATCTCTTCAACACGCGTCCCGATGGATTGGCTTTATATTCTACCTTTTCCCATACAGAAAAACCCTTACTCCATTTTCTACCTTTTTCACAGAAAAACTCAACCTCCCGTCTCGGTTTCGAACAAAACTCAACCTCTAATCTCTGAAATCATGATATCTCATAAAAAACTCTAGAGGCTAGATTCTTAGTTGCATAAATCATCGGAAGCCGAAGTCGAACCGGTGCTTAATCGTGGGGTAGCGGAGGCGGAAGCAGAGCTTACCCGTGGTGAACGGCTTGATGGTGAACAGCTTCATGGTGAACGGCTTGATTGGCAAAAGGTTTCTTCTTATAATCTTATTAATATGTTAAATATTTCTTGTGAGGAGGATTCTATTAGAAAGATTGATGGGGTAACATGTGTGGAACCAAGTGTGGATTTTTTGCATGATTCGGCTATGAATTGGGTGAATTATTGCTATGCTATTCCAGATTTTGCTGTCTGCTTTAAGTTTGATGTGATTAAAGAACATGCTTTGTCTAAGTTTAGTTTTATAGGGCTGATTAATGTGTTTAGTCATTTTGGGGGTTCCTTAGTTTTTCGATTTAGGGATTCAAATGGTGTTAATCAATTTCTGCGAAATAGTCCTGTGACTTTAGACAATTGTGTTTTTAATGTCAAACCTTGGCATGAGTACTTTCCAGTTATTAGTGTTAATGAGAAGATGAGGGTTTGGGTTCGATTCTCTCATGTGCCTTTCCTCTTCTAGACAGTTAAAGGTCTGTGTCTATTAGATTTAGCTGTTGGTAAGCTTGTTGGTATGGATAGGGCTACACACAAAGCTGCAGTTAGAAATGAGCCAATTCTAGAGGCTAGGATGCTTATTGAAGTAGAAGTTTTGGATCCTCCGCAAACGCACATTCTGGTTGATGCTTATGGTGTCGATAGAAAGACCAAGGTTTTAGTAACGTATGAGAGAGCTTCTATTTGTGGATACTGCTGTGCTGTCCATAGTGGTGCCTGTGACCTGTTACAGGAGTGTTTTTTGGATGCAAGGGAGGAACCTCAACCTTTCAGGTTGTTTCAAGAGGATTCTGGTAGTAGTATGTACCGCGATAAAGTTAACAGTTCTGATAGTGACGTGGAAAGCTCGAGATTGGAAAATGTAGAATTTGAGATTGATTCTGCTTTTGACTCTGAGGATTGGTTCAATAGCATGGAAACGGATGATAGTTTTGAGGTTGCTAACGAGGAAGTTAATTCTGATTTTGATAGTATTGATAGTGTATTTAATTCTGGATGATATTATTGATCATGCTCTGATGTCATTGCAGGTTACGAACGAGGGACATCACAAGAGGAAACGTGATCAAATAACACAGGGAAATTCTGGACTGGTGGCTGGAACTGGTGCAAGGGCAGAGGCTGGGGCTGATGCAGGGGTTTCTCCTTCTCCTAAACAGAATGAATCTTAGTACTTTTATTCCATGGTTTTTTGAAGTTGATGTAATGTAACTTAATGGTTTTCTGAATTGTTGGTTATCTTTGGTGAATTGTTGGTATTAGTTAATGGTTTTGTTAATGCTTATCGTTGGTGAATTGTCATCGTTTATTGGTGTTAGTTAATGGTTTCTTTAATGATTATCGTTGGTGAATTATGTGTTGAAATAGATGTGACCGGAATCCGGACAGACCTTGCCGGATTTTAGGTTTGATTATCGGATTTTTCTGTTTGTTTGAAGTGTTTTGGTTTATTAACAGTTAGTATGTGAATTTGTAAGTGCTTGCCATGACTGTTAAGTAGAATTGCTGCCTAAATTCTTTATGTGGACATGATATATGGACTAGAAGCAATTATATTAGTATTGGGTGAAGTACATGTCTTGTTTTCCTTTCACTCTTTTTACTTCTAAAGTTATATAAATGTCTTTACTCATTTTGGCAATACAGATTAGTCAAAATTGAAATTTGTGTTGGCTCATACATTGTTTTTTTTAAGGTGGCTTATATATTGCAATCAGAATTAAAATGTTGTTTCTAATGCACAAATTCCCAATACATTTAACCTAAAAATAAATTATGTAAAAGAATGGGATCTCTCTAAAAAATGTATTATCGTTATTAATAATTATGCGATAAATTTAGGTGTACAAGAGCTTAAAAATAACTTGTTTTTGTGTTTTTCACCTTGCTCTATAATTTCTTTTTAAGTTTGTAAGATTAAATAAGTTTGTTAAACCATGAAAAACCCAGTATGTAGTATGTATGTACTGAAGCAAACATGGACCTGTGCTTAATAATTATTGCAAAATAAAAAGTTCCATTACCTGGAATCGAACCCCAAGTAGATGGGCAAAAATGTTACAATAGGCACCTGTTGTGCCCGTAAATGTAACGCCCCCAAGTGGTACAATAGACCGATTTTGGACCGATTGTAACATTACGCGGGAGTTACAATAGGTCACTTATGGTGCAGTGTTTATGCTAGCTCAAAATACAAAATACACACTGAACCTAGCATTCATCGTCGTATGCGTATATGTCCGAATACTTATACTCCCTCGGTCCCCTCTCATTTGTTTACAAATGAGTTTAGAAAAGTAATGGAGAAAAGTAAGAAAAATGAGTAAAATATGGGATCAATCAATATTTTATGTAATAAAGTGAAAAAGTAGTAGGTGTAGTTACATGTTTATATTATAAAACTTTACTATTTTGGGTAAATTTTAGAATATAAGGAATTAAGAGGTCAGAGGAGCATCCAAAAAAGGAAAGTACAAATAAATCAGAACGAGAGAGTGAGTATTTCTTTGTCTTGGTGACTTGGTCTACTACTTTGTCCGTCGTATTTACTTCTTTGCTCTGTTCAATCAAACGTCCCTCTCATGGGAGACGGTATTTAGCAAACGTATGCTAACTACTGTTACCCATCATACGGTTTCCCAGCCGTTGGATCGTTGATCCAATGGCTGGGGTTTAAAAAAAAATCCACCGTACCGTGGAAAGTTTCCGCGGTACGAGCCCCGTACCGCAGAAAATGCCCCCTGTTTTCACATCAAAAACAGTACTGTACACGTACCGCGGAAAGTTTTCGCGGTACATCTTTTACAACATACGGTCAGCAACCGTTTGCACTGGACCGGGACCCCCTCTCATACATGTACACTATTTTTAGTTTCCTCATTTAATTTTTGTAAAATCCACTCTCTCCCCCCTCTCTCTCTTATCTCTCTCCCTCACTCTCAGCTCTTTATCCCTCCCTCCGCTAGCTCTCTCTCCACTCACGTGCACACACATACAAATTAATTTTTACTTAGAACATTTGAAATTTCTAATTTGTGAATTAATTATATTTACTGTAGTCACAATTAGTAAGTGTTTATGATAAATAGATGATAACGAAAAGGATGTGATTTTTACCAGTTGTGTGATGTGCATGTTAAAACACAAAGTGCATGTTAAAACACAGAGAGAGATGAAAAGAGATGGAATGAAGTGATTCCTGTTAGATTCTGATTTAAATAAAACTCGTGCATCTTATGTATGCGTACATCCACTATGTATGCATACATCCACGGCCTCCATGCATTTGGTGTATGTGTATATATGAATGCGCATCTTTTGTTTGAGTATGCTGCATTTGAAAATAAATTTAATGCATCTTTAAATAAATTTGTGCATCTTTCGTGTGATGCGCAGCATAGCACTTGTAAAATGCGTATTCTTTTAAATTTTACTTATTAACGGCTTTTACCCCTATGAAATTGTAGTATGTACTTTCTTATCCTACATTACGATTAATTTTGGGTATGGTCTTTCTTTTTATTTTTTGAAATTTCAAAATTTTCATTAAAGGCAATCATTCAGGATTACGGAAAAATATCTTCACTCTCTCGCAAGATGTTGATATTAATAGATCGTTTTATAAAAAGAACATAAACCTTAGACAAGTCCTGCAACATGCTCTTACATTAAGTAATCACACTCCCAAAATAAGATAGCATGGGATATTGGCTTCGAATAGATTGAATCACCGGCTATCAGTTTCCACTTTCTACAATTAACCACACACGATGCCATAACTTCTTCTTCACCCAGCTCAAGGCCTCTCTCACCCCCATAGCTTCAACCATTTCTGGAGTAACACAATCTGTTCGACAACAAGAAATCGCCTCCAAGACACAACACCTTTAGCATCTCTTGCAACACAGACAAACCTCTGTGTTTCATCAAACAAGGCTGTGAAAATGCACACCTAGAGGGGGGTGAATAGGTGTAAATGGCTAACTATGTTTAACTAAAACCGATTTTAAAAATTACCAGAAACAGCTTACTGATTTCGTTTTATGCAGAGACAAATGGTATGCTGATTGCAAACAGTATGCTGAATGTAAAGACAATAAGTACAGTAAAGTGCATAAACAGTAAGCTAAATGCAAACAGTAAGTAAAAAGCAGAAAATAAAGAACACAAGAAACTTTTAGCCAGGTTCGACCCCTAATCCCCTATGGTCTACGTCCTGGTCCCTTACCAACTTGGTAAGAGAATATATTATTGATCAACGAAATAAATGTTTGCACTAAATCACGCAAGCGTACGTGGTCACAAGTAATACAGATAGAAGTCAAGTTCGTTCCCACAGAGATCTGGTTTTTAATTCAGTATTGTACCTATGCAACAATGTATGGTTTTAATTCACTGCTAAGACAAATAACAAATTTGGGTTTTAATTAACTAAATCTAACTAAAAAGCAAATTAACAAACTAAGAATTAACTAACTAAAAAGAATTGAAATCTAATTACTTCTGCAAGAAAATCCATGGAATCCTAACTTCATTAAATACTTCGCTTAGATCTGACGCCTTTAATCACTATATGCAATGGTTATGATATCTGATCGAATAACACGAAACAAGTATACGCTACTTCTCAGTATACGAATACCAAACTAAACATACATCCACAAAAGAGATAGAAGATGAATAGACACCAATTATGCTTAGACCCTATATCTCTATAGAATTTGAAAACATAACGGTTGAAGAACAAGTTATCCATAATGATCACATAGGGCAATATAAGTATTCTCATCTCATACTACGAATCATATTGATAAACAATTATGAACCTATGCTAGCATGGCAAGTTCTAAATCTCAAGATCCACTTTCACTTCACAAGAGATTAACAAATTAGATGTTCATGACGCATCTATCAATTAAGCATAACCATACGAGGATATCAGATATACATCACACACAGATCTGTAAAGCATCAAGATACTAAAGCTCCATAAATAAATCCGTTAGAATCCCATGACAACGATTAGTTCATAATTGAACCTCTCGTCATCATGGGATCTGATGAAACCATGATAAAAACAAAGTATGAAAAATACAAATAAAACTAAGTAATTGATATGTAATGGTTCTACTCCTTATGATGATTATTGATCTTAATACAATTTACAAGGGTTGGATGTGTTTATATAGGCTCTAGACATCTTGCCCAGCAAGAAAATACCAGATCAGAATTATAATAGAATTTCTGCAAAATACGTTTCCTAAACTGATTCTGATTTAAAGGGAAATTCGTAGCTGACTTTTCTTCAGATATTCTGGAACGTTACAAACGTAATTGGACCTCTGGACCACCTTAGAATGATAGATAATCTTGTTATCTTCACGTGGACAGCTTACGGGCCTCAAACGGAGTTGTAGAACTCAAGATATGGCCAAAATAGTAAAAACTGTAATTTTTCAGGGGCAACTTGCGCCCAACAGTCTGTTCTTCGCGCAAATTGCTCCTACCCGGCGCAATTTGCTTGTGATAATCCTATCCC
Organism: Kitagawia praeruptora; assembly: GCA_037693485.1. Lineage (NCBI taxonomy): Eukaryota > Viridiplantae > Streptophyta > Magnoliopsida > Apiales > Apiaceae > Kitagawia > Kitagawia praeruptora. Next base: position 77,099,239 of record CM075352.1, read on the forward strand.
AAGTTGTAGAAAATCTCCCAGGCTTCGCGTGGGCAGTAAGATCGCTGAAAATGGACTTCTAGAACTCCAGATATGTCCAAAACAGTGTAGACTGCGCAACCGTCTCAGAAATCCGAATTTTAATTAATTTATTCTTCAAAAACGATAGAAGCATCAACCATAATCAACATTCTTGTAAATCTGCACAACTAAACAAAACACATCAAAACTACCACAAACTTGAGTCCAAGACAATCAATTTAAGCCGATTTAGAATGCTCCAAGTGGATATAAACTCCACTTATCACACCCCCAAACTTAAACCGATGCTTGTCCTCAAGCATAAACAATTACAACTAACTAACTAACTAGTACCACTTCCGTAGGTGATCACGGTTGCATTTGGCATATGCAACAAGCCCTTTAAACCCCTAGGCAGCCCTAGTGGACGAGTAAGGTCTCGTGAGGGCCTATAGCGAATGTACCCACAAAATCCATTTAACCTAATGCAATGCAATGCATGAATGCAACTAAATGAAAATGCAATTAATCTAGTACTAATATCCTACCATACCTTCAAATCCTCTCATGCCATATCAACTTAAGAATCAAAGTAAATACGCAATGTCTTGGTGTCGAAAGTGCAAGTATTCACATAGTCTACTCAACGAACATGCATAAGTTCTCACAAGTCCATGTCAAATGTAAGAATAAGTTAGTAAACATGCTAAGCCTACAAGAGTACATCTTTGAGACAAAACTCGGGATCTCAGACGCAAAAACAAGCAAACACTCACAATCCACTCATAAAAGAATATTCACTCAAGAACAAGGGTAAGTGTATCACTCAAAATTCCAACAAAATCATAAGCATGCTTGACATTTGGTATCAATCTAACTCTTAACACAACATACATCAATGACGATAATCAAAAGGTCTTTATTTGGGTTGTAACGGGGCTAGGGACAAGGTATGTCAAATAAGCCAAAACAGGTATAGTGTCAAAAGCTAGTAGGAACTTATAATAAATCATACACAACCACCTATTTTCCCTCCCCACAAAATTTTTCTATTTTTCTTCCAACAAAAACAATCGACTAGTCGACTAAAGTAGGATTACAACAAACACAAACATGCTCTCATAATATATAATTTTTTTCTTTTTTTTCTTTTTTTCTTTTTTTTTTCTTTTTTTTTTCTCGAGAGCTAAATATATCACAAACAATAATATACACAATAACAATGATCCCATTAATTTATTACATATGCCGACTATCAAATAAACAAACCCAATTTTCAATATTTCCCCCAAAAGTATGACCAACAATAACCCCTCATTTGCACACCTTATTACTCCCTTAAGCACTCTACTAGCCTTTGACAATGTGGGTTCAAATTAATGTAAGGCCAATACAAGAAAAGGTCTAGGCAAGTAATGTGGTATGTAACCGAAAAATAGGATTAAGCTCAACGGGTTAACTAATTGATCATGTAAATATGGTGTGGTAATATGGGAAAATATACGGTTATTCCTATTGCCTTTATCAATTTAATCGTCAAATAATGTCATGCATTTCAAGAAAGACCTCAAACAACTGCTAGCAATGCAACAATCCGTGGACACTCAAGCAAACGAATAAATTGCAACAAATATGCAATAAGGCTCAAAAACTCACTTGGTGGAAAAACACACTCAATCCCAAGCAAAAATCTCTCTAACGCACCTACTTGTATTCAAAACATGCAAACTAAATCATCTTGCACATATTCATGTCCTTCTAATTACTTACAACATTCCATAAGTCTACTAGCTTCAACTTACTAGTGTATGTGTGTGCACAAGACAAAGCATATCACTTCTCAATCAAAAGCGTCAACAACACAAAATTCCTATCAAGCATGGGTGCAAATGCAACTATTATGAACTCACATGATATATGAACATAAAAACAGAATGTCCTATATGAAACAAACGTAGATAACACGAACATAAATGCATAATTTACTACTACTAATATGCAAAGCATGAAATCCTACATGAACACAATGACTAACAATCACATAAATATACAATACTTATCCCTCAAACCACCCCCAAACTTGAAAAATTCAATGTCCTCATTGAATGGAAGTAAATACAAGGGAAAGTAGAAAACATACCTTGGGTTGCCTCCCAAGAAGCGCTTCTTTAACGTCAATAGCTTGACGTTACTTTCAAGCCTCCATTAAGGATGATAATAGTTGGCCTGATCCTCTCTTCGTGAGACTTCATCGTCATCACGGCGACACACTTTCTGCCACTTCTCCTCGCTTGGCCTATTCGTATAACAAATATGTCTTATTCCAATTCCTTCATCTGTTGACCCAAAATCTGTCAATTTATAGAACAACACACATTCACGGGCTTCGCTTGAATATAATGGAGGAGGGTAAATGTAAGTTTCTGAAGCCTTTGGTTCTTCAAAGAAAACTTCCTCCATTGGATCTAATGCGCTACCTCCATCTTCACACTTTAAGACAAGTAGAAGACCTGCATCTTTCTCATGATCATCAACCTCTTGGTACGCACATACCAATTCTTGAAATTTTTGCAGCTCATCAGTGTCTGTCCCAAATAGTGCCCTTTCCAAATCATCCACCATCCTAACATGATAAAATTCCTCACATGGCTTGTGAACACTAACCTCCTCTTGGAATTTGTCTTCCTCAATTACGCATGTAGTACCTTGCTCCAAGTCACCATTATTTTCTGGTGTTGCCTCTAGCATGAATTGTTGATTCTCTTGTTCCAAGGCACTCAAAACTTGAGCAGCTAGTGTCCTCATAGAATTGATAGACTCCTCAGTACTCTTTAGAAGCATCCTAATCTCCTCCATAGCATCAACCTCATCTGACTGAAAAGTAGGAGTAGGTTGCTGATGTTGAAACTCTTCACTTCCATAGAAATATGACATATCTGGAACATCTTGCTGGTACTGTTGAGGATGGTACTGAAAATATGGTTGTTCCTCATAACTCAGAGGTTGAGATTGCCACGGGTCATGTTGCTGCAGAAAATTCTGGTTCTGCTGTTGCAGAATATTCTGAGGATAGTAAGGCTGTGCTCCATATTGTTGACCTTGATACTGCTGATAAGGCTGCTGAGGTTGTTGAATACCACCTTGGTTGCTCCAACACTGATACGTCTCATGTGCGCCCGCACATAGCTCACAAACACTAACCACCTGCTGAACTCCATAGTAAGATAGAAAATCCATCTTCAACGTCAACGCTCTCTAACAAGTACCTGAAACAGCAACGAACTAAACAAGATAGGTGAGAAAAAGAAATCCGAGTCAGTGAACTCTAACGACCACTATTGACAAGCACATAAACCAAAAATAAAACACCAATGATCCCCGGCAGCGGCGCCAAAAACTTGTTTGCACTAAATCACGCAAGCGTACGTGGTCACAAGTAATACAGATAGAAGTCAAGTTCGTTCCCACAGAGATCTGGTTTTTAATTCAGTATTGTACCTATGCAACAATGTATGGTTTTAATTCTCTGCTAAGACAAATAACAAATTTGGGTTTTAATTAACTAAATCTAACTAAAAAGCAAATTAACAAACTAAGAATTAACTGACTAAAAAGAATTGAAATCTAATTTCTTCTGCAAGAAAAACCATGGAATCCTAACTTCATTAAATACTTCGCTTAGATCTGACGCCTTTAATCACTATATGCAATGGTTATGATATCTGATCGAATAACACGAAACAAGTATACGCTACTTCTCAGTATACGAATACCAAACTAAACATACATCCACAAAAGAGATAAAAGATGAATAGACACCAATTATGCTTAGACCCTATATCTCTATAGAATTTGAAAACATAACGGTTGAAGAACAAGTTATCCATAATGATCACATAGGGCAATATAAGTATTCTCATCTCATACTACGAATCATATTGATAAACAATTATGAACCTATGCTAGCATGGCAAGTTCTAAATCTCAAGATCCACTTTCACTTCACAAGAGATTAACAAATTAGATGTTCATGACGCATCTATCAATTAAGCATAACCATACGAGGATATCAGATATACATCACACACAGATCTGTAAAGCATCAAGATACTAAAGCTCCATAAATAAATCCGTTAGAATCCCATGACAACGATTAGTTCATAATTGAACCTCTCGTCATCATGGGATCTGATGAAACCATGATAAAAACAAAGTATGAAAAATACAAATAAAACTAAGTAATTGATATGTAATGGTTCTACTCCTTATGATGATTATTGATCTTAATACAATTTACAAGGGTTGGATGTGTTTATATAGGCTCTAGACATCTTGCCCAGCAAGAAAATACCAGATCAGAATTATAATAGAATTTCTGCAAAATACGTTTCCTAAACTGATTCTGATTTAAAGGGAAATTCGTAGCTGACTTTTCTTCAGATATTCTGGAACGTTACAAACGTAATTGGACCTCTGGACCACCTTAGAATGATAGATAATCTTGTTATCTTCACGTGGACAGCTTACGGGCCTCAAACGGAGTTGTAGAACTCAAGATATGGCCAAAATAGTAAAAACTGTAATTTTTCAGGGGCAACTTGCGCCCAACAGTCTGTTCTTCGCGCAAATTGCTCCTACCCGGCGCAATTTGCTTGTGATAATCCTATCCCAAGTTGTAGAAAATCTCCCAGGCTTCGCGTGGGCAGTAAGATCGCTGAAAATGGACTTCTAGAACTCCAGATATGTCCAAAACAGTGTAGACTGCGCAACCGTCTCAGAAATCCGAATTTTAATTAATTTATTCTTCAAAAACGATAGAAGCATCAACCATAATCAACATTCTTGTAAATCTGCACAACTAAACAAAACACATCAAAACTACCACAAACTTGAGTCCAAGACAATCAATTTAAGCCGATTTAGAATGCTCCAAGTGGATATAAACTCCACTTATCAATAAACCAATTACAAGATACAATAATATATCTCCCTTTTAACCCAGCTGTTGACAAATGGCGTGCTGAACTCCTGTTTCTGAACTTGCTCTCTAAGCTATACTTCCCAAGTATACTTCTCTAGCAACGATCACCAAACCCTAGTTCCCAAGCCAACTTGTCCAACAACTAAACCTTACAAATCGAACAATACAATCAATAGATGAATACAACTCAAACTATGAACTCTCTAGGATATAGCACGTATATATATATTAAGAGCTCGAGAGAATCGAATGGATATAGCAATGAAAAACTGAGTTGTTTGTAATCTTGTGTGCTTGAATATTTTTCTCTGAATTCTTAGCAACGAATGAACACAAGACTCAAGTTTATAAAGCTTCACACCAACGTTCAGAAAATCAATCACCAATTATTCGAACTATTAGAATCAATTTCCAACGTTCAATTGGTTAGAGATTTTACAAACGTTCTTGTGAACGTTAGACAGAGGGTTTGGAAGAAAGAAATCGATGAAAACATAACCCTTCTGATTTGTATAGATATAAAACGCGTATAGGAGATTTTGTAGAAAGAAATCTTTTAAATAAGGAAACTCAGCTCCTATAAGTTTTATAAAATAATTTAAAGAAAGATATTTAAAAAGATTTGAGCTCTAGAATATATTGTGTACGTATTATATAATAAATAATCCTCACAATATATTTCCTGAATTACATCCATAAGAATTTGTCTTGATATACATCTTCAGGATTTCTGGCAGTTTGCAAATGGCTTGCTGTTTGTGTCTGTCAGTGCAAATGGCTTGCCAAACTGTCTCTGTTGTAACACCAAGTGGCTTGCTGTTTATATATTCTCTGTAAACTTAATATACCCTGCAAAACCAAGTTAGTACAACCATAACACAATGTTTTATATCAAACTACAAGCAAATAGCTTGCTGAATGTGATCATCAAAACCATAGGAGTATCAATCTCCCCTTTTTTGATGATTACACACTATTTAGGAGAATAAGAAAGCTCCCCCTAAATCCCTGCATATTAGTACATTTTGATATAAAACAGATTCAAGATAAACAAGCATAATCAATCATATCCAAATCGAATATCTTGACCAAACGGTTCTCCTAAATTTCTCCCCCTTAATCCATCAAAAATTCAACAAAAAGAATATTAGTCCAGGTCAGGAATAAGCATAGAGAAATAAAATTTTAACAGTTAAATCAAGATAATGGCATATAAACAATTCAGATACAAATGGTAAGCCAACGTTACCCATTCTGTGCTTGTCAGCTTGCTGACTACACAGTACACATGCCAAGCTCCATTCGTATGGCTACAAATCTTTCTTCAGCCAATGGCTTTGTGAAAATATCTGCTAGTTGAACTTCATTTGAGACAAATACCAACTCAATCTTCCCTTTTGCTGCATTATCTCTCAAGAAATGATGACGAACGTCAATATGCTTTGTTCTTGAGTGATTCACAGGATTCTTGGAGATATTGATAGCACTCGTGTTGTCACAATATATTGGAATCTTGCCACACTTGATATTAAAATCCCTTAGAGTTTGAATCATCCATAAAATTTGAGAGCAACAGCTACCAGCTGCTAAATATTCTCCTTCGGCCGTTGATAGAGCAACAGAAGCTTGCTTTTTGCTTTGCCATGAAACCAAGCTTTGTCCAAGAAATGTACAAACACCACTTGTACTCTTTCTATCAGTTTGAGACCCTGCATAATCTGCATCACTATACCCCACGAGATCAAAAGTATTTGTGATAGGATAGAACAAACCAAGATTGATAGTACCACTTAAGTATTTAAAAATTCTTTTAACCGCATTTAAGTGAGACTCTTTAGGGTTGGATTGAAACCTTGCACAAACACAAACACTATACATGATATCAGGTCTTGAGGCTGTTAAATATAATAGACTTCCAATCATACCTCTATACCTTTTGACATCCACATCCTTACCATTCTCATCTGCAAACAGCTTGCTGTTTTGAGTCATAGGAGTTGTTTTTGCTTTGACATCTTCATAACCAAATCTTTTGAGCAGATTCTTTGTATACTTGGATTGATGCACATAAATACCATCATTGGTTTGCTTGATTTGGAGACCCAAGAAATAGTTGAGTTCCCCCATCATGCTCATGTCAAATTCATTGTACATGCACTTAGAAAACCACTCACACATAGATTCATTAGTAGCACCAAAAACAATATCATCCACATATATTTGTACAACAAGAATATCTTTACCATTTTGCTTTGTAAATAATGTGGGATCGATATTACCTCGAATGAATCCATTTTTGAGAAGAAACTTACTAAGCCTCTCATACCACGCTCTAGGGGCCTGCCTTAAACCATATAATGCCTTCTTGAGCTTGTAAACATAGTCATGAAACTTCTCATGTTCGAATCCAGGAGGTTGTTTCACATAGACTTCCTCATCCAGCATGCCATTTAGGAATGCACTTTTTACGTCCATTTGATATAACTTGAATTTCTTGTAGCATGCATAGGCAAGAAGCATTCTGATTGATTCTAAACGAGCTACAGGTGCATATGTTTCTTCAAAATCAATTCCTTCTTGTTGATTATAGCCTTGAGCCACGAGCCTTGCTTTATTTCGAGTAACTGTTCCAAATTCATCCACTTTGTTCTTGAACACCCATTTGGTTCCTATGATAGAAGCATCTTCTGGTGGTTTTACAAGTTCCCAAACATCACATCTCTCGAATTGGTTGAGTTCCTCTTGCATTGCCATGATCCAATTTTCATCTTCTAATGCTTCTTTGATATTTTTGGGTTCTTCTTGAGCTAAAAAGGCAGCATAAGCACAAAAGTTTGCTTTTCCTCTCCTTGTTGTGATTCCATCTGAAATATTTCCAATAACAAGTTCTGGAGGATGATTCTTTACTGTCCTTGTAGCCTTTGGTAGAGAATGTTGAGCAATTTCTTCATGTGAAGTTAATCTGACCACTTCAGCTTGCTGATTTGCAGTTCCAGCTTGCTGTTTTCCATTCTCAGAAGTGTTGTTGGCTTGCTGACTTCCAGTTTCAGCAGAATTGTTGGCTTGCTGATTTCCAGTAACTTGAGGTTGTATATTATCAGCTTCACCTGCAAATTCTTCCTCATCTCTTGGCAGATCATTGTTAGGTTCTTGAAAAGTAACATCAATAGATTCTTCAGCTATATGTTTATTTAAGTTATTAACTCTATATGCTCTACTAGTTAAAGAATATCCAAGAAAAATAGCTTCATAAGATTTAGCATCGAATTTACCATCATTATCAATTGTCTTGAGCACAAAACACTTTGAGCCAAAGATTTTGAAGTAACTAATGTTTGGCTTCTTTTTCCTCAACAATTCATACGGAGTTTTGTTTAAAATAGGCCTGATTATGACTCTATTCAACAAATAGCACGCTGTATTCACTGCTTCTGCCCAAAAACTTCTAGGCAGCTTGCTTTCTTGCAAAAGAGTCCTTGCTGTTTCTTGTAGTGACCTGTTCTTCCTTTCTACCACTCCATTTTGTTGTAGAGTCCTTGGTGCAGAAAATTCATGTGTAATTCCTCTTTTTTCACAATAAGCAATGAAGTCTTTGTTGAGAAATTCACCTCCTCTATCACTCCTTATACCTACAAGTCTTGTATTCAACTTGTTCTCAAGTAATTTGATTAGCTTCTTAAACTCATCAAAAGCACAATCTTTAGTACGAAGAAATAATACCCATTTAATCTAGAATAATCATCTACAATCACAAAACCATATTGTTTACCTCCAATACTATTGTAAGCTTCTGGACCAAATAAGTCCAAATGCAGAAGCTCTAAGGGTTTAGAAGTAGATACCATTTTCTTTGATTTGTGAGTACTTCGAAGCTGTTTTCCCAATTGGCAAGCTGAACATACTTCTGTTTTGACATACTTTAGCTTGGGCAGCCCTCTCACTAGCTTCTTGCTTGATAACTTTCTGAGCAAATCCATGTGTGCATGTCCCAATCTTCTATGCCAAATATATGGGTCATTATCTATTGCAGCCAAACAGCATGCTGTTTCCTGCATTTCAAAGTCTAATACATATATATTTCCTTCCCTTCTAGCAACTAGGGGGATTTTGTTAGTACCAATAGTAATAATAGCTTTATCAATGCCCAATTCAACATGATGTCCATCATCAAATAATTGAGTAACACTAAGCAAATCATAAGTAAGGCCTTTGACATATTGAACTTTATCAATTGAAATATTACTATTACCAATAGAACCGGTACCAAGGATTTGAAGAGTTTTGCTATTCCCAATTGTCACTCTTTCACCCTTTTTCATTTTGAGATTCATAAACTGAGATTTGTCTCCACACATATGTCTTGTGCATCCACTGTCCAAGATCCATTGCTTTGACTTGACCTTAGCAGCAAGGCACATCTACAAAACAAACAAAAATACCTCAATGTTTTGGTACCCATATAGGTTTGGGTCCAGGTTGGTTAGTAGCAAGAATATATAAAGCATTTAAATCAGATTTCTTGATCCACATTTGGACCACTTTTGGGGACTGATCATTCTGTTGGTAAGCTGTTTGTATTCTACCAGAAGCATTCTGGTATGCTGTTTGCTGTCTGACTGGTCCATTCTGGTATGCTATTTTCTGTCTGATAGATCCATTCTGGTATGCTGTTTTCACTTTATGATTTACTTGAACCACACAATGTTTTTCCAGATGACCTTTTGTACCACATTTGTTGCATGTCTTCCAGGGCATAGCATAGTCATAGGGTATGCCATTCCTTCCATTATATTTGAGCACCTTATCTTTCTTGTTGAAGTTTAGACCAACACCTTCTCTGACCAAAGGTACATTTGCCTTCTTCATCATTGTTTTTAGAGTGTCTTCACCTTGAACAAAAGTTTCCATGCCCTTCTTAAGATCTTTAACTTCTGTTTCTACGAGGGTGATCACTTCAGCTTGCTGTTTAATGAGTTCAGCTTACTGAACTCTCTTTTCAGCAGTTTTTGAGGATTCGGCTTGACTAGATTCCTTCATTTTGTATGATTCCAATGCTTTATCTTTAGTTTTGACATCAGACCTTAGCTCTTTGATTTCTTCAGTCAAGGTCTTGTTTCTCTTTTCAAGTAACTTGACATTAGCCTCTAAATGTCTGTTCTTAGTATTTAGTTCCTTGATCTCTGTAGCTTTACTGAATGAAGTTGAATCCCATTCTTCCATTTTTGGCAACAGATCTTTTACCATTTTGGATAAATAGGCATTCTTATCAGTCAGCTTGCTGATTTCAGCCTTTAGTGCCATGTGTTCTTCAATTGTAACACTATTTTGTTCCTGCATGGTTAGTGAATCTAACAAAATATCATCTGAAGAAATGTAATCATTAGAGGAGTTTACCTCACTAGAATCCTCTTCAGAATCAGTTTCAGCATACACTCCTTCTGAATTTCCTTGAGTAGATTCATCTTCAATTCCAACAAGTGCTAAGTTCACCATTTCTTCACTTGAGTCATCACTGGAATCTGAATCATCATCACTCCAAGTCAGTAGAGCCTTTGATTTCTTCTTATCCTTGAAAACAGTAGGCTGTTTTGACTTCAGTTTGTAGCAGTTCCTTTTATAATGACCTGGCTTGCCACATTCGAAACAAGTTTCCTCCTTAGAGTCTTTTGAGCCTTTCTTGTTGTTGTAATAGCCACCTATTTCCCTTTTCATCATATTCTTCTTTTCAATCAGCCTCTTGATCTTCTTTGAAATAAGTGCAAGTTCCTCATCTGAATCAGATTCACCATTAGAGTCAATTGGCTTGCTGTTTTTAGAATGGAGAGCCATATTCTTCATCTTTTCTGTTGGAGCTTTAACACTTAAACTTCCCACCTGATTTCCATTTATCTTGCTTTCAAATTGCTCTAGCTCAGCAAATACAGCCAAGTGATCCATAGTATCAATAAGTGGTGAGGATTCCAAGGCAGTAACTTTGGCTTCGTAGATAAATGGTACTGCACTTAAGACCTTCATATTGATTTCATCTTGTGGTATAGATTTTCCAAGCCTCTTCAGTGAGTTAATAGTAACTTGAAACTGTGCTTGACTATCCTTGATAGTTTCACCTTCATTAAGCTTGAAGTTTCCAAAGTCATTCATTAGCTTGCTAAGTTTCACCTTCTTTAGAGATTTTGAACCTTCATGATAAGTCTCCAAGGCATCCTACATTTCTTTTGCTGATTTGAGTGAAGATACTTTATCATATTCAGCCTGGTTCAAACCAATCATAAGAGAACTCCTTGCCTTTCCATTGTAGCCAAGTTTGATTAATTCATCCGGAGTGAGATCATCAACATCCTTTGGCTTGCCATCCTTATCAAGAAAGACATATGGACCTTTTTGCACAACTCTCAGAACTAATGGATCTCTGGATAAGTGAGTTTCCATGTTGCTTTTCCACCAGTGATAGTTGTGTGTGCCATGAAGAAGTGGAGGCCTAAAATCAGATTTTCCTTCGGGATAGTTTTCAGCCATTATGATCGAATACTTTCCTGTTACAGAATTGTTAGTACACCAAAGCTCTGATACCAAATGAAAATGCACACCTAGAGGGGGGTGAATAGGTGTAAATGGCTAACTATGTTTAACTAAAACCGATTTTAAAAATTACCAGAAACAGCTTACTGATTTCGTTTTATGCAGAGACAAATGGTATGCTGATTGCAAACAGTATACTGAATGTAAAGACAATAAGTACAGTAAAGTGCATAAACAGTAAGCTAAATGCAAATAGTAAGTAAAAAGTAGAAAATAAAGAACACAAGAAACTTTTAGCCAGGTTCTACCCCTAATCCCCTATGGTCTACGTCCTGGTCCCTTACCAACTTGGTAAGAGAATATATTATTGATCAACGAAATAAACCAATTACAAGATACAATAATATATCTCCCTTTTAACCCAGCTGTTGACAAATGGCGTGCTGAACTCCTGTTTCTGAACTTGCTCTCTAAGCTATACTTCCCAAGTATACTTCTCTAGCAACGATCACCAAACCCTAGTTCCCAAGCCAACTTGTCCAACAACTAAACCTTACAAATCGAACAATACAATCAATAGATGAATACAACTCAAACTATGAACTCTCTAGGATATAGCACGTATATATATATTAAGAGCTCGAGAGAATCAAATGGATATAGCAATGAAAAACTGAGTTGTTTGTAATCTTGTGTGCTTGAATATTTTTCTCTGAATTCTTAGCAACGAATGAACACAAGACTCAAGTTTATAAAGCTTCACACCAACGTTCAGAAAATCAATCACCAATTATTCGAACTATTAGAATCAATTTACAACGTTCAATTGGTTAGAAATTTTACAAACGTTCTTGTGAACGTTAGATAGAGGGTTTGGAAGAAAGAAATCGATGAAAACATAACCCTTCTGATTTGTATAGATATAAAACGCGTATAGGAGATTTTGTAGAAAGAATTCTTTTAAATAAGGAAACTCCTATAAGTTTTATAAAATAATTTAAAGAAAGATATTTGAAAAGATTTGAGCTCTAGAATATATTGTGTACGTATTATATAATAAAGAATCCTCACAATATATTTCCTGAATTACATCCATGAGAATTTGTCTTGATATACATCTTCAGGATTTCTGGCAGTTTGCAAATGGCTTGCTGTTTGTGTCTGTCAGTGCAAATGGCTTGCCAAACTGTCTCTGTTGTAACACCAAGTGGCTTGCTGTTTATATATTCTCTGTAAACTTAATATACCCTGCAAAACCAAGTTAGTACAACCATAACACAATGTTTTATATCAAATTACAAGCAAATAGCTTGCTGAATGTGATCATCAAAACCATAGGAGTATCAGGCTGCATATCAACGTTTATTTTAACTATGTCCCCCACTGGTTTACTCTACTTTTCGCTGCGCCCACAGTAGTCCAAACCTCTGTGTTTCATCAAACAAGTGAACGCCGAACTGTAACATAAAAAAACTACCACAAATACTTCTGGATTATTACTTTCACTAATACTATACAATAGTACATCATTACCATTTACATCGTCCATCACTCCATCTTATTTTATCAACGTTAAAGATTTTAGCCATCTTAATTTTCCGCATATATTAATAGACATCAGACTCTGCGTGTTTACGTAGTAATTATGCTTAAATATCAGGCGAAAATGGAACACCAGTTGCAGGAATCCACTGATCTCCATTGATGAAATTCTTAGCAGCGAAAGAGTTAGCTTCTTCAAAATCTTTTATCACATGAAATCCAGGCCAATCTACCCTATGTGTTGTTGCAGCTCCATTTCCGGTGTTCATATACTCTCCGTAGTAGAGGGTCGAAAGAGCGAAATCGCCACTCCATTCTGTCCATCCTTTCGGATCAATTAATCCATCCAAATCCGTTTTTAGAATCACAGTTCTTGAATATTTTTTCCATGGCCGGCCTAAGAAGGTCTTGAACTGGTTTTTGACAGCACTAAGATCAGGTGCGGGCAAAACCCTGGAATTCATTATTGAGATTCCTGTATTTTCTTGCGGAGATTGTCTTCCTTGTGCTGTTATCATGTTCCCCTGGTGCTGCATTGGCTTTCTAATAAATATGTCGCAATTCTGAAAAACCGCAGCAGCGTTACCAAATATATAATCAATTGTGCCATAAATTTGACAATCGCGATAGAATTGTCGCAATGAGTGAACCAAAAGAGTGTCTTGGTAGCCTTTTATGCTGCACTTATAGAACAATGAAAAGTCTGAGGCAACCCTCAACGCAACTGCTTGATGCTTCTCTGGCCCTGCCGTATTCTCAAATGTCATTTCCCTTGCCCAAAAGCCATCCCCTGACACACCTGGAGATTTTCGAGTGTAAATGTAAAGTACAGGAGCTGATACATGCTATACAACACTAACAGAAAGTAAAGAAATCATGCAATTGAAACGTTATTCTGCAAAAAAAAAAAATTGATTATGTGGCTCACCGAATGTAGCAGAGGTCAAAGTAGTGGCACCATCTTTAACATTTCCATCACCTGTAACAATAGTTTTATCAATACCATCACCAACGAACATTACATTTTTTAAATCTCTCCTGATGTCCACCTTCTCCTTGTATACACCAGATTTCACGTAGACTATGACTCGTTGTGGTCGGTTTTTGCCCATCTTTGCTAGTGCATCAACTGCTCCGTTAATAGTCTTATAACTGCCAGAGCCATCTTGAGCCACTACAAGATCGGCTTTAAATGAGGCTGCACTCCATGATGCTAGAAGGCCCTCATTTTGTTCAAGACTTTGGCTTTTCTGAACTGCTAAATTCAATTTTAGATAAGAAAATAGCAAAATAGGCTACTAACTTGAACAGATAAACAAATTCCAGAATTTTTTTAGTTCAAGAATACAGTAAATCCTGAAACAGAATTGAACGCACATGCATACACCGTGTAGCCATATAGCAGAGATAGTGCAATTATTTATAGCGAATTTAAGTAACAAAATATTGATGGTACAAGTCTCATTAAAGGCATGTTGCAGCTCTCTCGTTCATCATTCAGAAAAAATCAAATATACATAAACATCATGTCGTTCAAGTTTATACATTTTTAACATCGAAATCTAAAAGAGTCTTTGATTGATAACAGAAAGACCATAGTACTGTAGCGCATCTGCAAATGAAGTATTCAATCCAACTAATGGCCCTACCAACTATAGTTTGGGAACAACGTTATGCATTAATATATAATCCGATATTTTTAAGTTTCAATTCGGATTGCATTTAAGAAATAAGTGTCAAATGATTACAGTAGTACCTTTGCCTCTATTTTTTGTCCTTTTTTTGTTCCCATAAAAGGCCAATGAATCTTCAATCAATAGCGTCAAGTTTTTATAAGCTCCATCATGATTACTAGCCATCCCTTTCTCTTGCAAGTCATCCAAACAACTCCGATGACTACTTGCCGCCGCACTCAACCAAGCCACAGCATCATCTCCGCTGTAATCCTTGCCACGGACCATGTTTGCTAGGCGTGGCTCGGTGTCTTCGTAGAGCCTAGCACAATCACTTAAAACCGCCAAATGAATGCTATTGTAACCAGACTCATTATGATAATTAGACCCTTTAAGGCTCACTGAGAGCCGAACCCGATCCATTGCTTCTAACACACCTGACCATACCTTTCTGACCACCTCAGGCTCATCTTTTTGGCAACTGATTACATTGACAATGGCTAAAAGATGAAGCAGCACAAAAAGAAAGGTGGTGAACTTTGTACACATTTTTTCCTCAATATTAAAGAATAAAATGTTGGAAGTGCAATATATATAATCTGCGTGTGTTTATTTCTGTGTAAATATGTAGAATTCTTTAGAGGGGACAAGTGGCCATGCAGTGGTGCATGCATGAGAGAGCAGACACGTGTCACTGGAGCGATGAATTTTTCATAATTCTTGAAGAAGTTCGCGTATATATACTTTCTCGGTCTCATCCATTTGTATAAAAATTTAATGTTCAAATTTTTATATAAGAAAAGAAATTTTAAAAATAAGTTATACAACTATCCTTAAAATGTACCTTAAAATACATACCGAACACCACTTACAAATGTTTGTAAACGATTGGATGGGACGGAGTGAGTATAGGAGCGGATGAATGCATGGAAGTGAATGACTCATGAACAAAGCGGTGCCGTGTAGCTGGAGAACTTGGCTTTTAGTTAATATACGTCCAAAAACTTTGATGTCATTTTGTTTTCAGGCCTTTTGTAAATTTGGTATCGAGTTTTTCTCTCCAAGTAAAAGGTACAAAAAATCATAAGAATAATTAGACTTGTAACTTTGTGCCAATTTAATGAAAACAGTTGGGGGTTTCTTCGAACTCTAGTTCAACCAAATTGTAATTTGAGATTAGATAACCATAAAACGAATAAAAGGTATGCCAAACAGCTATTTAATTAATTGTATTATTTTTTTTTTTTGACGAAATTAATTGTATTATTTTAATTGCTCTTCAATGATCTGAACATATCGAAATTGCTTCTGCCTTCTTTGACCCATGGGGCGACCCAGAAGCCAGAAGTACTTCATGATCAGATCTTTTCAAAACTAAAGTAATTAATAAAATCATAAAACCAAATTTAGCAAAGAAAAAATCATAAAACCAAATATGTTAAAGTTACTGCCAACAATGTCAACCCTACTTTTTTTACTCATGGAAATAGGTAGAGTATTGTAGATAAGTGAAAGTGAAGATGCTTCAAAACAGAGTGCACCTAATGTTTCACTGATGAGTAGTCCCAAGATGAGCAAGTACGTTATTCTTGCGGTTTTACAAGGCAAAAACTTTTCTATTATTGTATACAATAAACTATTTGGGTAGGATTATTGAAGATATTTGTGTAAATCTAGGAATATTTTTCTCCTTATTTGTCTTCGAATGGTACATAAAATTTATTCCACGGCAAAGTTATAGAAGTTACATTTGTCTTATTTCAAATTTTGGGATTCCTTGGGTCCAAAGGCATGCAGCAGTGTAGGCGTAGTTTAAACGAATTGAACTGAGGATATTTTATGAACTGCAGAATTACAACTTTATCATTAAAAAACAGGAAAAATGAATTTTTTTGTCATCGGACTATTGTCCTTTTTAGAAACCTACCACTCAACTATAATTTTTTTTTTTTTACTCACTAACGTTAAGTTTGGTTTTCTTTTAGTCACTAAACTTAGGTTCGGATTTTGTTTTACTCACTAGACTTAGGTTCGAATTTAATTATTAGCATTACGTTAATTTTTTTTGCTCACTAACCTTAGTTTTGGGGTGAAAAAGCAAATTAAACCTTTAATAATTAAAAATGTTGCATTATAGAGAATAATTTGTTAAACTTTAATACTTGAAAATGATGCATTAAATTTTATCTTGAAAATAAATTGATTAAATTTAATAAGATAATGTATGCCTTAAACTTTATCTTGAAAATCAATCGATAAATTTTAATAAGATAAAGTATGCATTAAATCTTATCTTGAAAATAAATCGATAAAATTTAATATGATAAAGCTCTCTAATGATTTGTCTTTAAAGTTAAACCTCGATAAATGAATACGCTTGGGATCGAAATTTTTTATTCATTAATCGAGGTCAAAATACACTATCTCTATTATATTCGGACCGGAAACAAATATTCATTTAACAAGGTTATTCATTTAACGAATATTCATTTATCGACATTTTACTATATCTTGAAAATCATAATAAGAAAAAGTTTAATAAAATATAGGAAGATAAAATTAAATTTGAGAGGGATATTAGAGTGAACAAGTCGATTGTAACTTTAATACTTGAAAATGATGCATTAGAGAGAAAAACTTACCACTGAATACATCAAGTTAAACTTTATCAATTTATTTTCAAGATAGTGTTTAATGTAGACTTTATCTTATTAAATTTAATCGATTGACTTTGATAAAGTTTAATGCATCATTTTCGAGTATTAAAGTTTAACATTTTTAACTATTAAATCTTCAATTGACTGGTTCACTCCGAATCTAAGGTTAGTGAGTAAAAAAATAACATAATGTTAATAATCAAATCTGAACCTAAGTTTAGTGAGTAAAACAAAATCTGAACCTAATTTTAGTGACTAAAATAAAACCGGACCTAACATTAGTGAGTAAAAAAGAAAAATTCATAGTTGAGTGGTAGATTTCTAAATAGGTGATGAGATGGGCTAAAAGTAAGCCCTAAGGACACATTTAATGTGGCATTAATTAGACCTAGAATGGTCCAAACGTGGGGCCCACCAGTTGGGCCCAAACCCTAATTATAATATTAATTTCGTAATTAATATTAGGGGTGATAAACAGCTCAGCCAATAAGAGTCAAACAAGAATTCAACCCTTTCCTGACTTAGCCTCCAAGATACATATCTCAACATGGAAACTGATTCCTAAAAGGAATGGATCTGGAACCTTCCTTGAGGCGGTGGCTTGCCCACCAAGTCTCCTATTACTACCCAAATTCTTAGGCTTCTAAGCCTATATAAAGGGTCAGACCCCTCATCTCAGAACTACGTCTTGGCTTGATTCTCAATAACGAGATACGTAGGCACTCTGTGAGGACCAATCAGTCTCGAAACACGGAAACAACCATTAAAGCTCGAAGCTCAACCTCCTTTAGCATTAAATACGTATAAACCCTAACCGCAATTCGATAACCTAGTTTTTATTCCACAACATTTGGCGTCGTCTGTGGGAAAGAGGATACATCAACCATGGTAACTACACGGAGAACAACACCAGCAACTACCGATCCTATTCCACTCAGCTACGCTCCACCAGCAACAGATCCGGTGCCCCCAACGACCGGAGCAATTATTCCGCTTCAAGTTTCTCAACCCCTATGGATGACCTCCCATGTTGAGAGTACGTTACCTCCGATCGTCCACACAAATCCAAATCCAGGGACTAATCCCTTTCAGATGGTGGTTTCTCCCTTGATTGTAGATCCCAACAAACCTCCACAAGGGGTCCAGATCCACACTACAGATCTCCCTGTGAATACCAACCCAATGTATGGGCTGCCTAACTACCCTCCTACTCAAGGAGCTGGATCAAGTGGTCATGCCCTGCATATCCGAGATCGAGATTATCGCGATTTTTCTGGCCCTTATACGGACGATTCATCCTCTGACGACGATTACGATAGTGATGAAGCTCCAAGGAGGCGACTTGCAAGTAAAGAACCTCGAAGAAGAACTCGAACTACTCACGATGAACTCCCTTCGACAACTGCTGAGAGGATTAAGGCTTATGAAGCCGAGATCTTAAGATTAAAGGAAGATATGGCAAGAGAACAAGTCAGGTCAAATCAGACTCAACCTCCTCCAACATCAGGACCGATTCCATTTATAGACTTGGAGAGGCCGTCAAGAAGGCAAAGAAGGGCTGATGCCCCAACTGGAAAAACAACAAGGGTGGAAACCCCCAAGAGCAACCCCAAGGATCTGATGCCACTTGGGGATCCTGATGATCCCACACCCCCGTTTACTGAGGAGGTGATGAATGCTCGTATCTCAAAGAAGTTTAAGATGCCGACAATTAAAGCTTATGATGGAACGGGTGATCCCGCAAACCACGTTAGGACATTCTCAAATGCTCTGCTGTTGCAGCCTGCAAGTGACGCTTTGAAGTGTAGGGCATTCCCTCAAACTCTATCAGGTATGGCTCAAAGATGGTATAGTCGGCTGCCTGCAAACTCAATTGGTTCCTTTAAGGAGTTGAGGTTCACCAAGGAGACTTTGAACATCACTGATCTGGACAATAAGGTTGCAATGGTAGCCTTGGAGCATGGCACCACCGACCTATACTTTAAGAGATCATTGGCAAAGCATCCTCCCGAGAATATGGCTGAGCTCCAGCGAAGGGCTGATAAGTACATCAAGGCTGAGGACAGCATGAAGAAGGAGGTCACAATAGGCAATGGTCGGGGTAATAATGATACAAAAAAGCGCAAGCAGGAGTACGATGCTAGGGACAAGTATCCCCGAACTAGCAAAGACTCTGATTCGCCACCAAAAAAAAGCCTGGGACCAAGGTTCTCTGACTATGCAAGGTTAAATGTTCCTAGAAGTCAAATCTTGTTGGAGATCGAGAAGGATAAGGACTTCCGATGGCCGAAGCCACTCAGGGGAGACCCCGCAAAGAGAAACAAGGATCAATATTGTCGGTTCCACCGAGATGTGGGACATGATACAGATGATTGTAGGCAGTTAAAGGATGAGATTGAATTCTTGATCCGCAAAGGAAAGCTAAGTAACTTCACCAGGGGTGAAGATCGTGGAACCCAAAGAAGGGACTACGATAGGAGAAACAATGATAGAAGGGATAATGATCGTGATCGTAACACACAGCCCCGAGCGCCAGTTATCAACATGATCTGAGGAGGCCCGACCGCGGCCGGTACGACTCGAAACTCTCGAAAGGCATACGCCAGGGAGGTGATGCACATCGTGGGAGAAGCCCCGAAGCGTGCTAGAACTGAAATCGTAATTGGTTTTGATGATTCTGATCTTGAAGGGGTGAAATTCCCCCATGATGACCCGTTAGTCATAACCCCTGTGATTAGGAACTCGGAAGTAAAGCGAGTCTTGATAGACAATGGAGCTTCTGTTGACATTCTGTTTCATTATGCTTTTGTGAAAATGGGATATACGGATTCTCAGCTGACCCCGACCAACATGCCCATCTACGGATTCAATGGGATTGAGTCCAAGGTGGAGGGTACTATCCAGTTACCCATGACAATCGGGCAGGAACCTAAAGAAGCTACTCAGATGTTGAATTTTCTGGTAATTAAGGCAGCCTCAACTTATAACGCAATCCTGGGAAGGACTGGACTTCATGCGTTCAAGACTGTTGCCTCAACATATCACATGAAGATTAAGTTTCCAACCCGGAATGGGGTCGGAGAACAAAAAGGCGACCAGAAGATGGCAAGAAATTGTTATGTATCTGCCATAAGAGCTGATGGAGTCGGGGGGCAGGTACTCCCGATTGAAGACATGGATGTCCGTGGTGATGATGAAGACCGAGGGAAGCCATCAGAGGATTTAATCCCCGTCCCTCTGCAGCTGGGCGACCTAGATAAAGTTACATATATAGGAGCATCTCTGAAGAAACCCCTGAAGGGCGAATTGACATCGTTCTTGCAAGAGAATAGCGATGTGTTTGCTTGGACAGCAACGGACATGCCAGGAATTGACCCCCAACTTATAACTCATAAATTGAAGACCATAAAGCAGAAAAAAAGGAACTTTGCTCCTGAGAGGCAGGAGGCCATTAAGCAGGAAGTTGACAAGCTCTTGGAAGCTGGATTTATTGAAGAAATTCAGTTCCCTGAATGTTTGGTTAACCCCGTCATGGTCAAGAAAGCGAATGGAAAGTGGAGAATGTGTATCGACTTCACTAATTTGAATGACGCATGTCCAAAAGATTGCTTCCCTCTGCCAAGGATTGACACCCTGATAGATGCCACAACTGGGCATGAGATGTTGAGTTTCATGGATGGTTTCAGTGGTTACAATCAGATTAAGATGCACAAGGATGACATCCCAAAGGTATCTTTCGTAACTGACTTTGGTGTTTTCTGTTATCTTGTTATGGCTTTTAGTCTAAAGAATGCAAGAGCTACCTACCAACGACTGGTGAATAAGATATTCGCCCATCTGATTGGAAAAACCATGGAGGTATATGTTGATGACATGCTAGTCAAGAGCCTACTCAAGGCAGACCATATCAAGCACCTCAAAGAGGCATTCGAAGTGCTGAGGCACCATAAGATGATGTTGAATCCAGCCAAGTGTGCTTTTGGTGTTGGATCGGGAAAATTTTTGGGGTTGATGGTTTCCAAGAGAGGCATAGAGGCCAACCCGGACAAGATTAAGGCAATTCTGGATATGGAGCCACCCCGCTCAATACGAGATGTACAGAAATTAACTGGCCGAGTTGCGGCCCTAGGGAGATTCATCTCCAAATCTGGTGACAAATGCTTGCCTTTCTTTCAGGCGTTAAAGAAGGTGAAAAATTTTGAGTGGACCACAGAGAGCCAAGAGGCCTTTGAGCAGTTGAAGAAATACATGGCTGAAGCCCCGTTGTTGGCCAAACCTAGTCCTGGGGAAACTCTTTACCTATACCTGGCAGTATCCGAACAGTCATTGAGTGCTGTTCTTGTTCGAGAAGAAAAGAAGGTTCAGAAACCCATCTATTATGTGAGCAAGGTGTTGCATGGGGCGGAGTTGAATTACTCTCCCATTGAGAAGTTTGCTTTGGCATTGATTACTGCCTCGAGGAAATTGCGACCGTACTTCCAGTCCCACAAGATCGAAGTCTTGACAGACCAGCAGTTGAGAAGCATATTGCACAGCCCGAAAGCAAGTGGAAGGTTGATCAAATGGGCAGTTGAGTTAGGAGAGTTTGATATCACATATAAGCCTCGGACAGCCATTAAGGCTCAGGCATTGGCTGACTTCGTGGTTGAATGCACCATTGGAAACCAAGAAGTCGGGGGGCAAGAGATAGTAACCACCCCTGCGAGCGGAGATAAAGATGAAGAACTTGTACCTGATCTGAAGGAGTATTGGGTGCTCTATTTTGATGGAGCATCAAAAACAAAATCTAATGGTGCAGGTTTGGTTTTGCAGAGCCCCGATGGGTTCACAGTTGAGTACGCTTTGAAATTGGACTTTCCTACCACCAACAACGAAGCGGAATATGAGGCCTTAATAGCCGGTTTGGGCTTGGCCAGAATTATGAGGGTCAAGAACCTCAAAGTTTGTGGAGATTCAAGACTAGTAGTCTCGCAAGTGAATGGCGAATTTGAGGCCAAGGATGAAACTATGGCAAAGTATTTGAGAGTCGTAAAGGCTGTTATGACTCAGTTTGATGAATGCTATGTGGAGCATATTCCGAGAGAAGAGAACACTAAAGCTGATGCCTTGTCCAAGTTCGCTTCTTCTGAGATAGAGAATTATGCAGGAAGCGTTTACTTCCAGGTCTTAAAGGCCCCAACCGTTAACTCGAGATTGGTGGCACCAATTGATATAGGAAGCTGCTGGATAGATCCCATTAAAGTTCACCTCGAAACCGGCTGGCTCCCTGACAATCCTTGGAGGCACGAAAGCTGTCAGTAAGAGCATTGAGATATGCCTTGATCGAAGGCATCTTATACAAGAGGTCGTTTGTTATCCCCTATTTGAAGTGTTTAAGGCCCCAAGAGGCTAAGGAGGCTTTAGAAGAAGTTCACGAAGGTATCTGTGGGCAACACTTGGGGGGCAGAGCCTTAGCACACAAGATCACTCGTCTGGGATTCTATTGGCTTGAGATGTTGGCAAATGCGCAGAATTATGTCAAGAAGTGTGATAGATGTCAAAAGCACGCCCCCGTTGTAAGGCAGCCACCTGAGATGTTAACCTCAGTTAACTCTCCCATCCCATTTGCCATGTGGGGGATGGACATACTTGGTCCTTTCCCTATGGCCTCAGCCCAAAGGAAGTTTTTAATAGTGGCCATCGACTATTTCACCAAATGGATTGAGGCTAAACCTCTAGCCAAGATAACCACCAAGCAAGTTGCTCAGTTCTTTTGGGAGAACATCATCTGCAGATATGGAATCCCACGAATCCTTGTAACGGATAATGGGACGCAGTTCAACAATGAAGAATTCAAAAAGTATTGTGAAGAGAACGCTATTGAGCTTCGTTTTACTTCAGTAGCACACCCGCAGGCTAATGGACAAGCTGAGGTAGCTAACCGAATTATCCTTGATGGACTAAAGAAAAGGGTTGAACGCTCAAGGAACACTTGGGTGGATGAGTTATTGCCTATACTCTGGGCGTATCGCATCACTTGTAAGGTAACAACAGGAGCAACCCCGTTTTTAATGGCTTACGGAGCCGAAGCAGTGGTGCCCTTAGAGATTGATGAGGTCAGGGATGAAGCAAATGCCAGGAACGCTGAACATCAAAAGAAGGCATCTTTCCACTACAACCAAAGGGTTAAGGAGAGGTTCTTTCGACAAAGTGACTTGGTTCTAAGGAAGATAGAAGCCTCAGGAGTTGGCCAGAAAGGCAAGCTAGCCCCAAATTGGGAAGGACCGTATCGAGTCAAGAAGGTGCTGGGACGAGGATCATACAAGTTGGAGACGTTAGATGGGGTTGAGGTACCCCGAACTTGGCATGCAACCAATCTCAAGATTTATTATGTGTAAGCCTTCCTAGTAAGGACTTCGCTTTTATCTGTCTATTAGGAGAAGTAGAAATAAGGTTCCAGGAAACCATTACAGAGCATGTTGCTCCCAGTAGGAGATAGAGTATTTATGTAAGGGTTGAACTCGTTTCAAGTTATTAATGCAAGTTTGTTTTCCATTTATGATTGTGTGATTTTTATTTATGTACCAAGCACCTGATGAGTGCAAGTCAAAGATGACCAAGTAACGAAAATAAAGAATACACAAGTGAAAATAAAACAAGTGCATAAATAAAGTACCCCCGAGGGGCCAAAGTTGGAGCTAGGTTACATCACCAAATAAAAGTTAAGTCCCTAAGGACCTTGATTGAAAAGCAGAAAAGATAAAGCCACATGTGGCTAACAAGGCCATGCAAGGCCACTTACTCCTCGAAGGATTCCCCTATCACTTCATCGTCTTCCTCCTCGTTTCCCTCTTCCTCATCTCCATCATCATCGTCATCTTCCTCCTCCTCTCCGGAGCCTTCTTCTTCTTCAACTGCCATCGGCTGAGTCTCTCCTTTCTTTGCCACTACACCTTCATCGTCTGAGGTCTCTGTTGAAGAGCTGGGTCTTGTTCGAAGAGCTTTCCCAGGGAAAGATTGCCTGACGGCTGCTTCCCTCTTCGACATTCTTCCTTCGGCGGAGCGGGAAGAAGCTGAGCCCGAGTTGACAACTTGAGTGCATTTCTTCAGCCCAGAGCCGGAAGGCCTACGAGAACCCCCAGAGCCTGATGCTTGGGCCACATGACTTCCACCACCAACACCCCAGTTAGGGCAAGGGAAGTCTGTCGGGTTAACCACTGTAGGATACCTGTGGCTGACAGCGCCAATGGCCTTGTCCCATCCAACGGACATGTTGAAGGGCCGCATTTCATCGTCATGCTTGTCCATGAACTCATAAAACTCCTCCGACCTATGATAGGCATCAATTACTTTGCCAGCATGGGAAGATTTTTTCCTGGCCAAAGAGCGGAGACTCTTTCGAAGAGATTGGCAGTTAGCTTCAGCTCGAATGGCTCTGGAGTTCAAGTCTTGGATCTCCTCTTTCAACTTGGCTTTCTCGCTCTTTAATGTTACATTTTCATCTCGATGGGCTCGACCTTGGCGAGTCGCGGACTGAAGATAAGCATTGACATGCGATAAGGAAGTTAGTAAGACAGCAACAAAGTGAACAAAGAATGTAAGTATACAAGTTGCTACCTGATATAAACCCTGAGCCCCAAGGTGCTCGGCTTCATCGATTTTGTCTCCCGCAGTCGTGGTCAGGACATCGGGAGGGGTGATAGAAAGTCTTGACCAAGCCACGGCCAAGGAAGAACTCCCCAAAACAGAATCTTGATCGCAGATACCCCAATCTGGAGTAAAGGGGGTTCTAACACCTTCGCCAGCATTCCTATACCTCTTTCCCCCTTGGCTACTTTCCTCCAGGAATTGAGGAACTTCTCGGCAAGGAGGATTCACTTGAGCTTCGGCCTTCTTTATCATCCGCCTAGTGATAGTTGGTTGATTTGCAGGACGGTTGTCTATCTCCTCAGCAGCTGAAAGATGAAGAGAAAACATTGGAATAAGAACAAACAAAGTTCATAATGAAGTAATGAAGGAAAAATTACCCTCAAAAGAAAGAATGCTGAGGCTAGCTTCAATAAGCTTCTTCTCAGTTAGAATAGTCCTATAGTGAGTGCGACCATCGTCAGCGAGAAGCCTATCTCGGTCTAACAATTCTTTGGAGTTAAGATCGCACACGAAGTGTGAACTATCATGTACAAACCCGAATTTCTTGACAAAGAAGTGACCCCAGTCGCCTCCTTCCCACTCCAAGAACAAAGTCCCTCTCCCAGAAATGATGAGAGTCCGGGAAGGAGAAAGAGTTTACTATATGAGGAAGCCCACTTCTGAGTTGAAAGCCAATCCATCCCGGCTTAGAATCAGAGGAGTTCTTTACTGCGAAGATACTTCTAAACATGGTTGGACTCCAAGGGATTTCCAACTCGTGGCATCTCAACAAGAAGATGATTAAAAATCTCCTGGAATTGGGATATAGCTGGCAAGGATGGACTTGAAGTTCTGCTAAGAACCTGATGATGAATGTGTGAATAGGGAACCTAAATACCGCCTCCAATGCTCCTTTCATGACGCATATCCTTTCGGGGTGCCAGTTGCAAGTTCTGTCCCCTGGATTTGGGAGGCATACCTTGATTGCGCTCGGAAAGCCGAAAGTGCTCCTAATCTTCTCAACATCCTTCTTTCTTAATTTAGAAGGACTATTAAAAGCAACTAAGCTTGAGCTGTTGGGAAACGATTCTCCCATAATGCTGAGCAAATCTAACGTTGACTCAAACCAACGCTAAATATATCTAGGAGGCATGAGTTTTAGCTTACCTTTCATTGTTCGCGCCATGCTCCTTTTTCTGAAAGCCTCCTCCATGGAGAGCTGGGGGGTAGCAGCTTGCATGTCGGCCATCTTGAACCTTGAATCTTGAAACTCGAAGCTTGAACTAGGAAGCTTGAAAGTTAGAGAACTCAAGAGCTTTTAGAACTTAAGAAAGTTTGAGAAGTGAAGAAGTGAAGAGAAATGAAGGATGCTCCCCTCCTTTTATAAGGAAAAGGTGACCTGTTATCTCAGGTTGAAAAACAGCTCGGTTCGCATTTACGGGTCAAGTATCGTTAAAATACGAAAAAGGAGCAAAAACTGTCTGTTATGAATGGAAAGAGTCATTAAAACTCATGATATTTTGGAAGAGAAAACGGAGAATTTAAATGAATATTCGGCAAAATATTCTACCAGATCAGTCATATGGGCTTAGGAAGCTAAGCGCACTTAAGAAATGCTTAATTGGGAGATTAGTACTAAGCACTGGATTAGTGATGTGAATCATGGTACAAAGTAAAACCTCAAATAGAGCCATGAATGGCCAACATGGATGTTAAGATTTCATGTCGATGGTCGATGTCGATATGCGAAAATTAAAGTCACTAACAGTGATCATGTCGATTCTATGTCGATGGTCGATGTTGGTATGCGAAAATCAAAATCCGGGAGCCCTAACATCGACACGGGTTTTCTCCGCCCTAGCCGACCGAGCACCTAACCGACCGCTCCCTGGGGGACGCCTCGGCCGACCGAGATTGGTCGTCACTACGGGTTTTTAGCTCCGATTTTCTTAAAAAAAAATGGGGGACGCGAAAAATTTTCAGCCGACCGGCCTCCCCAGACATGCCCCAGCCGACTGGAATCAGCCGTCGGTACGGGTCCATTCCAGCCGACCGGCTCCTCAGCCGACCGCCCCTTCGTAGACGCTCCGGCCGACCGAGGTCGGTCGTCACTACGGGTTTTCTTGTCTCGTTTCAAAAAAAAAAAAGGGCGAAATTTTTCAGCCGACTGGGTCCCCGGCCGACCGGCCTTCCGAGAAGCCCTCCAGCCGACCGACCTCGACGGTCGATACGGGTCCATTCCGGTCGATCGATGTCCAGCCGACCGACGTCGACGGTCGGTACGGGTTTTTTTCGATTCGGCAGACCGCAACCGATCCTCGAGTCGAATTTGCAAAAATTTCGTTTTTATTTTTTCGATTCGGTAATTAAGAAAAGTGGAAACTAAGCACAGATTAGTGCCTGTTAGCACAGATTAGTGCCGATTAGCACTGTTTAGCACCGTTCAGTGCCGTTAGTGCCGTTTTATGCCATTTAACATCGTTTAACACTGTTTAAACGATGTTTAAGGCTGATTATCACTGTGTAGTGCCATTTAACACCGATTAGTGTCGCTCAACATCATCGTAAATGCGTCGGTCGCTCCACGCTTTACGTTAAGATGATATTGATGAAAATAGTCACGTAAGAGCAATAAACCCTGACCCAAGTCTCGAGTAAGGCCGTTATAACTTCGAGGAAAACCTGATCAGTTTTCCTAGAAGTTGGGGGGCAAATGATATGGGCTAAAAGTAAGCCCTAAGGACACATTTAATGTGGCATTAATTAGACCTAGAATGGTCCAAACGTGGGGCCCACCAGTTGGGCCCAAACCCTAATTATAATATTAATTTCGTAATTAATATTAGGGGTGATAAACAGCTCAGCCAATAAGAGTCAAACAAGAATTCAACCCTTGCCTGACTTAGCCTCCAAGATACATATCTCAACATGGAAACTGATTCCTAAAAGGAATGGATCCGGAACCTTCCTTGAGGCGGTGGCTTGCCCACCAAGTCTCATATTCCTACCCAAATTCTTAGGCTTCTCAGCCTATATAAAGGGTCAGACCCCTCATCTCAGAACTACGTCTTGGCTTGATTCTCAATAACGAGATACGTAGGCACTCTGTGAGGACCAATCAGTCTCGAAACACGGAAACAGCCATTAAAGCTCGAAGCTCAACCTTCTTTAACATTAAATACGTATAAACCCTAACCGCAATTCGATAACCTAATTTTTTTTCACAACAGGTGAATAGTTCAGTAACAAAAAAATCCATTTTCCCTTAAAAACACTACATACTCATATAAGTTTCTTAAATGCTGATTATTGAAAAACTATAAAAAAAAAACAAAATGTTAAATAAATACTGATTTGTTAGACTCGTTCCATGGAGGAGACTAATTTGGTGAAGTACTTGCAGTTCGATATTATCTTGTAAGTTGTAACCTTATACAGTCATACAGAGCAACACTCCATTAAAAAAAAGAAAAAAAAATAGTTCATAATAAGATTTGTTTATCAGTTTCAATATTAACCATTTTGATCTAAACATGTTCGAAAAATCAGACCAACAAAACCAACGTAAGATGTCATCTGAGATTAGAGTGATAATTCAGCGTATCTGAGGAAATGGGCTAAGCAAACTAAAGCTTTTGGGCCTTTTACATTAGTAATCGAAGTTTGTCCAAACGTT
This sequence comes from Kitagawia praeruptora, assembly GCA_037693485.1. Lineage (NCBI taxonomy): Eukaryota > Viridiplantae > Streptophyta > Magnoliopsida > Apiales > Apiaceae > Kitagawia > Kitagawia praeruptora. The sequence goes on from CM075352.1 coordinate 77,127,895, forward strand.
TACATTATGGATTCCATTACAATAGAGTTCGGCCGACTCAACCTTGACCTTGGCTTAAAAAAAGTTGTATATCATACAATGTATAACTTTTTAGTCTTTAATTATTTGGATTTTTTCCGAGCAAGTCGTATTGAAATAAAACTGTGATTTGTTAGAATTGAACGACAGACCTATTTTCTTTTTTTTTTTTCTTACTTCTTAATACAATAATTAATACACACGTTGATTTATATAAAAATGTGCGATTTTATCGCAAAAATACACTCAAACACGGAAAATTGATAATATGCAACTTTATAACTTTAGACTTAATTATTTTTTGTATGAAAAGAAAGAGAATTTGAACAGCATAATATGTCAATTTCATCTCGTTTTCATTGTGGTGTAAGAGCAACGGATGGTTTTGCTTGTTCAATTAAGTTGGCTGTGAGGACTACATATATAAATGTAGTCTTCTTCTTGTATTACTTCTCTCATCAAGATTCCTGCCCAATTGGCCAGGATTTTTGACAAGGACACTTATGGTTGTGTACAATTTGATGCTAAGTTGATCAACACACATTCACAAGTTGTATTGAAATATCTAGAAGGAACATTTCATGAACTCCAAACACATTTTTGCCCTATTTTCATTGTAAAGATTTGTGGGAAATTAATGAGATAAAGAAAGTAGATCCACCTCTCAATTCCAGTAACACCGGGAATAAATGAACGTTTTCCATTCATATGTATCTGAGGTCATAAAGAATATTTACACAAGGCCCAACTATAATTAAAGACACCATTTAGTAACTACTCCCTCTGTTTTTTTATGTTAGTCTCCTGACTTTTTTGCACGTACTTTTAAGTGTTTTGACTGCATAGTTAAAATTATTTTTTTCAATTATTTTTTTTTGTGAATTAAAATTTTGATTAAATATTTTTATTCAAAAAAAGAAAATTTCAAAAATAATAATTTTAACTATGTGGTCAATGCACCTAAAAATGTGTGCAAAAAAGTCAAAAGACTAATATAAAAAAACAGAGGGAGTAATAATTTTGTGACAATTTTGTTTTTTTTGCTAATTTCTTTTGCGACAATTTAAAATTCTTCTTAATTAAAATATCATTTGATAAATGTAACGTGAAACCAAGTCTACAAGACAGTAGCTTAGTTGCTTAAAACATATCGATCAATTGAAACCAAAGGTCGGTCGGACCAAGTTGACATGGTCCATCGTCTATTTCACGATTAAACAGAAGTGAATGGCATTTAGTTGAACGGAACAAGTACGTGAGTACTTGATACGTAAAATTGACGCAAGCTCTTATTCTTTTTTTAAAACAACACAAACGTCCAAGTCATCAAACTGTATTTCTCTAATCATTTTCCCAGTTGCGAGTCAAATATTAATTGATTGACAATTTAAATTAGAAAAATGTTAACTATGGAACTATGTTTAAACATTAAATTATCTTATATTTTACGTGTTTAACACTACAAGAAAAACGAGCATTTTCTACCACAAAATTGGTAGGAAAAGACCGTTTTTTGGTAGGAAATGAATCATTTCCTACCAGACCCGTGTGGTAGGAATTGCTTGACTCGGAAATGATTCTTGGTGGAAAATTTTATGTGACGGTCAACATGGGCCCCACCTGGTGACTTGGCAACCACTTGTCATGGACCCACCTGCCAACATAGATGGCCACGTGGCGTTGGTCTGACCACGTCATCTGCCACGTCACCTGCCACGTCACAAATTCTGGTGACGTAATTGGAGCATTTCCTACCAGAATTTCTGGTAGGAAATGAATAATGGTAGGAAATGCGTTTTTTGGTAGGAAATATGACAGATGGGGCTTGTAAACAGCATTTCCTACCATCTTTTTTTATTTCCTACCAGTTATTTCCTATCAGCTTGTTGAATGCGGTGGTAAAAGGTTTGAATGTGGTAGGAAATACTGGATTTGTAATGGTCATGGTAGTAGTAAAAGCCTTGAATATGGTAGGAATTACTGGATAGTTTTTTGGAAAAAAAATTGTTTCATTGATATCCATGTACTGTTGGAATATTTTGAATAAAATTTAACTTACTTTCAAATTATTTTAGTTTTGTAACTTATTTGTATTAATTTGTGTAACTCCTAAAATAATGAGCTAATATTTATTTGTTCATTATTGTGTATGTTACAAATTAATTAGCTTGTAAGTTACATTTTGTTTCCCCTATAAAATGAGTCTTTTGCATCATTGTTTGTGATATAAAAAGAATACACAAGCTTCCATTGTTTTCTTGCATTCATCTTAGAGCTCTAGGTTCTGTTTATGTGAGATAGCTGCGGTATTTGTTCGGTTCGTAGAAGGCGGGTTTATTCAGTGCTTGAAACCACCTTTGTTCGTTGTATCCGGGGAGACGGAGGCCACTCAACCTTCAAGTACCATATGGAAGGGGCTTATCTGTTTTAAGGAGAGCGTGGTTTTCACGTGACTCGAACATTTCTCGGTACTTGTTTTTTGTTGATTTGCTATTTTCAGGTACACTCTTGGACTTAAGTTCTTACAAGCTTAAAACAGATAAGATAAGTCTATCTATAGATTGATTTGTTGGATTTTTATTTTCCGGGAGTATAGTGATTGTGTTATGATTTAATTGCATATGCATGTACTATTTTGTTAACATGAATGCATGCCAATTTCATATGTTTATTCAAAGAAAAAAAAAGGAGGTGATTTTGTTTAACAAGTTTTAAATATTGGTATTAATCCGGTACATATTGGTTTTAATGTCACATGAGATGTATGAGGTGTTATTACTTATAAGGATTTAGAATGATTTGATTTTATATGCTCGCTGCCAATTTGTTCATTTTATGTAGTGGTAAAATTGATGGCAGGACATGCATGTTGTCACATTGATTTGGAATAAGTACTTGCTGATTTATTTAATGGTTAGCCTCCATTGTTTGGTATGATTTTGGTGACATAATCTGCATGTAAATGAGTATTAATGGTTTTTTATAACGCCTTTTCGTTTTAGATGTTACCATGGAGGATATGGTTGTGCTTTGTACTAGTATTATAATTGCTAGCATAACTCTGGCGTGTTTAACTGAGAGGAAAAAAAACATGAATTTTTTGTTCTTGCTTATTGCCGAGTTTGCCTATATTTAAATTGTTTTACATGTTTCGGTGACTTGCAATATGCTTTCTGATCAGTGTATCTTTTAGTTTCAATAGATAATGGTCAGTGATTGGTGTTAAGTTAGCTGTGAACTTGTTTCGCTTATCAATTGATTAAGTGTTGTCAGGTTTTCGTCAAAAAAAAAAAAAAAAAGTGTTGTCAGGTAAAGAATTTAAGGCCTTTTAATCCATTAGAAGAAACCTTATATAGGTCATGTGCGTATTGTGCAGCATGTCTAGTTTAGGTGATGTTTGTGGATATTCATATTCTTTTGTTGGGTTGTCCCACAAACAGCTGGTGATTTCATACGGATCAAATGAAAATGTTGAATCAATGGAAGATCACCAAACCATGTCTGATTATGAGTCAAAATACAAGTTTTTTAACGCCTTGGGTTTTTTGTAACTGATAGACATTAATATGGATGTTATGAAATTATCGGCATTAAAATTTTTAAATGCCGGCATAATATTTTGTGAGATTATGAATATATTTATGTGAATCAAATGTGCTAATTTGATTATGGTTTTTTTTTTAAAAAAAAATTTGGACAAATATATGAGTATATATTTTATTTTAGAAATATTTTTCTGGAAGAACATACTATTTTTTGATATTGATAGAAGATAATTCTATCTAGGAGTTGGTTATTAAGTGGGACCGCTGTGACCCCTCCAACCCCTGGGAATTATTTATGGAGGTATCAAATTTGATGTATTTAATTCAGAAAAAATATAATCCATATTTTAATATCAAGCTAGTGGATTTTGGTTTTTTTTTCTTGGGGAAAAAAAATATTATCTTTGATATGTTTGATAACTGTACATGGCAAATTTGTTTTTGTTGGAAAAAAAAATTCTATATTTTGTGGAATTTTGCAAAGTACAAATTCTATATTTGTTCTATATTTATCTTGTGACGGGCGTGTGACTGCAAAGGTAGTGAATGTGCCTAATGCGGCGATCCTTGTGGTGATACATATAGTCTTACCGGTAAACGCTCAAGCGGAAACTCGGAGAAATTTAGTGGGCTGAATTTTGTGAGGTTCTTGACCGAGGATGCACCTAAGCTGAAAGAAGATAAGTCTGATGGAATCACTCGGATTTCTTGTGTAGCCGTTATTGTTGAGAAAGTTCATTGGAACTAAAATCCTTCGTGGATATTCAGTACGTTAAAAACCTAACGGCCTGGTACCTATAAAGTACAGGTTATGGGTCAGCATGAGATTTATATTTTTCTGGTTGGGTTTGTTCCTCCAGTTAAATTGTTAATTCTCGTGTTGGTGTCAGTTTGTTACGATATTGACACACGAGCCTATTATGATAGCGCATGTGTTACCTGATATGGTAACATGACGGTCAGCTCGGTATGCTGAAATTTTGAGAAATCCAGAATGTTGTTAACCCTAACGCATCAGTTGATCAAGGATCACTGAATGTGGGTTTATTGGAAGTTTATGTTCTTCCTCGGACCTCTTCTGGTTGTACTGGTTGGTGAGCCATAAAATTAGGTTCTCTTGTGAACCAAATTGAAATTTGGAAAAAAAAATCAATAGTTGAATTTTTCAAGAATAAAGAAAGTTCTGTGAACATGATATTAACGTGAAACCTGCTCTAGTGAGAGGTGGTATCAAGTTGTGTGATTACTTGATAATAATACATTACTCGTTAAAGAGTATAAAATGAAGCATTATAGAAAAGAAATATTCGATGATGGTAATTAGAAAATTATGATGGTAATTAGTGATTTTGGTGGTGAATGTTGTGAGGACACTGCGTTATACTCGCATTAGAAGAATGGAGTGGTCTTTCCTATGAAAGGAAATAATTGGTTCCTATTAGTTTTGGAATACATTTTGACTTTCTTAGAAATATTCGAAATGTGGGGGTATCTTGAAAATGTCATGATACCAATACCTATTAAGGTAAAAAGAGATCCAAAACCAATTGAGGTATTTGGGAGGATATATAGACAACGTTTGAGTCTAATGATATCTTGTAGCATGCCGATGTGATTCTATGTGAAAGAATCGTGTTTAATAAATATATGGATGGATCTTCTTGCGAGATAGATGCCATTTGGGCCCAAACGAATTTTCAAATTAGAAAATAAATATATGGGTCAAAGAAAAGTAAAAGGTCAGACTGATAATTAAAAGATTACAGTCAAAAGTGAAGACCTAACTTACTTTATGATATATTCTTGAGTTATAAGAATATGGTTCATCAAGATGATACTTAAATTATCAGGGTTGTGAAATTTAGAAGTACATCAATGAACTTTGGAACAGTCTTTCTTGGTTTCTCTGGCTAAGGCAAGAGTCGAAAGTCTGGATTTTGGTGATTATGTTACTTGGAACAACATAGATACGAAAATTGGCATATAAAATTTGATATTGTTGCGATATGTTATGACTTCATAATAAACGATATAGTTGCCATTTTGAGGACACTCAAATTTGGTAACTGAGTGAATGAGTGTTGCCAGTTTAGGGACGCTTAAACTTGGTAATGAGATAAATTGATATTATTGATTTTTGGGACGCTAAAAATTGGTAATGTCAATGACAAATTGAAGTCTTAGCTGATGACTGGTAAAGTGATTACCAAAATGTGACGTATGCCAAAGTTAAGATGCACGAGTATAGTGAAAAGGATTGTAATGGAATGTCGAAACATCTTTGTCGTTGACAAAATTCCGTTAGACAACTACTCTCAATTAAAGTTATCACTATTGATCATATTAGGTCAAAAGATAACACTACGGATCCGCTAACCAAAGGGTTAACAAGAGAGTTGGTTGAGAAATCATCAGGAATGGGACTAAAGCCCATAATAAAAGTCGATACAATGGAAACCCAACCTTGTTGACTGGAGATCCCAAGATCTTGGTTCAATGGGACAACCTAACTGTAAAGACTTAGTGAGATCACTGTGGGGGGTTTTACTCTCGGGTCCATTCCTATGATGAAAAACAGTGATAAAATTTGGGTAAGGCTAAGCTATGCTTTTAATGATCCTTATGTGTCGATATGTTGAACAAATAATAATTTTGTATTGTTCAAGAGATCACCTATGTGAGTGAAGTGGGGTTGCTTCAAGATGGAATTGTGGGGCCAATTCTGGGAAAAACTCACAGAACCACGCTAAAGCTCAGGACCAAAATAGGCTTAACAGTGAGAACTGAACAAATATAGGGAAAGACTCCAGTGGGGGATGTATCATCATTTCACAAAACAGAAGGGCAGTTCAAGGTCAACACGACTACTGAAATTCTAGAAATGTAAATATGTTCTTACAAGGGAAGGTTCAAGGGTGTACGCCTACCTATCCTATGCTGATTTCTACCGTGCGCTCTATCTCCGTGTCAAAATGTCGTTTTGCAATGTCAATTTTATTCATGTGGGGGATTGTTGGAATATTTTGAATAAAATTTAACTTACTTTCAAATTATTTTAGTTTTGTAACTTATTTGTATTAATTTGTGTAACTCCTAAAATAATGAGCTAATATTTATTTGTTCATTATTGTATATGTTACAAATTAATTAGCTTGTAAGTTACATTTTGTTTCCCCTATAAAATGAGTCTTTTGCATCATTGTTTGTGATACAAAAAGAATACACAAGCTTCCATTGTTTTCTTGCATTCATCTTAGAGCTTTAGGTTCTGTTTATGTGAGATAGCTGCGGTATTTGTTCGGTTCGTAGAAGGCGGGTTTATTCAGTGCTTGAAACCACCTTTGTTCGTTGTATCCTGGGAGACGGAGGCCACTCAACCTTCAAGCACCATATGGAAGGGGCTTATCTGTTTTAAGTAGAGCGTGGTTTTCACGTGACTCGAACATTTCTCGGTACTTGTTTTTTGTTGATTTGCTATTTTCAGGTACACTCTTGGACTTAAGTTCTTACATGTACAATAAATTGCACAAAAATTACTACCAATTACAAAATAAGATCAATATATAAATCATAAGCATTCACAACGACTACAAATGAAAAATCATACATTTATCATAACACATAATATTCATAAGTTAAAATTACAACTTCAAAATAATTGTTTAAATTTACAAAAATGACTATCATAACAACAAATCAAGAAATGTTTTACAAGTTTAAACTAATCGCCCTTAAAGTTTTCATTATCATCGTTGAATCATTCTATACCAATTTTCTTTAAAAATTTTGACTTCGTCATGATTTTTTTTTTGTTGGTTTCCAAACCAATATGTTGTTCTTCAAGTGACAACAATCTACATAAGAAGTTCAAGAAAAAGCAATTAGTATCAATTATACACACATACATGAACAATTAATCAAGAACAATTGAAAATATGAACTAATCAAGAACAAAAAAAGTTAAGAACATACACACACTAGTAAACATGTACGAATATATATAAATTACATACATATAGATGTAAATCAAATTCACACAAATAAGGAGATGAATTGGTTCATATGAAAATGAAATTCAATGAAGTATATGGAGAGATATATAGAGATGAAAATAAAAGTTAAAAGGGAAAAGAAATTTGGTGAAGTGGATGAAGAGATAGAGATGAAATTTGGTGAAGTGTTGAAAATTTAAATTTGGTCAAAAAATTTAAATTTTTTAGTTTGGGCTCCATTTTTAAAATTGTTTTGAAATCAAGGCTTATTTCCTACCAATATGCGGTAGGTTGTGAGTTTTGAACAAAAATTTTGAATTTTCAATTTGGGCGGTCTTTTTGAAATTTTGATTTTGGCGGCTAGTTTTGAATTTTCGTAAAAATGTGACCTATTTCCTACCACAACGTGGTAGGAAATGTTGGGCACCTAAATAAAATTTTGCAGTCTTCAAGAATCGAACAATAGACCTCTGGAACCAATCTACATGGCCCCATCCACTGCACCAAAGTTGTTCCTTATATATAATCTTGTCTACAATTTATTTAACTATGTCTTTACTTCAAATTATTAAAAAATATGTTTTTGTTATAAAATCATTTCAAATGAAGTTGAAATTTTTTGATTTTTTGCATAAATGATAATTTGATAGTGATCTTGCCATCCGTACGGATCATCGGGAAACAATGTTTAAAAAAAGTTTGATGTAACCCTAATCTAATCCCTAAATTTTAGCCTCTAAACCTTAAACATCATATTTTCGGAGCGTCAGAGTTGCCCCAGTGGTAGGGGCCAAAGCGTTGATCTAATGAGGTCACGAATTCGAACCTCACCCCAACTTAGCAAAAAAAAAAACATCATATTTTCAACTTTGTAAAGAGTTCATTTTTCAAACTTTATTTTTCAATTTTTTTTTAAGTTGAGTATATTGGTTGATACGTAAAATGGCACTAAATCTATTTTTGTAAAAAGTTATATTTTGTTTGAAATCTTTTATGATTATAAAATCATTGCAAATAAAGTTGAAAATTTATAATTGTTTGCATACATGATAATTTTATGATTATATTGACATCCGTATGGTTGGATCATCAAAATAATCTTTTAAAAAAGGGTTTGATGTTATCCTAATCTTCTTTTGAAACAGATGTTACCCTAATCTAACCCCTAAATTTAAATATAATTAAAATTTAACTAAAAAATGGTATTTCCCACTGGTTAATTCCTACCAAACTTGATGAATACGGTAGAAAATACTGGGTTTTTACTTTTCGATCCATCTCATTTCCTACTACCCACTAGTCCATTTCCTACCAATATGCGGTAGGTTATGAGTTTGATCGAAAATTTTGAATTTTTATTTTGGGTGGTCGTTTTGAAATTTCGATTTTAGCGGCTAATTTTGAATTTTTCGTAAAAATGTGACATATTTCCTACTAATAGGTGGTAGGTTTTGAGTTTGGATGAAAAAAATATTATAATTCACAGGAATTGAACCTTTAACCTCCTATAAGAAAAGTGCATTGTCATACCACTACACCAAGATGCTTTTTGTGTAAAATATTATCTAAAGTATATATAACCATAAGCAATAGTTTAAAAAATTAGAAAATGATTTTAATTAATAAATTAATGCAAATGAAGTTAAAAAATTATAACTTTTTGCATACATGATAATTTGATTATGATGTTGGCATCCGTATGGTTGGATCATCGGAATTTTTTTTTAAAAAGTTGAGTATATCACATTTTCAACTTTGTAAAGAGTTTTTTTTCAAACTTTATTTTTCAATCTTTTTTAAGTGGAGTATATTGGTTAATACGTAAAATGGCATTAGAAAACATATTATGATATTTAAGTAATTTTTATCTATTTTTGTAAAAAGTTATATTTTGTTTGAAAATCTTTTATGATTATAAAATCATTGCAAATGAAGTTGAAAATTTATAATTGTTTGCATACATGATAATTTTATTATTATATTGACATCCGTACGGTTGGATCATCAAAAAAGATTTTTTAAAAAAGGGTTTGATGTTACCCTGATATAATCCCTAAATTTAAATATAATAAAATTTTAATTTAAAGATGGTATTTCCCATTCGTCAATTCCTACCAAACTTGATGAATACACGGTAGGAATTATTGAGTTTTTTACTTATTGACACAGCTCATTTCCTACCACAACGAGGTGGTAGGAAATGCTTTTATCAAAACGACGTCATTTTGGTGATGTCAGACGCGCTGACAATAACCACATGGCAAAAGCGGGCCTACCAGACTCATTTCCTACCAGCGTTGGTAGGAAATGGACTACGCATTTCCCATCAGAAAAGAGTGATAGGAATTGCTTTGACAAAAACGACGTCGTTTTACTATTGCCGGGAATTCTAACAAAAACAACGTGGCATGTAGGACCCAACAGACTCATTTCTACCAGCATTGGTAGGAAATGAACTACACATTTCCCACCAGAATAGAGTGGTAGGAATTTCTTTGACAAAAACGACGTCATTTTACTATTGCAAGAAATGCTGACAAAAACAACGTGGCATGTGAGACCTAACAGACTCATTTCCTACCAGTTTTGGTAGGAAATGAGGTGAACAAAACCGACCAAAGTCATGTGGTAGGAAATATTTTGGCAAAAACAAAGTCGTTTTTTGTTGACGTGGACAAGTGGGTCCTTCCTTGGCCATTTCCTACCAGTTGTGGTAGGAAATGGCTACATATTTCCTACCAACATCGTTTGTGATAGGAAATGGTCCTTTGACCTGAAATTAGTAGGAAATGGCTGGTAGAAAAAGAGGTGGTAGGAAATATTTTGGTAGGATTTGCTTGTTTTTCTTGTAGTGTAAGCATTTAATGTTAATTTTGATTTTTCAAAACTTTTAAATATCACACAATTATTGGAGATTAAATATAAAACTAATTTCTAGATTTTCAAGGAAATCAATTCTATTTATGAAAACGATTCAAACAAAGTACTTTATGAAAAAAAAACAAAATACATTAATAATATAAATTAATTCTGGATCATAGTTTTTAGGGTTGTTATGGACAGAATCCTTTAAATTATATTAAGATCTTACATTCGAACAGGGATTAAGATTGTTAATAAATTGGGAGGCATATAAAGTATACGATACCATTGCCGATATATAATCAATATTTATATTCAATTCACTCTTTTTTATATTTTTGAATTTTTAATAGGAACAAAAATAAATTAAAATTAAATTCACTTTAATTCTAAAACTTTCATCCCACTATTTTCACTCCAAAACCTTCATCTTAAAAATGAGATGAAAGTATTTTACTCCCCACCACTATTATTTCTTTTCATTTAAAAAACTCGGGAAACATGGCCTTAATTTGTAGAATAGGACAATGAAAATATATTACAATGATTCAATGTATAGAAATGAGATTGATTTTAAATGGTTTCAATTTTTAGAAATAATGTATTGTGTTTTTATCACTTCAAACACCTAATACTTACATAAAATTATAGGTTTTAATATCGTATTTGCTTTATTTTAGTTATAAAGCAGTAAATTTTCTTTTGAGAAAGAAAATGCAGTATTATTAATTACTCAAGTCTGCTATCAAAAGAGCAGCTAACTCAGCGACATCCCACTTGATCTACGACCTGAATATGAACAAGCTGATCTTGCCAACCAATTGACAGCCTTGTTCGCAAACGGTTTAAAAGAAACAATAGTAGCATTGTTTATAGAAGCTAAAATTCGCCTAAACTCCGAGATAATCAACCCAAACGGGGAGCTCATATGCACTGATTGACAAATAGCACTGACAACTACTTGACAATCTGATTCGGTGATAACTGCAGTTGTGACATTTTGCTTAACCCAGCTGAGTACCTCCTTTACTCCAACAGCTTCCGTCATGCTTGGATTAACAGTCCCCAACATCACTCTAGAATCAACCTCAACAACATTACCACTGTGATCTCACACAATCCAACCAATTCCAAAGCTATCGTTCCCACTAATGACAGATGCATCCACATTCATCATATTAACAATTGGTAGCGTCCAGTGCTCAGCAGAAGAAGAAAAACCTTTTGCCATTGTTTCATCAGACTGAGCACATCTCCATTGATGTAGGTACGCAATAACAGACATAACTACTCCATTAGCTACAGAACTTTTGCTTTTCCAAAATACTCCCTTCCGGGTACGCTAGAGACACCAACATATCATGGCAATTTGACATACTTTATCCCTTTGAAACCTATTCTTTACATATGAGAACCAGCTGTAAAAATCTGAGGCCTGAATCCCCATGACTATAACATCAAAACTCTGCCAACAGAGGATCGCAAACGGGCATTCCACCAAAAATATGCAGAATAGTCTCCTCGATCCCCCTGCAAACTTGACATTCTAGAAGAACATCCACATTTTCTGTCATAATTGAGTCGAAGTAGGTAAAATACCCGTACACGCTCACTATAAAAGGTGTTTTACATTAGCACGAATTTTAAGATTCCATAGTGATCTCCAAAAGCCAAAGTTATTAGGCTCATTCCACCTTCCATTCAATCTTTGTAAATAATTAAAGACACTTTTGACACTATAACTGCCCGACGCCTCCATATTCCAATACCATTGATCAGGTCCTGCTTCATCACTAAGAATAATATTCTGAATAAGCTAATTGTCTCTAGCATTTAACATGTTAGGCTGAATACACAAATATAATCAAGATTTGTATGAGAGATTAACAAGAACACACGTTTTAACAATTAAAAACTGTTTGGAATTAATAATTCCTCTCCCAGTGATGTAATATCACAGAGAGCTGCTTAGGTTACAATGAATGACAATTCGTTGTTCGATTCCCTTCTAGGGTTAACCTAACTGTATTTATAAAACATACAGCTGCTATACAATCGTAAAATTGATACTCCTATAAATCAGCTATACAAATGATATCAATCACGATTGCTACATGTCTCCTTAGTCAACACAATCTCTTTGACAGCTATCCAATCTTCAAAGATATTGTTTCCATAATTATCTTAACCACGGATTGCTACACGCTTCCATAATATATTGCTTCCATAATCACGATTGCTACACGCTTCTCTCAGACAGAGTTTAACAAACTCTGTCGAGCTTCCATTCGTCAGCGTTTAACTAAACTCTGACTGTTTCCAGCTAAACTCTGACTTATCACTGTTACACTTAAACACTGATTAATACATACATCAATTATATCTGACAATCTCCCCCCAACTTGTTCATTAGCAGAAATGCACAAGTTAACAATAATTGATGATGTCAAAACAAAATAGACAAATGCAGTGTTTAACAAATAATCAGAGTTTAAACTTCTACTTAAACAAAATCTACAAAAAGCAAGAAATTCTTACAGAGCATTATTCACTTAATTTCCTCAACATCTGGTGTTGATCTGAGATAGTCAATTAGCAATCTTCTCTCTACATTTTCAAGTTCTCTCTGCATAATCTCCTTGATCTCTTTCAGCTTAGGATCAGTTTCACCAGTTTGGTAGATAGCAGATCTCAGAGAATAGATTTTGTTTCTTCTCATTTCATTTCCTAGTCTGATGAAGTGTGCTATCTTCGACTCAGAATTAAAATCAAGAACTGTTATCCCTAAGTCTGTCTTCAACTTTGCACTATCTTTCTTCATCTCAACTAGATTACCATGATAGTCTCTGTACTTTGGAACATACTGACTGTTATACTTTATGCCTCTAACTGCCAAATTATGCAGCATCTTCTTTCTCAGCACATTTGCAGCTTGATAAGTCCTTTGATTCTTCACTTGGAAAATATACAGAACATACTCTAATTCCTCCCATAGTTTCAAATCAAGATCATTCTCACCAATTTTGTATACAGTTCCATCTGCCATAAAGTACAAAAGAAAATCTTTTTCCAAACTCTTCTGGTGAATCAACTGTACTGATTCCAGTCTATCTAAACTTTCTTTTGTAACACCAAGACCTGGAACAGCCAGTGATGAAGGATCTTGAGGACTGGAATTCATTCTCTTTTCTCTGTGTGAGCCCAAACCAGCTTTATCTCTTCCTATCTTTCCCATTTGGGTTCTGCCATGTACAAAAGTACCTCCAGCCTCTCCAACCTCCAGAGTTTGTTCACGAATTACTGATTTCCCAAAAATTGCTTGCATTGGAGTAGACAAAGGTTTCTGTACAACTTGTGTAGCAACAGAGGTTGTATTCGCTTTCTTTGAAACCTTTTCCTCCTCAACAGCCTTACCCTTCATCTTCAATTTAGGTTCTGCTTCTGTTGATTTTCTGGACACTTGCATCCTCTGATCAGTACCAACATTTTCTTTGATGATAATGCCTTTAAGAACAGGCCTAGTAACTTTTACACTCTTTTTCAACTTGCTAGACTTCACAGCTTTCTGATGTTCTTCTTGTAAAATCTTTTCTTCAGCTTGAATGTCTGCAATAGTCACTCCCTCAACATTCTCTTCAATGAACAGTCTAGCAGCCAACTCCTCATCAGTCTGTTGATTAGCAGTTAATAATAAACTCTGAGTCTTGGAAGTACTCTGAGTATCAGTGTTTACACCACCAGACTTTGACTTAGAAGTGTTGCCAGATTATAAACTCTTATCAATAGCTCTTGACCTTAAACTCTTCTGATCTTTTGCCCCTCCATCTCCAGCATCATCCTTCTGAGTCAGAGTTTTAGATTGCCTGCATTTAGACTTAGCAAATCTCTCCCCCTTTTTGACATCATCAGGAATTAAGATAGATGTAATCAACTCCAAGGAGGTAGCAATGGAATCAATCTTATCAGACAAAGCATTCTGATTTTGTTCCACTTGACCTAGTCTTTGAAAGAGTGTATCTTGAGCTTTAGAGAATTTCTGAAGCTTGAGTTTAGTCTCTCTCCATAGTCATATCTCGAGTCTGAATTTCAGTTCTGAGATCAGTAATTGCCTTATGAGAATCAGCAAATCTTCCATCCATAGTTTTGACTTGAACCACAGTTGCCTTCAGACAAGAAAGAATCTCTGGATTGGAAATCTCTCTAGCAGTTTGCTGAACAAATTTAGCTGCTCTTCCTTTTGGAAAAATGCAATCCTCCTTATACCAATTTTCAGAGAATGTAGCCAGATACTCTGCTTCAATGTCATGTGCATTCGAAGGTTGAGAGAAAGGTGCATGCTTGGCATCAGTTTGTACTGGAATATGTTTAGAAGAATCAGATTCTACACTTTCTTCATCTTGAACATCATCATTGGCAGCAACAGTCTCAGCTGTATACATTTCAACATTCTCTGCAACAGCCTCTTCAGTCTCTACAACTTCAACATTCTCTGCAACAATCTCAACAGTCTCTACAACATCAACTTTTGCTGCAACTGTCTCTTCAATATTCTCTACATCTTTATCAGAAACAAGCTCTGCAGGTTGTTCAATTATTTCAACAGACTTTCCAGTAAAACCTTGAACAACTTCTTCACCTTTTTCAACAGTGTGGTGAGCATCAGATAATATATCAGTATGAGTAGCTACCTGTTCATCAAGTACTACAGTTGCTTGATCTGATACACCAGTTTCTTGAGAATATGCAAGTACAGGTGAAAGAGAAACTTGAATAGGATCAGAGAATGGTATGAATGTTTCAACAAAATCATCCATAGTAGGAAAACCATCTCTATTGTCCTCATCCATTTGTATATCTGCAGGTGTGTGCACAGCTTTTTCTACAGTATATATCTCAACAGCAGGTATCTCTATAGGAATTACCTCTGGAGCTTCAATATTCATCTCTTCATCAAATTCAGCAATCAGCAACTTTCTTCTTTTATAGGTCTGTACCTCAACTGCTACCTCTTTTGCATCAGAGGTTGACTCTTCATCTACATCAACAATTGATGGTGATGGAGACCTGTTTGCCATTTCCTTTCTCTCCTTTCTAGCCCTCTTTGCTATAACAGAGCTATGCCTTGAATTATGTGTAGGATGCTTTGTTCTACCTCCACGTTTAGGTTTAGTCTGAGTAGGGTTAGTTTGAGTGGTTGCTGGTGGTTCAGTTGGTGTGTGTTGTGGAGGTGCAGTGCTTGATTCATGGATTTCAGGTTGAGTGTTTAGATTTTGGTCAGTGTTTGAGGGTTGTGGAAGATCAGTGTTTAAAGGTTGATGCTCAGGCGGTTGTGGTTCTTGAGGTTGATTGAGAAAATTTTGTAGAGCAAGAGGTAAAACTAACTCAGGCACAGCCTTGGTAGCATCCTTTTTAGTCAAATCAGAGAATATTCTCTTATTGACTTTGAAGGGCGGAATCACATCATCCTCAGCAATTGCAATGTTAGGCAGTACACAAGCAGAAAATAATAGTTGACAGAATCTAGCAAAGTAGATAGTAGTAGACTCTGACAATCTATCACCTATATTCATTAAAACAAGTCTACCAAAATCGAAATTACTTCCATAGAGAAGAGAATACCCAATTTGGAGACTGTCCATAGGAATTGCATCCCAGTTAGTAACCTTCTTTCCAAAAGCCCTTGTAATACAGTCGAAAAAGAAACTCCACTCCTTCCTTAGCTTCGGCCTTTTCACATTTCCCAATCTGGCAAGAGAATCTGAATAGCCAATCTGTTGCAACATCTCTCTCAGAGTATTTTCAGGAGCAACACTGTAGAAAGTGTGTGTATCGAAGCCCATGGTTTCTCTGACAGTGGTTGGAGTAATAATGTACTCTGCTTCCTTATAAGTGAAAATAATAGATGGAGTCCCATTCTCTCCCCCATCATCATAAACAGAATTATGCCAGAAAGAAGCAATCTGCGAGGCAGAAAGTGTTTGTGGTTCGACCAGAGCTTGACCTATCTCTGAATCCCTCAAGAAGTTTTTCTTCAAGTGAAACGCATCTGGAACGTTCTCATTATTCAATGGGGCTGCATAATTGTTAGAAACAAACAAAAGTCCTAGAGCAGTAAAAGATTTGGTAGCCATTAGAATGATTTGAGAAGAAAATATGAAAGAAAATAGTATAAGTGAAAGGTGTTTGCTAAAGTGCTCAAGTAAAAAATACGAAGTAAATGAATGGTTGTGTAAAAAGTAATTGTGAGTGGGTGTAAAAGGGTATGAGTGAATATGAATCGTGTAAGTAAAATGATTAGATATGTAATGAAAAATTAAACCCAAACGTTTTAATATTGAAGCACACAACCAGTTACCATGTGTGAGTGGGACACGATCCTAGAGAATTTTGTGAGTGGGACACGTGGCACAAAATTAGTGGAACATCTTTGCATGCTCAGTAAATATAGCAATAATTACTGCTACTTTCTCTCTCCCATTACTGACACACTGTAACACTCCTATACTAATTAACAGTTGTCAAAACTCTTTTTACCCCAAGTTTGAAATCATCTGAAATAGAATATACCTTAGAGTATTAGACAAAATCCATCAGTGTTTGTCAATTCTCCAACTTCATTACTGTAACCCTTTCAAAAAACTGCATAGGTGTGAATATATGTGTGTGTATAGCAGAGTTTACTAATCCAATTTTTAGAGCATCTAATATTTCATAAAATCCATAAAAATAAATCAGTAAACACTGGATGCACAAACTGTCATAGTAAACACTGAATGTGTGATGAATGCTAAACTCTGTAGGAAGTATATTTACAGAAACTCTGAAATAACCTATATCCCCCTATGTACAAGACTATCCGATTAAGCACACAGTCTAGATAGACAAAAAGATCATGAAATAGATATTAGTGTCACATTCAGTGCGTAACATGCTATGGATATAAAAGCTCACATAACTCTCAAATCACACAAGTGTATAGGTGAAGTGTTTTCGTTCAAGTTCAATCAATAAAATCATGTGCTACCATATGCTTGGTTGTCCACCAAATCTCCACTACTTCGAATACATGTATACACAAATCAAAAGGACTTTGTTAAAGGTTGTAACGTGGCTAAGATGAAGGGAAGAAAATTGCACAAGATATCAACAAGTGGCTAACTTGACAACTTAATTGAGCAAAATGTTTATTTCTAAATCAAGCACAATTCTCTACTTGATTTTTTATTTATTTATATATTCCCATCAAATGAATCCACCTTAACAAAGAAATCCCCACACTGTTCACTTCACCAATTCCCAAATGAAACAGACTGCTCTATTAGTAACTCAAGAGAAGAATAAACAAGTAGGCTCAAGAATTTAGAGTGGTGATATTCAAAAAAATAACGGTTAAAAGGCTCAAAGGGGTTCACTAAGGATTTAATTCACGGGCAGTGTTTGGATAAATGTGGTTAATCCTAGTGCCTTTATCATTTTCATGCACACACATATCATGTAGTCTCAAAATGGTTTAAAACAAGTTCTAGAGCAACATATTCCATGATGAACAACACACATCAATAAAAATCAATTGATATAAAATGTATCAATTACTAATTAGGCTCAAGATCTCACAGGGTGAAAGCATGCTTCAGTACTCACCAAAATAGACAAAGACATATCTCAAGTTTATAATTTTCGCAAGCACAAACAAGGAATCATCAAGTACCATGTCAATTTCTTTGGGGATATACTGTATACAGCATCTGACTTAAACGGAGTTTAACTAACAGAGTTTAGAAGCCATCAACATCAGAAGTTATTCATGAGAGGCAATGCACACAGTATTTACAGACTCAGAGTTTAGGATAGATAAACTAAGAGATGCTATAAATATGAAACAGTATCATGCTTGTGTTAATTTTCTGCACAGTCTAAGATTAGATCACAAATAACTTAGAAAGATTCATAATTAATAACTGAGAATCAAGCTTCATACAGTTTTCTTCATCGGTGTTCATATCAGACAATAACTTTGTCAGAGTTTATCAGTGTTTATTCAACATGTTAACATTGTTTGACAGACAGAACATGCTAACAGAGTTTAACTGTATACGAATAGAGTTTGCATAGCAGAGTTTAAAAACAGAGTTCACATAGTAGTTAACACATCACAGAAACATAAGTAATGCATTACACAAGTAAAATTTTGAGTCTAACCAATATCTCTAGTCAAAACCAGAGACCATTCCAAGTTCATTTACCAGCCTTGTAAATATAGCTTCACTCAATGGCTTGGTGAAGATATCTGCTAGCTGTTGGTCTGTAGACACAAAATGAAGCTCAATGTTTCCTTCCTCTACATGTACTCTGATAAAATGATACCTTATGCTGATGTGCTTGGTCATTGAATGTTGTACTGGATTACCTGTCATAGCAATAGCACTTTGATTATCACAGTAAATAGGAATCTTACTGTACCTCAATCCATAATCCAGCAATTGATTCTTCATCCATAGAATCTGTGCACAACAGCTACCAGCTGCAATATACTCTGCCTCAGCTGTAGATGTAGAAATTGATTTCTGTTTCTTGCTGTACCAAGAAACAAGTCTATCACCCAGAAATTGACAACTTCCACTGGTGCTTTTTCTGTCTATCTTACAGCCTGCAAAGTCTGCATCAAAGTAACCAAGTAGCTTGAAATCTGATTCTCTAGGATACCACAGACCTAAAGTAATGGTGCCCTTTATATATTTAAAGATTCTTTTCACAGCTATGAGATGTGGTTCTCTGGGGTCTGTCTGAAACCTTGCACAGAGACAGGTTGCATACATGATATCAGGCCTACTTGTTGTTAGATAAAGAAGAGACCCTATCATTCCTCTGTAGCTTGTGATATCTACTGAAGCCCCTGTATCTTTGTCCAACTTTGTTGCTGTTGCCATGGGAGTTGATGCAGATGAGCAGTCAAGCATACCAAATTTCTTGAGAAGATTTCTGGTATATTTTGCTTTATTTATGAAAATCCCATCATCTGTTTGCTTCACCTGTAGGCCTAGAAAATAACTAAGCTCTCCCATCATACTCATTTAATACCTGGACTGCATTAGTTTGGCAAACTTTGTACAGAGTTTATCATTAGTAGACCCAAAAATTATGTCATCAACATATTTAAAGTAGAACAGGGTTTTATCAATTGTACATCTGTGAAACCCACTTTCTAGAAGAAATTGAGCCAGAGTTTCATACCATGCTCTTGGTGCCTGCTTAAGTCCATAGAGTGCCTTATCTAGCCTGTAGACATAATCTGGATATTTGGAGTCCACAAATCCTGGTGGTTGTTCAACAAACACTTCTTCTTCAAGTTTCCCATTCAGAAAGGTACTTTTCACATCCATCTGAAATACCTTGAATTTCTTATGAGAAGCATATGCTAAAAACATTCTTATTGCCTCCAACCTTGCAACTGGAGCAAAAGTTTCATCATAGTCTATTCCTTCCTGCTGTGAATAGCCTTTTTCTACAATCCTGGCCTTGTTTCTTGTAACAACCCCCTCACTGTCAGTTTTATTTCTGAAAACCCATTTAGTACCAACAACAGATCTATTCTTTGGTCTTGGTACAAGGGTCCAAACTTTATTTCTCTCAAATTCATTCATCTCCTCCTGCATTGATGTTATCCAGTCAGCATCTTGAAGAGCTTCTCCTACTTTCTTTGGTTCAGATTGTGACAAGAAGGCATGAAACAGACATTCATTTGTTGTTGCACTCCTTGTCCTTACTCTTGCATCTGGATCACCAATAATCAAATCAGGTGTGTGAGATTTTGTCCATTTCCTAGCTGAAGGCAAATGACTTCTCTCAGTGTTTGATCCTCCCCCTCGATCCATGTTCTCCTGATTTTCTTGTTGCCTTTCTTCATTCTCTGAGGCTCCCCCTGAATTTGACTGCTCAGAGTTTGAACTATCAGATTTTGGACTTTCAGAGTTTAAGTCATCAGAGTTTGATCCAGATTTTTCAGCTGACTCACTTTCAGAATTTGAGTCATCACTATGAAGTGATTCTTCATGCTCCCCCTCAATTGGTTCTCCCCTTGTTTGTGGCTGAAAAGTTTCTTCAGTGTTTACCAGTAGAGGTTCAGAGTTTAGCTCAACAGAGTTTGTCAGTTCAGCATCATCAGAGTTTAAGTCTTCATTTTCAAAGTGCAGTTGATCATGTTCATCTACATCTTCAAGTCCAGTTATTTTCTTGTCATCAAATGAAACATGAATTGACTCCATGATCACCTTGGTTCTCAGATTATAAACTCTAAATGCCTTAGTTGACAATGGATAGCCAAAAAAAATTCCCTCATCAGCTTTTAGCTCAAATTTTGTCAACTGTTCAGGATGAGTTTTCAGCACAAAGCATTTGCACCCAAAAATATGAAAATATTTCAGGTTTGGCTTCTTTTCCCTCACCATCTCATATGGTGTTTTTCCATGCTTGTTGATCAGATTTGCATTCTGAGTAAAACAGGCAGTTTGAACAGCTTCTGCCCAGAAATAGGTTGGCAATTTTGCTTCATCAAGCATAGTTCTAGCAGCTTCTATCAAGGTTCTGTTCTTTCTTTCAACTACACCATTTTGTTGTGGTGTACTAGGTGCAGAAAACTCTTGCTTCACTCCTCTGTTCTTGCAGAATTCTTCCATTGTTGCATTTCTAAATTCAGTTCCATTATCACTCCTAATTATTTTGACTTTGTGTTTTGATCCTTTGTCCAACAGCTTCACATGCTCCATCAGAGTTAATGCAGTTTCATCCTTCCTTGCTAGAAAATACACCCAAGTATAAGGATCAACAATTAAAGATTCAGACTTACTCTTGAAAGATGACTTCCTTTGTTTGGCCTTTTGACAGGAATCACACAGACCATCAACATTTAATAAAGATTTTGGAAGTCCTCTAACAAGATCCTTTCTAATCAGCTCATTGATGTTGTTCAGATTCAAATGAGAGAGTTTCTTATGCCACTTCCAACTCTCTTCACTGGACATTCTTGTTGACAGACACATTGCTTTGCCATCAGAGTTTGTTGACAACCTTATTTCATATATATTATTGTGCCTTTTTCCAACTAGAACAACTTTTCCTGTAGATTTACTGATGATTACACAATATTTAGGCTGCAAATCTACATGATATCCTCTATCACAGATTTGACTCACGGATAGCAGATCATGCTTGAGTCCTGGAACCAGAGCTACATTAGTGATTATGACACTTCCAAGATTGATGTTGCCATATCCCAGAGTATGTCCTATGTTGCCATCTCCATAGGAAACTTTTGGGCCAGCCTTCTCCACATACTCTGATAGCAGGGCTTTATTTCCAGTCATATGTCCTGAACATCCACTGTCCACGACTATGGTACTCTCCGTTATGCCCTGCAATCACAAACATTTACTGAAGGTTAGATTTAAGGATCCAGACTTGCTTGGATCCTTTGGCTTTCTTAACTTTGTTAGCTTTAGCAGCGGAATTTACATTATCAAAGTTTAAGCTAACATTTTCAGTGTTTACACTTGCAGTATTAACCTTCACCCATTTCAAATTGGGTTTAAGTTCATAGTAATTATGATAAATAGCATGATAATCCCTACAAGTATAAATAGAATGCCAAGTACTTCCACAATGTTTGCATAAAGTTTGTGGTCTAGCTCTAACATTATCTTTCTTTACTTCTGATTTGGAAGGTAAAGAATTAATGTTTTTATTCTTCCTGCAAAAGCTAGCAAGATGGTTAGTGCTACCACAGTTATGACATGTCTTTCTTGGAGCAAAAGTTGCAAGCATTGGATAATTACCTTGAGAAATGCCTACTTTACCATTTCTGTTCTTTCTAGACACTTTCTGTTTCTTAACAGATTTTAACTCATTAAGCCTATGCTTGAGTTGTTTATCTGTCATTAAGCCAATATTAACCTGTTTAACACTAGTTTTTACTGGTCCTTTCTTAACAGCTCCTTTTTCAGCTTCAGACTTAGATTCATTTACTCAATGAACAAATTTTGTTGTAGGAAGATGTGATCTAATTTAAACTTGATTTTGAAACCTAAGTTCAGCTCCCTCACAGTAACCTAAACCAACTGTGTCTGACTGAAAAACCTCATTAGTGTCTTTTCCAGAATCAGTCCAAGTTTTAATTATGTGATTTACCTTCTCCAATTCAGATTCTAGTTGCTTATATCTGCCTAGCAACTCCTGTTCTAGATAAACAGCATCATCTCTTTCTTTCTGAACTTGTTGCATGTTTTTAAGTTTTTCTTCAACAATTTTATTTCTCTCTTTAAGTTCAGAATTCTCAGATTTGATTCTCTCATTCTCTAAAGTCCGATCCCTATAACTGATATGCAATGCCTTAAGATAAATCCTCAATTCAGATATATTATCAGTATTATAAGCAAAGTTAGTTAAGGGTACCTTGTTTTCAGACTCTTCTGATTCATTTTCAATAGAAGCCATGAGAGCATAGTTGACATCCTCATCTGAGTCTGAAGTGTCTGCCCAATCTCTGCCTTTGGTGATGAGTGCTTTTTCAGTTTTACCCTTCTTGCACTCAGGAGCATAGTGACCCATCCCCTTACACTTGTAGCATTGAATCTCAGACTTATCTTTCTTCCCAGACTTGGTATCTTTTCTCTCAGACGTTCTGAAACTCTTCCTGTCTAAATTTTTATCTCTAGAGAACCTGTTTCCCTTTTTAAAGTTCTTGAAACCCATCTTCTTGAACCATCAAGACAGCCATATTCCTCATTTCTTCTTCATCCTCAGAATCAGATGATTCATCAGTGTTTGAGTCAACATCAGAATCTGATGACTCACTTTCAGAATATATAGCTAAAGCTTTTCCCTCAGCTTTCTTCCTTGATGCTTCTTTCTTCAAAGGTTTCTCTTCAACCTTAAGAGCAACAGACTTTGCCTTCTTGCTTGATCTTCTATTTCTATGTTCCATTTCCAGTTCATGAGTTTTGAGTAACCCATAGATTTCATCAATTTCAATATCAGCAAGATCATAATTGTCTCTAATAGTGGTTGTTTTCACATCCCACTTTTCAGGTAGAGCAAGAAGAAATTTGAGATTTGAGTCTTCTAGATCATACTCTTTATTTACCAATGACAAATCATTGAGCAGCTTACAGAACCTGTCAAATGTTTCTGTCATGGTTTCTTCAGACTTTGCCTCAAAGTGTTCATACTCATGTGTGAGTATGTTCCTTCTATTCTTCTTGATAGCAGCAGTTCCTTGACATCTAACTTCAAGAGCATCCCAGATCTCTTTTGTAGTTGTGCAATTAATCACTTTGTTAGACATAACATTATCTAAAGCACAATGAAGTAGATGTCTAACCTTTGCATCCTTAGCAATTGAAGAAAGATCTTCAGGAGTCTGATCTTTCTTTTCTTTTGGAACTGTTTTAGCCTCTTGACCAGCAGTAGCAGCAGATAGCTTGGTAGGCTTATGAGGACCTTCATAAATTATGTCAATATATTATGGATCTGTACCCTCCAGAAACATAATCATCTTCACCTTCCAGATAGCATAATCTGCTAGCCTCAGAATAGGAACCCTATAATAGTCTCATAACGACTCACAGTAGTAGGAGCCTTCTCAGACTCTAAACCTGTTGGAGGAAGAATCTCAACCTGTTGGAAGAAGAATCTCTACCATTGATTATAGTTGTGTATGGATCTTTAACTGTATTGAGTAACAGATCTGCTCTGATACCACTTGTTAGGCGGAATACACAAATATAATCAAGATTTGTATGAGAGATTAACAAGAACACACGTTTTAACAATTAAAAACTGTTTGGAATTAATAATTCCTCTCTCAGTGATGTAATATCATAGAGAGCTGCTTAGGTTACAATGAATGATAATTCGTTGTTCGATTCCCTTCTAGGGTTAACCTAACTGTATTTATAAAACATACAGCTGCTATACAATCGTAAAATTGATACTCCTATAAATCAGCTATACAAATGATATCAATCACCGATTGCTACACGTCTCCTTAGTCAACACAATCTCTTTGACAGCTATCCAATCTTCAAAGATATTGCTTCCATAATTATCTTCAATTATTCTTCAATCACTATTGACCCGTAGACGCTTCTCTCATACAGAGTTTAACAAACTCTGTCGAGCTTCCATTCGTCAGCGATTAACTAAACTCTGACTGCTTCCAGCTAAACTCTGATTTATCACTGTTACACTTAAACACTGATTAATACATACATCAATTATGTCTAACATAACAGATCATCGAGAACCTCACCATCCCCAACTTTCTCCCCTGTACGCATTAACTGGTTAACAGTAGCTCCTATTAGACTTGGGTGTGTAAAAGTAATGTATGGATTATCCATATTTAGAAGCCAAGGTTGATTTAAGACTTCAATAGAAGCTCCATCTGCAACCCTCCTTAGTTAAGGAATGTGCCTCCAAAATAGACCTCCCAACAAAGCTAGGATTATTCCCTAACGACGCTGTAAGGAAAGACCCATTAGGATAATATTTTGCTTTAAACACCCTGTTCACCATATTAGAATCATTAGCCATCAACCGCCAACCTTGTTTGCCTAACATAGCAAGGTTAAAGTCTCGCAGACTTCGAAACCCCAAACCCCCCCTTATCTTTGTGAATAATCAACTTATCCCATGCCAACTAATATATAGTACTCTTCCTTTGAGCCCCCGATGCTTGCCACCAGTACTTGCACATAATTTGTTCCATATCATGACATAATTTCAAAGGAAGAAGAAAGACATTCATTGCATAACTATGTAAAGTCTGGGTAACAGATTTAATAAGGACTTCCTTACCCGCTTTTGCCATCCATTTCCCACTCCAATTCTTGATAAGTGGATTTTATATCCACTTATTGTCCGCTAATTGTACCTATATTGGTGGTTTATCCTTAAGTATGTTGTGTCTTTTAATTCATTTATGTTGTTACAGTCTTGGTTGTGCAGAACTCGCAACTTTAGGTATCGTGACGATAAAAAAGCTAAAAGCGGTGGAATTTTGCCTCAACTCGGAATGTAGAGTTGCCAAGAGAGCAAGGTGGACTGGCCACGAGGAAAAAAAATTATCATAAAGAAATTCTGAGTGATATATTCTTAAAGCAGGAATCCCGGTTGGAATTGATATATTTTTCGTTAAGCAAAAGGAGTCCGGTTTCCGACCCTCAAAAGACCGCAGCTTAGAGCTTAAGGATTTATTTATATTAATAAATATTTTATTTAATTAGAAAATTATATTTATAAATATCTAATAATATTAGATATTTATTTTTATAATTTCTTGATTAAAGTAATTATTTATTAATTAAAGATTATAAGCTATGCGGGTTAAAAACAAACATTTTTACGAGCTAGGCCCAGATTGTGTTAATTGTTACCGGGTCACGGAGCAATCAAAGAATTGAAAAGAAGTTGTCTAGTGTCCACGAATCATTAAGTAATTGAAAAAGAAATCAATTAAAATGGTCGGCAGAATTGTAAAAGAAGAAAGCAAGTGGTGCAGGCTGTTTTAGGCTGCACCTTTCAAGCGCCTGTAAGCAAGTGGAAGACACGCGCCTGTTGTGTGTGTGCAGCCAGCCGCGCGTGGCGTGTATGCGTGGGTCCTGCAATTGGACTTCGTTGTCCGCTGGGTTGTTAATGTTTAGTGCTGGTTTTTGGTGGGATTTTTTTTTTTTGGAAAGCCGAATTATTCATTAGAATACAGGCAAAGCCTGGGAAAGCAAACAGAGGGGAAAACTCTTGATATATGGATAAACCATATAAAGAGAGAAGTTCTGGAGATACATTTACAAGGTAAAAACAACTGATACAGAGAAAAGGAAACTGATACTACTGAACTGCGGCTCTAAACTTGAGATGCAGAGAACGCTGCTGTTGTTGAAAGGCCCTCCTGATCATCACCACTAGCAACCAATACGGTACTTTCATAATCCAAGTAGTTGGAATTACATAGCGACCGTGTCTTGTGATTTTCGATAACGACCATGGCTTTTTGGTCATTGCAAGCAAAAGATTTTAATAAACTAGGATGGACCCTTCTTGGTCCGCCTTCAGCAGCTACAACTGTAACCCCATAAACGGGGATCACTTCTGAAGATTTATGCATGACAATTTCTGCTCTAAACCATCAAATTACTACATACAGACAAAGCAAACTAGTCCTTCTGTAACATCCTACTAGAACTCAGCCCCAAGAACTGAAATGAGAAGCATCTCTGAACAGTGCTGAGAGAAGCCAGAAATGAAGTGGAGGGTTATTGCAGAATATACTCTGAGACTAGGACAATAATAATTAGACCCACACTGAGTGAATTGCCTGTCTATTGATTCCACTTGAAGCTAGGCTATCTGCTTCTGAATTTAATTCCCTTGGAACATACTCTAAATGAATGATATCTCCAATGATCGAATTAATATTATGATTCTTGATCAGAATTGGAAAACCATTCAAAAGTCCCAGCTTGCAAATGTTTATAGCCTCTCTAGAGTCTGAGCATATAACCATTCTCATGGGAGGAATAAGACCATCTAGCCAGAGCTTCACCACGTGCAGAATTGCTTGTAATTCCGCGTCAGAACTAGATGAAATTGAGCAGGGACCGGAAAAAACATAGTAAATAGAGCCACTGTTTTTCTTAATGTTTCCTCCTATACCTCCTCTTAAGTGACCTGAACTGTCTGAAACTGCCGCTCCGTCTACAGCACATACCAGATCAAACTGCATTAATTTGTACGACCAATAAGTTTCAGAGAGTGAGTGAAGGTGAATTGCAATCGACCCTTGAGGATTGACTTTCCAAAGCGTATCTTTGCTAAAGTTAATAAGATTAGAGGCTTCCCCCCATTTGTTAACTCTAGTGAAGATAAGAAATTCCAAAGATTCTCTAGTGATTCTTGACTTGTTGAAGATATAGTCATTTCTCGCGATCCAAATTGTCCAGCAAGTGGCTGCTATCACCGTGATCCAGATTTTCCTTGTTTGATTATTTCTTTGGAGTTTGAAAAGCTTCATAAGTGAAAACTCAGAAGTAGGAGTGATCATGTTCGAGACATTCCACCAGCCACCTAAGAATTCCCAAGCCCATTTAGCCAACGAGCATTCCCAGAATAAGTGGAGGATTGATTCATCATCCACTCTGCACCAGGGGCACAAGCTTCCTAAGCTAAAGTTCTGAATTCTTTGATTTAACAGTTGTAACGTGGGAATAATTTTGGATTCCAATTTCCAAAGAAAAATCCTGATTTTCGGAGGCACTTTAGCATTCCAAATAATATTCCATACTTCAGAATGAATAGGATTTGAAGAATTGATCTGTTGCACAAGGGAAGTGCAAACTTTAGAATTAAAAATCCCCTTACCTGAACTCCAAAGAAGCTTGTCCTTGAAGCTCGAAAAAGAGATGGATGAGATGATCCTATCCAGATCATATAGATCTTCTTCCTCTCTACTAAGCAGGGGTCTTTTCCATAGAACCGAAAATGATTCAGAGCCTTCGAACCACTTTGATGTGAAAACCTTGACTGAGGAATGTCTTAGGTTTGTGAGACGGTATAATCTAGGAATCTGATGCATTATTGATCTGTCTGAGAACCAGATATCTTCCCAAAAGTTAATCAACTCACCATTACCTAATATCCATTTGAAATTATTTCGATTCACTAATTCATTTAACTCAATATTAGTTCCCAATCGTAAAATGCTCTGGATCGGGTAAGATGAGTCTCTTTTGGGATGCAGACTGCCTAAGTCGTAATTGAAAGAAGGCCCGTACTTACTAGAAAGAACTCTGTTCCACCACGCTGTTCTTTCCGAATAGCTTCTCCAGACCCATTTTGCTAGCATTACCAGATTTCTTGATTTAAGAGGGATTAGCCCTAGACCACCCAAATGCTTAGGAGAACATATTTTCTTCCAGTTGACCAGATGCAATTTTTTGTTCCTAACATTTGCCTTAATGGAATGTCCCCATAAAAATTGCCTCCTGATTTTTTCTAGAAGATTCAGTATAGTTGCTGGAATTAGGAAAAGAGAGAACCAGTAGATAGGCATGCTATCTATTGCAGCTTTGAGGAGCGTCAATCTTCCTGCCATGGAGATATAGTCTGTCTTCCAATTGTTGAGCTTGTTTTCTACTCTTGAAACGAGGGGAGACCAATAGGAGATAGAGTGAGGCGACTGACCAATATCTATACCTAGATACTTGAAAGTACCACGGCCTTCTGAACACCCAAGAAGAGTTGTCCACTGATTAAGTGATTCCAAATCCTCCCCAAAACCAAAAAGATTGGTTTTATGAAAGTTTATTTTAAGGCCAGATAGAAGCTGAAAGCAGTGTAGCACTCTTTTAACTCCTTGAATTGACTGAACGTCATTGTTGATGAAAAGAATCACATCATCCGCAAATTGAAGGTGCGAAAGCTCCATACTTGAATTAGGGAGGAAGACACCATGAAAAATTCCTTTAGCAACTGCTCTATCTAATAGTTTCGCGAGTGTCTCTCCAATTAGATTAAAGAGAAGGGGGGAAAGAGGGTCCCCTTGTCGGAGCCCTCTAGACGGAGTGAATTCATCTGTGGGGCAACCATTTACCAATACTGAAATTTTAGAAGATTTCAGTATCGATTTTAACCAATCTACCCATATTTCGTTGAAATTCATGCACTCCAAGACTTGAAATAGAAACCCCCAATCAACTGAATCGAAGGCCTTTTCAAAATCAATTTTCATAATAAGGCCTTTGGATTTTCTAGCTTTCAATGCCGCGTGTACTTCACTTGCAATTAAGATGCAATCAGTAATTTGACGACCTTGGATAAATGCAGTTTGAGTCTCCGAAACCAGCTGATTCATAACACCTTTTAGCCTTGAAGCCAGGACCTTCGTTAACAGTTTCATTAATGCATTCATTAGACTGATAGGTCTAAAGTCAGAAGAATAGATTGGGGCTTTTAATTTCGGAATAAGAGCAATGAACGACGAATTGAGTCCATTCGGGATAGCCCCTGTAGCATGGAACTTATAGAAGAAGTCCATTACCTCTTCTTTGATGGTAGGCCATAGTTTTTTAAGAACACCTGCGTTAAGGCCATCCGGACCCGGGGCTTTAGTCGAATCTGTGCTGAATAGTGCCAATTCTACCTCTTCCAATGAGAAGTTTTTTATAAGCTTTGAACTGTCCAGGGGAGAAAGTTGGTTTACCAAACCAGATCCTATATTGAAGATATTGTTCTCGGATTCTTTCTGGAAAAAATTGCGGAAGTACTTGAAGAAACCTGCTCTAATCATAGCTGGGTTGGTGCACCATGCATTATCTAATTGTAATCCAACAATCTGATTTAACCTGCTCCTTCTAAGAATAATTTTATGAAAGAACTTTGTATTTTTCTCTCCATGGAGCTGCCATTGCAATCTAGATTTTTGGAACAACATCTTTGCCTTGATGTTATACAGATCTTCCAGCTCTTCTTTTATAACTTCCCTCGTTTTGCTGTTCACCCCTGAATTATCAGCTGAAGTTTGCTTGTCTTCTAGCATCCTTATTTTACCTTCTAAATCACCAAAGGTAGAAGATTTCCAATCCTTAGAATATGATTTGATGAGTTTGAATTTAGAACAGATGTTACTTACATTGGAATTAGTCCACATAGCCCTCAGATTTTCTACAAATTGTTCATCATCCAGCCAACAATTAAAGAACTTGAATGGAATAGGCCCCCAGTTATGAATATAACTTCTGATCCAAATAGGCCTATGGTCTGAATTTCGCCTAGCCAGCGATGTTGTTGTCCAGTTACCAGTTAATGCCCATTCCTCATTTAATAGGGCTCTGTCTAGTTTACTCTGCTTGCCATTAGGACCATACCACGTGAATCTAGAGTTCAGAAGAGGGGCTTCTACTAATTGATTTACTTGGATAAAATCCGCAAACAGGGATGAGTCCAAATTTGCATAACTACAGTTCAAACGTTCTCCTGGCCCAAGAACACAGTTGAAGTCCCCTACTAACAACGTAGGAATGGAAGAAACTGATGCAAGGATGTTGGATAAATCTTGCCAGAGTTGAATTTTATCCTGCAGGCCTAAAGGTGCATATATGTTAATACACGAAAATGCCGTCTTTGATGGAATGCATTCTCCTTGAACCCAAATCCAGTTCCTAGCAGAAGCTTGGTGGCTGATTGAAAAAATAGAGGAATCCCAAATAGAAATAAGACCTCCGGAGAGACCTGTAGGATTTACCTCCACCCAGCCTAGAAAATCTCCCATCCCTAATGAATGAAGCCTTCTCTCGTTCCAATCCATGCATTTTGTTTCTTGAATACATACAAATGATGCTTTCGATTCTAAAACCACTGATCTTATATTCGATCTTGCTATTGCATTTGAGGCTCCCCTAACATTCCAGCTTACAAAAGATATCTGATTCATTTAACAAATAGTAATGGAAAAATAAGACCAGGAAAATCGAATCAGACGCTAAGTCTCTTCTTGATTTCTGAGATGGAGGAGTCCCTATCCTTCTCCAATGTTAGACCCAGAAGAATACCCGTTTCCAAGATTGCATTTGCTTCATCCCCTTGAAATATTACAGGCAGTCCTGGAGCTTCATTAAAAGCCCCGTTCTTTCTACTTCTTCTTCTATAAGGGATTTTGAAGGCTTTGTTTTCCTTTTTCTTCAGGCTCTTTCTCGGTCTTCCCCTTTTGCTTTTAATTCTGAGTTCTCTCAAATCCTTTAAAATGGAGAATTGGGAATCAGCTTTGCTTTCGGCAATTTTGTGCTGTGTTTATTTCTTTTTATTTCTTTTCATTTTTATTTTATTAATTTGGTGTGCTAATTTTTCTATAAATAGGTGTAGATTCTAAGTTTCAAAACACACCAAATCCGAGAGAAAAATCCTCTCTTGTATTCTCTCTAGTTCTTGTAATTTTAAGTTTTGTTTTTATACACTTTTAATTATTTGCAAATTTAGTATAAGTGTAATTTTGGTTGAAGAATTTGCGGGGATTATTTGGAGTGCTCTTCTCTTTCATTGGAAGCTATTTCGGTTCTACTTTCTAAACTCTTGTATTTAATATTTTATTCATGCAATTTTATACCATGTTTTCATTTAATCCCATGATGACGATTTGTTCGATTATGAACTAATCGCCGTCATGGGATTCTAATGGATTTATTTACGTAATTTAGTAATTCGATGCCTTAATAATTTGTATTATGATAAAATTCAGATTGCCTAATGTGGTTGCGCTTAATTTATTAGATGCATAGCTAACGTCTAAATTATTAATTCCTAATGAATGCGAAAGTGGATTTAGGAATTTAGAATTTGCCATGTTAGCATAGGTTCGTAATTGTCATGTACATTTACGATAAGTGGTAGGGTTTTGGATCACACCACCCTATGTAGTTATAATAAAGGAATTTAATCGTAAACCAATTATGTTTTCAAATCTTATAGACATATAGGGTCTAAGCATAAACGGTGTCCGCACAACTTCTATCTTTTTAAGTGGATGTTCGTATGGTTTGATATAAGTTAAGGCTGAAAGGCGCTTATGTTAGTTTCGTGTTCCCGGCTAGCTTTCGTAATTATCATATTTACTTTGAATTAAGGCATCAATTCTAAATGGAATAAAT